>JAZKJV010003055.1:600000-1164729 GCA_037367405.1 Ottelia alismoides | reverse complement strand
CGCTCGATAATCTGATCAATGAAGGGAAGCGGGAAGTGATCCTTCTTGGTGGCCTCATTCAATCGTCTGTAGTCCACACAGACCCTCCAAGAAGTTGGTACTCTGGTAGCGATCTCCTCTCCAGACTCATTGACAACTGTAGTGATACCCGTCTTCTTGGGTACCACATGTAAAGGACTTACCCATTTGGAGTCGGAGATGGGATAGATAAAATCGGCGCTCCACCACCTAGAAATTTCTTTCATGACTACGTCTCGAAGATTCGGGTTCAGCCGTCGTTGGAACTCACGCGACGGCTTAGCGTTATCCTCAAGATAGATGTGGTGAGAGCAGAGATTTGGGCTCAGCCCCTGGAGATCAGCTATACTCCAACCGATTGCCTTGCGGTTTCTTTCAAGAACCTCCATAAGACGAGATTCTTGTTCTCCAGTCAAATCTGCTGAGATAATGACTGGGTACATTTCAGGCTCTCCAGCAAGGAATCTGTACTTCATTGATTGCGGCAGAGGTTTCCGTTCTGGACAACTGGGGGGTGGCAGATCTGGCTTCTGATATGTCTGTGTAAATGCTACCAGGTCTGCATGGGAGAACTCTCGCTTTGCATGAATTGCTGACGAAGGGCGGCCTGATGGATCATCAATAAACTGTACTGGCTCGCACTCTGTCATGGCTGCTGGCTCAGAAGGAATCAGACAAGGTAAATAATCATCAAAGTCATCCCAGTCAATGTCTGAATCCGAGGGATCAGAAGACGATGAGCAAGAATGGAATTCCTCAGCACCACTCATCACAACACTGTCAGTCTCAGAGATATCTTCATCCAGGGTTGTGCTCTCCCGGCTCTCGACTGCCATGAGCTTGAGATACAGTGAATCTGTAGGCAAGGCGAGGGTCGGTGCTACGGGATCTTTCCAGTTGGATTCATCATCAGTCATCTCAAAATCACAAACCTGGTGGATGTCTAGCTCCTCCTCTGTCATCTGCTCGGCTTCGCTGTACTGCTCTGAGCATTCTGCCTCTCTGGCTCTGATCTCTTCGATCGTCTCTATTTGTATGGTTTCGCCCTCTACGCGAAAGCATACCTTCCCACTATCATGATCGGTCACCGCCTTGGCTGTGGCCAAGAATGGACGTCCGAGGATGATGGGGGCATCAGTTACCGACTCAGGGATCTCCATGTCCAACACGACGAAGTCCACGGGGAATTTCAGGCCCTGAATGGTAACGACCACGTCTTTCAGTAACCCCTTCGGCCTCTTAATCGACCTATCAGCAAACTGAAGGACGGTTCTGCTTCGAAGAAGAGGGCCAAACTCGAACTGCTTGAGTAAGGCTGCCGGAAGGAGGTTAATTGAAGAGCCGCTGTCTAATAGAGTACGATCAAACTGTTGCTCCTGAATCTCGCATCTGACATAGGGAGCTCCTGCGTCTGGTCGCTTGGCTGGCAATGTGTTCTGAATGGCGCAACAAGTGTTATGCGTGAGCATATGGATTTGATCTCTGTGCCTCTTCTTCCTTCGGACAGTAGTTGTTTCTTTCAAATTCTTCTTGAAGAAGGGGATATGCTCAAACGCTTCTCGTAGAGTCAGCTGAATATGGAATCTGTCAATCATTTCATTGTCGAACTCTACCTCCTGGTTCTTTTTAGGATTTTCTTTTTTATTCCCCTTCGCCCGGCGGAGTGCCTCAGGAAAGGGGATGGTGGGTGCCTCCTTAGATGGAGGACTAGGAAACGGTCCCTGTGCCTGTGAAGATGGAGAATCCACACAAATATCATCATGCAACACATATGGATCTGCAATTTGAACGGGAACCTTTCCTTTATTCATATTTTTGTTCTTTTTGTTACCACAGTCCATAGATACAAAATGTGGTAACATCACAGTGGGAGGCTCAACAAAAGTAGAGGTGGTGGCCTCAGTACCACCACCGGCACCTGCATCTGCGGCATCAGCACCGCTCTCTGGTTCTGCATCAAAAATGGTGGCATCAGCACCACCGTCTTCATCTGGTATCACGGCGGCATCAGCACCGTCGTCCTGAACTTCATCATGGGTGGTATCAGCACCACCGTCAACATCATCATGAGCGGCATCAGCACCGCTTTTCTGCTCCTCTGGCGCTCCTGATCCTGCCTCTGGGTGTCGCTCAGAAGAGGCGCCGCCGGCTGGCATCCTACCGCTCCTAGTAGTAACAAAATCAGCATCATGATAGATATAAGATATGTCGCTCAAACAATCACTAGGAGAGGTATCCTCTGTAAACTCTACCTGCTCAGACTTCCTTTTCAAATTATTAGGATTAGGTTCGATCTGAGCGGGTATGCCGGCTTTCCCCGGCAACGGCGCCATTTGATAAACACAGAAATCGATCGGTCTTGTATTCCACACAAGGCGGGAACACAGTCGAAGTGTCGACCAATCAAAATCCGTGTTTAATCAACAATTAACCCACACTAAAGATCAATAAATTAGAAATAATGTGGAGTTAAAATTTATTTTTAACTCTGCACAAATGGTGTATAGTGACAAGTATGCAGAGAGTTCGAACACAGGGAGCAAGCAGGGTAATTCACAAAAGTGTAAGCACAAGTGTGTGTGTGTGATAGTGTCTACACTAAGCAAGGAAGCAACTACAATTTTTTTGTGGGTTTTTAATTTTTAATTTTTTATTTTTTTTTGTTTTGTGTTTTGATTTTTGATTTTCTGATTTTTATATTTTATATTTTATATTTTTTTGTTTCTTTTTCAATATTGGAAAGTAAAGGCAATATAATAAAAGGCAAGGTAGAATATTTATAAAAATGCACAAAAATACTCAAAAAATTCAGAAATAAAATGTTTTTGGTATTTTTAGGGTTTTTTACTGTTTTTGCGATTTTTGGGGATTTTTCTAGGTGTTTTTGGTATTTTTAAATATTGAAATAAGACAAAACAGTGCGAATAAGACTGGCTGTAAGTAAAGTGAAATTTTAAAATAACAAACAGTAGCTCAAAATTTTCACACTATTTTTCTAATGAAAAGAACAAAATAAGGAACAAACAGAAACTGAGTTTGTGTTTTTTTGGAGTTTTCTACAATTTTATATATTTTTTTGAAGTTTTTGAGTCTTTTTGAATTTTTAAGGTTTTTCTTTTGAGATTTTTAATGATTTTTGGACTGACACTAAGATAGAATAAAATAGACACTAGGTGATTTTTTTGGAATTTTTGGAGGTGTTTTAATATTTTTTGGTATTTTCTAAGCTAGACAGTGCACAAAAAGGGTGTTTTTGATTTTTAATAAATATGAAAATAGAATTAAATCAAAAACTAAATAGATGGCGTTAAAGCACAGGTGCACAGGAGCCTAAGTCTATTTTTGTGGAATTTTTGGGCTTAAGATGATATTTCAAATAAATACAACAAGCATCCAAGCATTAAACAGTTCTGGCAGGGGTATATGTGCAATATCCAAAACATCCAGGGGCATACATGCAATTTTCCACAAAAATATACACTTTATATTCCATTTTTGACACTAAAAGACAATTAATAAAACCGCCTGGGCCTCCTCGCAAAGTTTCCACCAGGGCGCGTGACTAGCACGCGCCTGGGAAGGACAGGAATGCAATATCTCAAAACTCGAGGGGTCGACGTGCAAAATACCCAAAAATATTACACTTCAGACGACAGTTTGGGGACTAAACTGAAATACACAAAAGTCCGAGGGGTCCTCTGCAAAATGCCCACACCTCACGTGTACAAGTCACGTGAGGTGACGTGGCTGAGGACTCAGATGCAAATAAGAGAAGTTCGGGGGTCTTTATGCAAATATTACAGACTTTTTACGCTACAGACGAAAGTTTAAAAACTAAATATTAAATACAAAAAAATGGCGAGGGTTGAGATGCAAAATACCCTCGTCCGGGCGCTCTGATGAAGACGCGTGGCACGCATCCAACGGCTGGGCGGCGAGGCGTGATCCAGCGGCTGGAGGCGATCCACTTATCCACGTGGCGTGTCCTGGGCGCGCGATGACGGTTGGGTCGTGCGGCTGCGATTAGAACTCCTTCGACGATCGGACGGTGGGCACTTGGGAAGATCTAACGGCTGCAGCACGATCTGGGCGTTCCTCGTTGATCCGACGACGCCGGAGGCAGAGGGAAGAACACGGAGGAGCTCCGGATGGGCGAGCTTCTCCGAGCTCCTCCGTCCGGCCACGGCGACGAATGAGCTTGCGAAGTGGTCGAGGATGCTCCTGCAGGTGTCGGCTGTCGTCTGGAAGCTTCAAAATCCACTGGCGGACGCCGGTGCTCTCGCACGGAGGTGGCGGAGCTGCACGGCCCCAGGGGCTCCGGCGAGAGAGCAAAATCGCTCCAGAAGCGTCGATGTGCTCCAGTACCTGCACCAAAAAGTTAAGGAGGTCGAGGGCAAAATGCCTCGACCTCGGGTGGCTCTCGAAATGGACGGTGAGGCGCGATAGGGACTCGCCGGAGTTGCGCTCCGGCGAGGTGATCGTTTAGGTGATGGAGTGATCGATTCGACTCAGAAAGATGGGGGAAATAATCCTAGAACTAACAGGGAATAAAATGGGGAGGAGAATGGGATGAATGGCAGCCTCGATGGCCGATGGCCAGAGGGAGAGGACCTCACGGGGGTGACCGCCGGAGGTGATGGTGGAACACGCCCAGCTCGCGTGCCTCCGCCTCTTCGAAGGTGCAGACGAAGAGCTGTCACCTCCACGTTGCTGAGCGACTCCAAAGAGGGGGGAAAACTGGATGAAATGCGGTTCAAATTCAAAGGGAGGTCAAGGAGGACCTTAAGTATGGTTGACGATGGGGGTTGAAAGAACGAGGCAGCTGGCTTGATTCAGAGGTTCTCAGCCCAAGAAAATCCTTGGACGAGCAAGAGGGATGGTAGGTGAAAAGGTTTGCAGAAGGAATCGAGCTCAAAGGACGCAAGACCGCGCCTCGAAAAATTGGAGAAGATGGGTCAAAGATAGGTTCTGACAGAGGCTATAGGGTGTAGGGCAGGCAGTTGACCAGAGTCAACTGAGACCGCCCCCCTGGTTGGTCCACGTGGACCAACCAGGAAAAACCCTGAATTAATGTTTTGTTAATTCAATTTAAAATAATAAATGGTCGAATTAAATAAAAGTTATAAAATAAAAAATGTTCAAAATTTTATGTAGTATTTAATTCTGATTTTTATTTATTTTTATGACTTATATTTTTACAAGTTACCTTTTTAACCCTATATAGGTATAATACCTATGTATTTTAATATTTTATTTTATTTTATGTATTTTTAATCTTATTATTTTTATTTATGATTTTGTAAAATTATAACATACTTTTATATACATAAGTATATTTTTATTTTATTTTTCTGAGATATTTTATATATTTAATAAAATACAAGTATATTTTATATAGGTATAAGTATATACAGTATACCTATGTATTCTTTATACAAGTATTTTTATTTTTATTTTTTATTTTTGCATTTTATTTCAATTTTAATGCACATGTACAGTATAAGTAATATTTACAAAATTATAAAAATATAAAAATGAATAAATGATGAATAAAGAATAAATTGAATATTTTATTCAGTACAAGTATACAATGTGGGTCCAAAACTCAACTTTCAAACCGTAGCTCCGCCAAATGCGAAACCACCGCCATTGGATAGATTATTTTATTCTATATACAATTAAAGGTGAGTACACTGCATTTGGATTTGTCGTTTGTGAGATGCGGGTCTGGGAAGTTGGGATTTTGGATTCTTATTCAGACCAGAACTTTTCATCTGTACATTCTTTTTCTGTGAAATCAATTTTGTATTTTTCTCTATAACTTTATCTACAACTTTCATGTACAAAGTTTCTTTATTTGATGTACAAAAAGTGGAACCAAAAATAGGTCCCAAAATGAATAAGTATAGGTATTTTATCTGTGTTTTGGCCCTTATCTCCCCCTACTTTATTCCTGGTCGACCTATTCATCAAGATGCCTAGGTCTCGGGGTTTTGGGTCATAAAATATTTACAATATTTTATTCTTTTTCTTTTCTTTATTTATTCTATAATTTTGGCTTTAATTACAGTATTTTAGACACTATCTGAATGCACATGCATGAATGCTAAGATGATGATTTTAATGCTATTTACAGGTATTTGCTAGGGTTTTTGGTGCCAAAATGATAGAATAAAGATGATGAAATGTGGATTCATCATCCCCCTATACTTTACCTTTGCTAGTCCCTAGCAAACACTTATGCAATAAGTGCAAAAAGAAAAAACAAAGAAAAGAAAAAGAAGAAAATTGGATGAAGTTTAATTATCAAACTTGTCTTCACAAAATCAAAGTTTGGAGCTTAAGTCGGACCCTTGGAATTTTAGTGCGGTCGGAACCTTAATGAGAATCAAATTTGAAATCCAACAGTCCTTGAGAATCCCAAAACTCTGTCCAAGTCTCCTCAATAGCCAGGTCAGAAATACTTCAACTCATATGCAAACTCTTACGACTATGAGTCTAACTCGTACAGTGTAAGTGATATGTAGCTCCCCACCTCAGAAGCAACAAAGAAACAACCTCCCTCAACCTGGTAACTCTAATGCCTCGGTCTAGCAACTCTTTCCTCGAGAAGCGGGGTATTCCCTTCTAAGTTTAAGTGCAACCGGCTCAAGAAGAGGGGGAAGAAGTATAGACTTTTGGAAGCTCAGCCAGTGTAGCTAAGTCTCCCGCTGCAAGCTTCATGAGATGTAACGTGGATACCATAAGCTTTTGCTTTATTGGACTATATACACTCCGGTGGGGTTATTAAATTTTCAATCCGACCCACCACTTTTTTGGAGTTCTTTTTTTTTTTTTCAATTGCATCTGTACAACATATCTACATGGTGCAGCATATATACAAGAAATTTTCCTCTTGAGCCAGTAGACTATCCCTCTTTTGAAGCTTTATTGCAACCCACGGCTTCTGTCTTTAGCCTTCATCACCACTAGACCAAGTTGAGGTGCACTTCCTTCACTATAAGAAGAAGAGAGGTTCCGCCTAGAAGTACTACCCTCATATGCTACCCCAAGCCAAAGGAAACTGCCTCCTCACCACCTCATCCGTGGAGAGCTATGTTAAAGGTGCAGGTGTCCAAGTTAGGTCATTATCAACAAGAGTCGTGCGTGTGCTCCGAAATATTCTACTTAGGCAGTCAAGAATCCATTGAACCAAGTCCCGTGATCCTCAAAGAATTAAGTCAACTAGACCTGAAGTACCTCAAACTCAGTTCCTATAAGGTTCCTGTTATTAGGTAGATTTTAAGGTCCAATCAAGCTCCAATCTCCAGATTTTACTTAGACTTATTCAACTATCAAACTCAATCCGAAAAATGCGAATGCTATGCAAATGCAATGCAGAAAATATTTTTGTGATGCAATTTTCAAGATTTTGAACTTTTTATGGATTTTTGAAAAGATGATGCATGCGTATGCAGATGCATTTTTTTTGTATTTTTCACAAAGATTTTTCAAATGTTTTTGAATTTTCATTTTGCAAATGTTTTTGGGATTTTTGAAAACCAAAGATTTTGGCTGCAAACTAGGTTAAAATATGTACACGGGAGTGCTTCTTATATATACAAGAAGTGGATTTCAAGAATTTACAAGGGTAAGTGATCAGTTTTATACATATATATATAGTGGATTTTTAGTGTGATGTTAGTATTCCTCAAACTTATTTGACACCAGCTTTTCACACAATTTTTGAAAACTATAGTCCAAAATAGTTTTTACAAACATTTTACAAACATGTACACACATTTGAAAATCATTTTGCAAAGGTTTTCAAAACAGTATATATGGGTTTTTCAAATATTTTTGCAACCATTTTTCAAACCATTTGCAAAGCATTTTCCAAACATTTTATTTCACACAAAGAAAATAAATTTTACAAACCACACATTTTTACACAGGTTGAAAACATGTAACAAAATATTTTCAAAATAGTTTTCAATAGATGTTCACAAAGATTTTCAAACTATTTTTCAAACATTTTGCAAAAAACATTTTCACCTGATTTTTTTAATCAGTAAATACAAAAAGAATTTGAGGAATAATCACATCTTTTTATTAAGGATTTTTAATTATTAGCCATATTTATTAGGAAAATACGAAAGTACGAGTTATGGCTAAAGTATATACACAGTATATACGACCCCCCTATACTTAGCTTGAGCTATGTCCTCATAGATCGGAGAGAAAAGAGAAGACATAACTTGTACTAAGTATAGGCAAGTCTAAAGAATAAAGGAATAATGAATGAATCAACGAATGAGAAGTTGACCGTCCCCCCTATACTTAGGATCAGATAAGCCTAAGTATAACAGACTGTACACAAAGCAGGGAGGGTCAAGGGTGGGAATGAACAGATCGTACTCAGGTTGTCTCCCCCTATACTTAGGGTAAGATATCCCTAAGTATAGACAAGAAGAGGAGACAATGGAGAAGATCGAAAAGAATAGATGAACTCGAGGTGCCAGCCCCCTATACTTAGGACAAAGTACGTCCTAAGTATGGAAAACTGTCTACAAGTGCGGCACCTTTTTGATAGATAAAGAAGATAGAAAAGGAAAAGAAGAAAAGAAGAAAATAAGAAAATAAATCAACGGACAACAGAGTGATATGAACAGATGGATCTGTACAGCGGAAGATAGAATTTGATCACCATGTATGAGATGTAGATGATGAGAATCAAAGGACACATCTCATACCAGAAGAATGGGGGCAACGTCAATGGTCGGCGGTTCATGATCAAGATAGAGTTTCAAGCGTTGACCATTGACGCGGAAGGTAGAAGAAGATGACGGTTCGGATATGTCGATGCTGCCATTGTCATGTACCTTCCTGACCACATACGGGCCTTTCCACTTGCTCTGCAACTTCCCTGGGAATAATTTAAGCCTGGAATCAAACAACCATACTCTCTGATCTAGCTCAAACTGTTTATGGCTGATATGCGAATCGTGCCATGTCTTCACTTTCTCTTTGTACTGTAGGCTGTTGGAAAAGGCTGTATCTCTCAATTCTTCCAGGGCTGCCAATTCTGCTCTTCTCTGGTCTCCTATACTCTCGGGATCTAGAAGCAACTCAGTAACTGCCCAAAAAGATTTGTGCTTGATTTCTACTGGCAAATGGCACGGCTTGCCATAGACGAGACGAAAGGGAGATGTTCCCAATGGATTCTTGAAAGACGTCCGATAAGCCCACAAGACCGAGTCCAAAAGCTGTGACCAATCCTTTCGGTCTGGGCGGACAACTTTCTGCAAGATAGTCTTTATCTCCCTATTCGATACTTCGGCAAGACCATTAGTCTGAGGGTGATAAGGAGTGGCAACCCGATGGTCAATGCCGAACTCGTCTGCAAGGGCCCTTACTTTGTCATTGATGAAGTGAGACCCCCCGTCTGAAATCAAGACTCTAGGTACCCCGAACCGTGAAATGATATTTTTCCTCAAGAATTTGCACACGGTTTTCGCATCTGCGGCTCGGGCGGGGATGGCCTCAACCCATCGGCTGACATAATCCACAGCGAGCAAAATATGCTCGAATCCCTGACTCTTAGGAAATGGGCCCATGAAATCAATCCCCCATGCATCAAAAACCTCACAAAAGTGAATGGGTTGCATGGGCATCATGTCTCTCTGTCCGCAGGTTCCCATTTTCTGACAGTCAGTACATCTCTTCACGAACTCATCAGAATCCTTGAAGAGAGTAGGCCACCATAGGCCGGATTGAAGCACCTTCTGTGCTGTCCTTTTTCCAGAATGATGTCCTCCTGCCTCAAGCTTGTGGCAATATGTGAGGACGCTTTGCTGCTCTTCTTGAGGAATGCACCTCCTCCAGATACTATCCCCTCCTTCATGATAAAGGACGGGATCCTCCCAATGATAAAACTTGGCCTTAGCTAGGAAGGTCTCAAGTTTCTGCCTGGGCCAACCCTGAGGGACTGTCTTGGCAACAAGATAGTTTACAAAGTCAGCATAGCATGGGAGCGAGGTGACAGCCAAGATCGCCTCATCTGGAAATGTCTCTGTGATGGGTGCGCTGGGCTCAGATTCCTCAAGATTCTCCAACCTGGAGAGATGATCCGCCACCACATTCTTGACTCCAGGCTTATCCTTAATCTCAATATCAAATTCCTGGAGTAGAAGGATCCATCTGGTGAGACGTGCTTTGGCATCCTTCTTAGCCATTAAGTACCGGATGGCGGTATGATCAGTGTAAATGGTCACTCTAGATCCGAGAATGTAAGATCGATACTTATCAAGAGCGAAAACTACGGCCAGCATCTCTTTCTCAGTCACAGTGTAATTCCGCTGCGCGGCATCCAAAGTCCGGCTGGCGTAGTGAATGGCAAATGGTAAACCATCCCTCCTCTGTCCGAGCACTGCCCCAACGGCAAAATCTGAAGCATCCGTCATGATCTCGAATGGGAGAGACCAATCGGGTGGCTGAAGGACAGGAGCTGAAACAACCATATTCTTGAGAGTCTCAAAAGATTCAAGACACTTATCATTAACAATAAACTCGGTGTCTTTGGTGAGCAAGTCAGTGAGCGGTCGGGCAATTCGACTGAAGTCCTGAATGAACCGTCGGTAGAAACCGACATGCCCCAGAAAAGACCGTAACTGACGCAAGTTGGACGGCGGATTGAGTTTTCTGATGATATCCACCTTAGCCGGATCGACCTCCATGCCCCTGTTGGAGACGATATGACCAAGGACCGTCCCTTGAGTCATCATAAAATGACTCTTCTCCCAGGATAAGACAAGATTGACCTCTATGCAGCGCTTCAGCACACGGTCTAGGCAGTCAAGACAAGCGTCGAACCCGTCGCCATAGACCGAGAAGTCATCCATGAAGACCTCTAAACAGTCGCCCACCATGTCCGAGAAGATGGACAACATGCACCTTTGGAATGTCGCCGGAGCGTTACATAGACCAAAGGGCATCCGTCTGAAAGCATAAGTCCCAAACGGACAGGTGAATGTCGTTTTCTCCTGGTCTTCGGGCGCAATGGCCACTTGATTGTATCCAGAGTACCCATCAAGAAAGCAGTAATGACTCTTCCCGGCTAACCGCTCGATAATCTGATCAATGAAGGGAAGCGGGAAGTGATCCTTCTTGGTGGCCTCATTCAATCGTCTGTAGTCCACACAGACCCTCCAAGAAGTTGGTACTCTGGTAGCGATCTCCTCTCCAGACTCATTGACAACTGTAGTGATACCCGTCTTCTTGGGTACCACATGTAAAGGACTTACCCATTTGGAGTCGGAGATGGGATAGATAAAATCGGCGCTCCACCACCTAGAAATTTCTTTCATGACTACGTCTCGAAGATTCGGGTTCAGCCGTCGTTGGAACTCACGCGACGGCTTAGCGTTATCCTCAAGATAGATGTGGTGAGAGCAGAGATTTGGGCTCAGCCCCTGGAGATCAGCTATACTCCAACCGATTGCCTTGCGGTTTCTTTCAAGAACCTCCATAAGACGAGATTCTTGTTCTCCAGTCAAATCTGCTGAGATAATGACTGGGTACATTTCGGGCTCTCCAGCAAGGAATCTGTACTTCATTGATTGCGGCAGAGGTTTCCGTTCTGGACAACTGGGGGGTGGCAGATCTGGCTTCTGATATGTCTGTGTAAATGCTACCAGGTCTGCATGGGAGAACTCTCGCTTTGCATGAATTGCTGACGAAGGGCGGCCTGATGGATCATCAATAAACTGTACTGGCTTGCACTCTGTCATGGCTGCTGGCTCAGAAGGAATCAGACAAGGTAAATAATCATCAAAGTCATCCCAGTCAATGTCTGAATCCGAGGGATCAGAAGACGATGAGCAAGAATGGAATTCCTCAGCACCACTCATCACAACACTGTCAGTCTCAGAGATATCTTCATCCAGGGTTGTGCTCTCCCGGCTCTCGACTGCCATGAGCTTGAGATACAGTGAATCTGTAGGCAAGGCGAGGGTCGGTGCTACGGGATATTTCCAGTTGGATTCATCATCAGTCATCTCAAAATCACAAACCTGGTGGATGTCTAGCTCCTCCTCTGTCATCTGCTCGGCTTCGCTGTACTGCTCTGAGCATTCTGCCTCTCTGGCTCTGATCTCTTCGATCGTCTCTATTTGTATGGTTTCGCCCTCTACGCGAAAGCATACCTTCCCACTATCATGATCGGTCACCGCCTTGGCTGTGGCCAAGAATGGACGTCCGAGGATGATGGGGGCATCAGTTACCGACTCAGGGATCTCCATGTCCAACACGACGAAGTCCACGGGGAATTTCAGGCCCTGAATGGTAACGACCACGTCTTTCAGTAACCCCTTCGGCCTCTTAATCGACCTATCAGCAAACTGAAGGACGGTTCTGCTTCGAAGAAGAGGGCCAAACTCGAACTGCTTGAGTAAGGCTGCCGGAAGGAGGTTAATTGAAGAGCCGCTGTCTAATAGAGTACGATCAAACTGTTGCTCCTGAATCTCGCATCTGACATAGGGAGCTCCTGCGTCTGGTCGCTTGGCTGGCAATGTGTTCTGAATGGCGCAACAAGTGTTATGCGTGAGCATATGGATTTGATCTCTGTGCCTCTTCTTCCTTCGGACAGTAGTTGTTTCTTTCAAATTCTTCTTGAAGAAGGGGATATGCTCAAACGCTTCTCGTAGAGTCAGCTGAATATGGAATCTGTCAATCATTTCATTGTCGAACTCTACCTCCTGGTTCTTTTTAGGATTTTCTTTTTTATTCCCCTTCGCCCGGCGGAGTGCCTCAGGAAAGGGGATGGTGGGTGCCTCCTTAGATGGAGGACTAGGAAACGGTCCCTGTGCCTGTGAAGATGGAGAATCCACACAAATATCATCATGCAACACATATGGATCTGCAATTTGAACGGGAACCTTTCCTTTATTCATATTTTTGTTCTTTTTGTTACCACAGTCCATAGATACAAAATGTGGTAACATCACAGTGGGAGGCTCAACAAAAGTAGAGGTGGTGGCCTCAGTACCACCACCGGCACCTGCATCTGCGGCATCAGCACCGCTCTCTGGTTCTGCATCAAAAATGGTGGCATCAGCACCACCGTCTTCATCTGGTATCACGGCGGCATCAGCACCGTCGTCCTGAACTTCATCATGGGTGGTATCAGCACCACCGTCAACATCATCATGAGCGGCATCAGCACCGCTTTTCTGCTCCTCTGGCGCTCCTGATCCTGCCTCTGGGTGTCGCTCAGAAGAGGCGCCGCCGGCTGGCATCCTACCGCTCCTAGTAGTAACAAAATCAGCATCATGATAGATATAAGATATGTCGCTCAAACAATCACTAGGAGAGGTATCCTCTGTAAACTCTACCTGCTCAGACTTCCTTTTCAAATTATTAGGATTAGGTTCGATCTGAGCGGGTATGCCGGCTTTCCCCGGCAACGGCGCCATTTGATAAACACAGAAATCGATCGGTCTTGTATTCCACACAAGGCGGGAACACAGTCGAAGTGTCGACCAATCAAAATCCGTGTTTAATCAACAATTAACCCACACTAAAGATCAATAAATTAGAAATAATGTGGAGTTAAAATTTATTTTTAACTCTGCACAAATGGTGTATAGTGACAAGTATGCAGAGAGTTCGAACACAGGGAGCAAGCAGGGTAATTCACAAAAGTGTAAGCACAAGTGTGTGTGTGTGATAGTGTCTACACTAAGCAAGGAAGCAACTACAATTTTTTTGTGGGTTTTTAATTTTTAATTTTTAATTTTTTTTTTGTTTTGTGTTTTGATTTTTGATTTTCTGATTTTTATATTTTATATTTTATATTTTTTTGTTTCTTTTTCAATATTGGAAAGTAAAGGCAATATAATAAAAGGCAAGGTAGAATATTTATAAAAATGCACAAAAATACTCAAAAAATTCAGAAATAAAATGTTTTTGGTATTTTTAGGGTTTTTTACTGTTTTTGCGATTTTTGGGGATTTTTCTAGGTGTTTTTGGTATTTTTAAATATTGAAATAAGACAAAACAGTGCGAATAAGACTGGCTGTAAGTAAAGTGAAATTTTAAAATAACAAACAGTAGCTCAAAATTTTCACACTATTTTTCTAATGAAAAGAACAAAATAAGGAACAAACAGAAACTGAGTTTGTGTTTTTTTGGAGTTTTCTACAATTTTATATATTTTTTTGAAGTTTTTGAGTCTTTTTGAATTTTTAAGGTTTTTCTTTTGAGATTTTTAATGATTTTTGGACTGACACTAAGATAGAATAAAATAGACACTAGGTGATTTTTTTGGAATTTTTGGAGGTGTTTTAATATTTTTTTGGTATTTTCTAAGCTAGACAGTGCACAAAAAGGGTGTTTTTGATTTTTAATAAATATGAAAATAGAATTAAATCAAAAACTAAATAGATGGCGTTAAAGCACAGGTGCACAGGAGCCTAAGTCTATTTTTGTGGAATTTTTGGGCTTAAGATGATATTTCAAATAAATACAACAAGCATCCAAGCATTAAACAGTTCTGGCAGGGGTATATGTGCAATATCCAAAACATCCAGGGGCATACATGCAATTTTCCACAAAAATATACACTTTATATTCCATTTTTGACACTAAAAGACAATTAATAAAACCGCCTGGGCCTCCTCGCAAAGTTTCCACCAGGGCGCGTGACTAGCACGCGCCTGGGAAGGACAGGAATGCAATATCTCAAAACTCGAGGGGTCGACGTGCAAAATACCCAAAAATATTACACTTCAGACGACAGTTTGGGGACTAAACTGAAATACACAAAAGTCCGAGGGGTCCTCTGCAAAATGCCCACACCTCACATGTACAAGTCACGTGAGGTGACGTGGCTGAGGACTCAGATGCAAATAAGAGAAGTTCGGGGGTCTTTATGCAAATATTACAGACTTTTTACGCTACAGACGAAAGTTTAAAAACTAAATATTAAATACAAAAAAATGGCGAGGGTTGAGATGCAAAATACCCTCGTCCGGGCGCTCTCATGAAGACGCGTGGCACGCATCCAACGGCTGGGCGGCGAGGCGTGATCCAGCGGCTGGAGGCGATCCACTTATCCACGTGGCGTGTCCTGGGCGCGCGATGACGGTTGGGTCGTGCGGCTGCGATTAGAACTCCTTCGACGATCGGACGGTGGGCACTTGGGAAGATCTAACGGCTGCAGCACGATCTGGGCGTTCCTCGTTGATCCGACGACGCCGGAGGCAGAGGGAAGAACACGGAGGAGCTCCGGTTGGGCGAGCTTCTCCGAGCTCCTCCGTCCGGCCACGGCGACGAATGAGCTTGCGAAGTGGTCGAGGATGCTCCTGCAGGTGTCGGCTGTCGTCTGGAAGCTTCAAAATCCACTGGCGGACGCCGGTGCTCTCGCACGGAGGTGGCGGAGCTGCACGGCCCCAGGGGCTCCGGCGAGAGAGCAAAATCGCTCCAGAAGCGTCGATGTGCTCCAGTACCTGCACCAAAAAGTTAAGGAGGTCGAGGGCAAAATGCCTCGACCTCGGGTGGCTCTCGAAATGGACGGTGAGGCGCGATAGGGACTCGCCGGAGTTGCGCTCCGGCGAGGTGATCGTTTAGGTGATGGAGTGATCGATTCGACTCAGAAAGATGGGGGAAATAATCCTAGAACTAACAGGAATAAAATGGGGAGGAGAATGGGATGAATGGCAGCCTCGATGGCCGATGGCCAGAGGGAGAGGACCTCACGGGGGTGACCGCCGGAGGTGATGGTGGAACACGCCCAGCTCGCGTGCCTCCGCCTCTTCGAAGGTGCAGACGAAGAGCTGTCACCTCCACGTTGCTGAGCGACTCCAAAGAGGGGGGAAAACTGGATGAAATGCGGTTCAAATTCAAAGGGAGGTCAAGGAGGACCTTAAGTATGGTTGACGATGGGGGTTGAAAGAACGAGGCAGCTGGCTTGATTCAGAGGTTCTCAGCCCAAGAAAATCCTTGGACGAGCAAGAGGGATGGTAGGTGAAAAGGTTTGCAGAAGGAATCGAGCTCAAAGGACGCAAGACCGCGCCTCGAAAAATTGGAGAAGATGGGTCAAAGATAGGTTCTGACAGAGGCTATAGGGTGTAGGGCAGGCAGTTGACCAGAGTCAACTGAGACCGCTCCCCTGGTTGGTCCACGTGGACCAACCAGGAAAAACCCTGAATTAATGTTTTGTTAATTCAATTTAAAATAATAAATGGTCGAATTAAATAAAAGTTATAAAATAAAAAATGTTCAAAATTTTATGTAGTATTTAATTCTGATTTTTATTTATTTTTATGACTTATATTTTTACAAGTTACCTTTTTAACCCTATATAGGTATAATACCTATGTATTTTAATATTTTATTTTATTTTATGTATTTTTAATCTTATTATTTTTATTTATGATTTTGTAAAATTATAACATACTTTTATATACATAAGTATATTTTTATTTTATTTTTCTGAGATATTTTATATATTTAATAAAATACAAGTATATTTTATATAGGTATAAGTATATACAGTATACCTATGTATTCTTTATACAAGTATTTTTATTTTTATTTTTTATTTTTGCATTTTATTTCAATTTTAATGCACATGTACAGTATAAGTAATATTTACAAAATTATAAAAATATAAAAATGAATAAATGATGAATAAAGAATAAATTGAATATTTTATTCAGTACAAGTATACAATGTGGGTCCAAAACTCAACTTTCAAACCGTAGCTCCGCCAAATGCGAAACCACCGCCATTGGATAGATTATTTTATTCTATATACAATTAAAGGTGAGTACACTGCATTTGGATTTGTCGTTTGTGAGATGCGGGTCTGGGAAGTTGGGATTTTGGATTCTTATTCAGACCAGAACTTTTCATCTGTACATTCTTTTTCTGTGAAATCAATTTTGTATTTTTCTCTATAACTTTATCTACAACTTTCATGTACAAAGTTTCTTTATTTGATGTACAAAAAGTGGAACCAAAAATAGGTCCCAAAATGAATAAGTATAGGTATTTTATCTGTGTTTTGGCCCTTATCTCCCCCTACTTTATTCCTGGTCGACCTATTCATCAAGATGCCTAGGTCTCGGGGTTTTGGGTCATAAAATATTTACAATATTTTATTCTTTTTCTTTTCTTTATTTATTCTATAATTTTGGCTTTAATTACAGTATTTTAGACACTATCTGAATGCACATGCATGAATGCTAAGATGATGATTTTAATGCTATTTACAGGTATTTGCTAGGGTTTTTGGTGCCAAAATGATAGAATAAAGATGATGAAATGTGGATTCATCAGCTGGCACAATTTTTCCAAGACCTTAAAAGATGGACGGAATGAAAAGATGCTATATCTCTCAGGGCACAAAAGATTGATGTAGTGCAAGGAACGCTACAAAGTCTACCAAAAAGAAGCAAATCACTAAATACAAATATGACCACAATTTTCCAAGCTTCAAAAAAGCATGCAATCTTAGTGGAGACTTAGTTACACCGGTTGGGCTTCACAAGGAGATGCGAGTACACTTGTCACACTCCGATTCTTTTCTCATTCTTATACATTCTCTCTTTACTCGATTGTGAACACAGCACGACCTGACCTTAGAAGGAAATACCCCCCTCCTCAAGGAAAGAGTAGCTAGATGAGGAACCAATGGGAGTGTATTATTGGGATGGACGGTTTCTTTGCTTCTTTAAGGGCCCGTTCGGTTCGGGAATAAGCAGGAATAAGGATGGGGAATAAGGAGAATAAGGGTCTATTCTTTGTTCAGCAGGAGGATAGGAATAAGGAGAATAAGGTGAAATAAAGGTAGGTAAGGTGGGATAAAGATAGGAATAAGAGTGAAATAAGATGGGATGAGGAGGAATAATCGTACCATAGGAATCCGTGTCGAATGGAGAATAGGCCCCTTATTCCGGGGCCTATTCTCCAAACGAACAGGCCCTTAGGAAGAGCTAACACAATTCACACACCATACAAATTGAATTCTAGGTTGACAAAGTTAGCAATATGGATAAGTGGATTTGAGCTAGTTATTTAAGGTGAACCTAAATAGGATCTGTGAAACTTGAGGACTGTTGAGATTAAAATCCTAATCCTACTCAAGGCTCTGATAAAATGCTTGTTTTCGGCCCGACCAAACTATGTCATTTCTCTGTTCTCATGAATTGGTTTAGAAAAACAAATTCATCCTAACTTTATTTCTTTTTCCATGTTTTTCGAATAAGTATTTGTTAAGTGACTAGCAAAGTTTAATTATAGGGGGTTGATGAATCCATGATTCATTAATTTTTCTTTCGTATTTTGTCTTAAAACCTTTAAAAAGGCATGTAAATATTCATTAATTTCCATTTTGTATCAAAATATCGTTCATGAATAAAAGTGTATTTTTATGCATTAAAAACTTGTAAATAAATGAGAGAATAAAAAGAAAGAAAAATAAAAAGAAGGTAGACTGTAAATATGTATAATGTGTATAATGTGCAGTATAACTAAATCAAATCTACATATAGTTGAAGGATATATTTATATAACCTATCCACTGAGATCAAGTCAGCATGGATTGATCGACAAACAATAAAGTAGGGGGAGATAAGGAGAAAATAATAAAAATAATTAATTATGCACTTCACACATTAATTCTTATTTATCTATTATTTTATCAAAACTTCAATGACTTTTAATTAATTCACTTGCATGTATTTTTCACCAAACTCTTCTCCTGTGTATTTCTAAAAAATTTTATAAAAATATAAGAGTCATAAAAATCCTAATAGATATGATGAGAAATCTAACTTTCAAATTATCAATTTCTCAATTTTCGAACATCATAACTTCTTCATATGAACTCCAATATCACTCTACTCACATTTAAAGTTCATAAAATAACATTATCTAATTAATGAAGGTGATTTCACTAAATCAGAGTTTGTTTGCAAAAAGGTGGTTTTGGGACCTAATGACAATTGGGTTTCTGGGCCATTTATTTAATTGTGAACACACTATTTATAGTATCATTGATTTTATAATTTTAAATAATTTTCTTGATCTTGTTTTTATCTATAAATTATTTTATAATTTTTAACCCTTGTTTAATATTTTCAATAAATTAAAAACCCCAATTTATAGATGAAAATGAATTGTGTAACATATACATGTATTTATTTATATATGTAAATTAATTTATTCAAATCCAAAAAATCATATAACTCTTATTTATTATTATATTAATTAATAAAATACAAAATTAATATGTTATTTATTAAATTATTGTCTTGAAAAATAAAATTCTATTTACTAAGTATATTATATACTTATTTATTAATATTATATTTATATTTCATAAAATATCTATTATTCATGAAAATGAATTACACCATAAATTAGTTAATTTAATTATCTACACTTTTTATTTTTACCACTTTAAAATATTATCATTTATTAATTATTAACTAACTAATACTATCTTTATTAGTTCCAACCATTATGGTGCTAACACGTGTCAGCACCACAACCTTCTTCCTCAAAAAGGTTGTGGGTGAAGTTATTGCAATCAACCACCTTCGTTATTTTATTCCCATGTTCCCTTTAATCCTAAATTCTATCTTAACTATATAAATCTTAGATTAACAACCCTAACACTCGCCCACCATTAGATCACCACCAACAATCCTTTGATTTTCCTATATATTGACCTAAAGATCATCCATCAAGACATACTATCCTACTCCAGAACATACATGGTCGTCACCCCACCTTCCATGCCTCGTAGGTCCGTTGTCGGTGGTGACAGCACCAAGGTGGTGCATCTGCATGGAAGGTAGAAGAATGGAGGAGGTTCCAAGGCCCTCTATCGACCTTGAATCGCTACCACCGCACGAGCATTTAGCTCTGGTTGCCGACTGTAGATCAACAACTTGTGGGGTCTTACACCCTGCATTCCCAAGTAACACTCCACACCATTATTCTTCAAATTCTCAATCTTTGTTCCCCAATTAGTTCATCCTAATCATCATCTTTGATTCACAATCAAATTCAGATCACAATTTGATTCCACATCTATCCAATTTCTATTCTATTATAACCTTATTCTAGAAGCTATTTGAACCTGCGATTCTTCACATTTCTTGGTCAATTCTTCATGAATTGAGCAATCCATCCCTCATTTGCAAGTGTTCATATCATCTAGAGTGAATCCATTCAACATATGGATCACCATCTTATCCGCCAATCGATCGACAGAACTACATAAACACCAAGACCTTCCAAACCCTAACCAGACTTCTTCAAAGACTTCATCACCTTCGTCTTTGTCTACCTCACCATAGGTGAACTCGAAAAGGAGAGGAGCTCGCCTTCTGGCCCTACTAGAGTCACCGGAGGATGCCTGCCATAGCTGCAATCGCTAGAGAAGGAAGAACAATGTCATCGCCAGCCGCTTTGGGGAAGAACGGAGGGAAGAACTCGCGTTACAGTCTTGTAATGCGTGGCAACAAGGGACGAACCACATCAGTTGAGGAGAATCTAATATCAACCATAATTCTGAAGTGGTGTGAAAATTGCGTAGAAGTTCTCCACAGATTCCAGATTCTATACGCGCCTCCAGAAGATAACTTTATTACATTTAGGTCCCTAACCATGGACCTACGTGTAAGATTTCAGAGACTTTTCTTGCAATTACGTTCTTAACCAGGAACCTAATTGAAAGGAGAGTATATATTTCATTTGTATTTTTTACATACTTCTATATTTCTCTTTGGACTATTCAGGCACTTGTGGACCTATGTTGGATATTATTCTAGCGTATTTTTTTCTCATTTTATTTGGCATCTAATTTTGAGGATTTTCTATCACTTTTATATTTGGATTTTAATCTTCGATTTTCGAGCAATTCCTCTAATATATAGGTACACTTTATTTTCTATTATTTTTGCATACTATATCGTAGATAAATTATTTGAAAAATATCCTTTTGAATTAAATAAAAAATGGAAAAATCAAATAAAAATAATAAAAATTAAAATCAACCAAAAAGATTTTTCTTGCATAAGAAGAGAAGAAAAGAAATAAAAAATTAGAACAATATTTCTCCACTCAAAAAAATATGAGCGCGATTTTTTCTTCCTCCTTGAGTTTGATTCAGGGACACTTGCCCAGATAAAAAAATATAGTGAAACATCAAAAATTTAGGAGAGAAGCTGACTTGACTCATTTTTCTCTTTGTTTTCTATCTCTCCTTATTTGGGTGTCTTTTGTTTGATTAATTGGGTCTTTTTCAGCGATTATATACAACTGACATCTTTTAGATCGCTGGCAAAACCCGATTCTCAACTGCCTTTAGTTTTTTCTTTTCTTTTTTCTTCTTTACTATTTATTTTGAATTAAATAAGTGGTAATAATGGAATATTATCAATTGTTATCAGTTGTTAAGAGATGAGAATTAGTGTATTTACATGTGTTTTATGAGAGATTTTTGAGTCAAAATGAAAGAAAAAAGATGATGAATTAACGATTCATTGAGAGATAAAAACAAGATTAACTACTGATACTTTAAAAAGTATTTAGATTCATGGTAGGAGTGTCGTTACATGACCATCTCTCCCATATGTCGTAAGGAAAGTAGTGCTCATCTTGAGCAAGAGTAGGCTGTTTGAAAGAAGCTGATGAATCTCCATTTCATCATCATTATTCTTTCATTTTGGCCTTAAACCCTAGCTAAATGCATGTAAATATCATTATTTTATACAAATTAACACCCATTATTTATTGTGCAATTACTGTATAAAATACATTATTTAAATCCAAAATACAAAATAAAGAAGAGAAAAGAAAAGGAAATAAAATGCCAAAGATATTTTATGATCCTAAACCCCGAGATCTAGGCATCTTGATGACAGGGTCGATAGGGAATAAAGTAGTCATCTGACGAGTCCGAAATTGCGTGTGTTAAAAAGATGTATTTGATCGTGCATAAAAATAATTGATTTTGTCGTTTCGTTGTAGGCAGCAATCGGAATCGGTCAAGAAAATAACCACACAATTAGTTAATCAATTTTCAATCGATGTGGTTTTATGTTTATTTTACTTGAGCAAGTCCCAAGGTCTAAAACAAGGAGGCAAAGGAACAACCTAGACTTATGTCTATCAAAATTCATGCGCGGTTTTCGAGAGGGCGACGTGGCGCTCAAAGGCGAGAGGGCGACGCACGTGCTTGGCGCTTGCCTGGGCGGCACGTACCTCGCTCGTGCGGGCCTTTAATTTATTTATTTTAATTTATTTTTTATGAAAATGAATAAAAAATAATGCCAAAAATGTCTAACACGTGGCGGCTCCTGGAGCAGCCACGTGTCAGCACCACAAAAATTGCAAATAAAATACTTTGTAAAATCAAAAATAAATAGCAAATGGCATCCGATTGAAAACATTTCTTCATAAAAATTGCTCGTCTAGATGAGATCTACAACTTCCATGAAGACATCAAAATCAAAATCGATCAAATGCACAAAGTGAATTTTTGGGGGATCCCATGTACATTAAATACCTTGATTTTTGGGTTTTATAATTTTTATGTCATTTTTAAACCAGATAAAAATCCGAAAAATATGATCAAATCAAAGATAAATAATTACATTAATCTACTTTTTTGGATTTTTATTAATTAGTAAAAAGAAGAGATAAAATAAAAGATGAAAAAGACCAATTTTGTACAGTCGGTTAGTGAAGACTCGGACTCAATTTGTTTCTTTGATTTCAAGCTCAATTTGGGATTTGGATTTTTTGCATTTTAATAAAACTTTCATCAAAGAAGACAAATGAAAAAGAAATGAACTAAAATAGGTTAAATATGTATATAAAATAATAGGTCAAAATTCGCTAAAATACAAAATGCACGAAAGAGACCCAAAATCCAACTTTCACATATGAGCTCCGAATCACTTGAACTTGGTCTTGTTTTTAAGGTAATTGAATTTATATTAGTTCAAAAGTAAGTAGCATTAAAACGGACACTGGATGAGGAAGATATGAGGTTTTTAGTCCGGAAATCCTGAAACTAGGATTTGGGATTTTGGTCCACTTATTTGGGTTAGTGATTTTTTTTGTATTTTTCATTTATTATTGTTGGTGATATGTACACAATGGAGGTGGTTTTGAGTCATTCGGAGTTAGCATGAATGAGTTAAAAAGCCAGGAAGTTAGACTATTTACAGGTCAATTTTGGCTGAGGGCTTCTTATTTTGTGCCGAAATTAGTGCTAAAATGCAATTCTTATCAAAACATTCATGAATGCTAATTATTTAGAATAAATGCAGATATGCTGATGAATTTGAGGGATTTGAGCTTAATTAATGAGATTTAAGTGATGAATCTGAAATTCATCATCCCCCTATACTTAAACCATGCTCATCCCTGAGCATCAAAAAGAAATGCCATGAGGTGAAATGAGATTAGGTTCCAAACCAAGACCATGAGCTGAAGGTGAAAATGAGACTAGACTCGACCTTTGGATTATTAGTTTGGCGGAACTTCTGTGAGACTTAGAATTTCAAAATCAACAGCCTTCAAGTTCTACACATCATTGCTACAGTTTCGGCTCAGAAGTCATCTTAGATCAATCCTCTTCCCAAAGTATACCCTATGAATATTGAGCAATCGACTCATGTGTGGGAAAGGTTTTAGCTCTTCCTATCCAGAATGCCGGACTACCATGCTCCTCTCCTCTCCAGTAACTCGTCCTCGGGGAGTCATGTATTTCCTTCTAAGGTTTGTCATGCTGTGTTCACAATCGAATTGGGGGAGAAGATAGAAGAAGGAGAAAAGAACTGGAGGGTGGCCAGTGTAGCCATCTCTCCTTGTGAAGTTGGCCAGTGTAGCCGAGTCTCCACCAAGATCTGCAGGTTTTCCTGAAGCTTGGACCTTTTTGGTCAGATATTTATTTGGTAGAATGCTTCTTTGTATTGGAATTTTGGTGGTTCTGCTTGGATCTTATTGTGCCCCTACAGATATAGAATCTTTTTGTTTCCGTACATTTTTTGGGGGTCTTAGAAAAAATTGTGCCCAGCCATCCATCCCTTTTTGCGAAGCTTTATTTCAACCCGTACTCCGGTCTTTAGATTTCCACGCTACTAGAAAAGAAACTCACACAGTTTTCCAACATTCCGTCTGAATTGAGCTAAGTGCATAGTGCGAGAGTACAAATTAATTCCTTATTCCAAAGTTGTACCCAGAATGAAGAGACCAGGTTAGATACTAAGAGTCAAACGCTGCACATTGTCATGTGTAACTTAAAGAATTAAGTCAAAGACCTTAATCTTCTGAAATCCTATTTCTCGGTGAAGTTCCTCTGAAAATTAAGTGTATCAAGGTCAAGTCCAGACCACTCTCGGTTTCTGCTCATAACTCGATTCAGAACCCAAAGACTTTTCACAGATGCAAATGAATGTGATGCGAGATGAAGTGAAGGTGTGTGAAATGCAGACACATTTTTTTATGCAAGGGATTTTTGGTTTTTTTTTGCAAAAATGAATAAGAAGCTATTTTTTCCAAAAAATTTGGGTTGGATACAGTTAGTGTTAGTAGCAAAATCTTTTTTTTCAAGTTAGTTACCCACCCCATAAATACATATAGATTTACGCAAAAGTACGAGATATGGGTAAAATATATACACAGTATATATACAGACCCCCCTATACTTAGCGAGTGTTGTGTCCTCAGAGCACAAGAAGCGTAAAGAAGACATAGCTCGGGCAAAGCATAAGAGAGTAAAAATTTGATATACAATGGTCTACCCCCTATACTTAGACTGTGAATAGTCCAAATATAGAAGAAGAGCACAAAAGAGGCTATCGGGATATGTAAATGAGGAGAGTATATGCAGATGGGCATCGCTTCCCCCTATACTTAGGCTCTGGTCAACCTAAGTATAGAAGAAGGGTGTAAATGGAGTGATTGAGAAGGAAAAGTGTGATGAGAGAAATGGTATATACAAATGGGTATCGGTTCCCCCTATACTTAGGCTCTGGTCAGCCTAAGTATAAGAGAAGGGTGGAGATGGAGCGATCGGGAGATAGGAGAAGGATGGTATACACATATGGCATCGGTCCCCCCCCCCATACTTAGGCCTTGGCCTAAGTAGAGGAAGAAGTTGTACGAGAAGACCGATGTGGTCGGGAGGGAGGGTGGGTAGCCGATGATTAAGACGGTTTCCGGCTGATCTTCTTGTGAGCCTACGATGGGAGATCGAAATAACGAGACGGAGATGAAGCATATGATTCCCGACTATTATCAGTGTCATCCTCAAAAAAGCGATCACGGATAGTGGATGAAGTGTTTGAGTCAGATGAAAGATATCTATTATCAGAATTATCCTTAGAGGAATAGTATTTGAAAGTGGACACACTCCTAATATTCATGTCTTTTTGTTTCTTCAGTTGTTTCCTCAGAATTCATTCCTTCTTGGGTTCAATCGGTTTGTCCTCGGATGATTACTCAGAAGCACCAGTCTCTGTCAGCTCATAAGAAATAATTCCAATGTACTTGAAGAGGGCAGGAGCATTAGCTTTAGATGAATAGTAGTTAGGAACGGGAGTTGTCCAACGAGAATCGAATTTTGGATCCTTGTGAAGATATGGCTCTAGAGCTGCCTAACAGACTTCACTCATGTAGATTACCTTTTTCGGACCTGATGAGGGATCATCAGCTGATTCCTCTTCCGAAAGGTCAAAGATGACTTTCTTTTTCTTGTTTCGTGAAGGTGTCGGTTCACTTGAGTATCAAGATGAATAGCCATTGGAATTCTTCTCCTTGGTCGGTGTTCGGGCTACGTGTTTGTTCTTAGTCTCCTGAATGTTGGTGCACTCTCGATTTGGGATGATTTGGTCAAGATATTCAAAGAAGGTTGTCCCTGAGTGCGACCATGCATGTGTCTCAGGATCGTAGAAGAAGGATTTATCTATTTTGAGATCCGCGGGAATTCAAATATTGGGAAGAGTCTCTGCATGTTCATTCTCAATTGATTTTATATTGGAGCATTCCTATGTCAAGTTGATGTGATCCATGTAGTCAGAGTAGGATGATCCAGGGCGTGTCCATGCATAAGTCTCTGTATCATATGATTCATATACTTGATTCTCCATGGTAAGAACAGCTGGGAATGGAGCAGGAGGAGATTCTCTAAACCAATAGTCTTATCAACAATCGCTATCTCAGGTGTAGCGGCGAGGTAGGTCTCTTCTACCGTTTCATGGTTGCGGTTGTCGGGAACTTCGTGGGTTGCCTCAGAAAATCATGGTTCCTCAAAGACTGTGTTAGATCAAAGTACTTCCAATGCTGTGAAATTGATTTTCCGAGTCTCACAATCAATAATTGCCTTAGCCAATACCAAGAATGAGTTTCGGAGAATAATTGGAGACTGGGCGAATTTTCCTTGATGCTCAATATCAATGATCATGAATTCTACTTTGACCGGAACACCTTGGAATGTCATGATGACAGAAATAATTCCTCTCGACCTCTTTATCGATCGGTCTACCAATTGAACAATCTCTCGTATTTTCCTGATCGGTCCGAATTTGAGTCGTGGAATACAGAGGTCGGGAGGATATTGGCCGGTGAATCGTCATCAATCCGAGCATGGGTGAAAATTGTGTCTTTGATTCTACAGTCAAATCTACGCAACTACTTCACTATGCGGCTTTTGGTTTTTCTCCTCAACACCAAGGAGGAGGCCACTGACAAGATATGTCTTTCAGTGTTTGTCCGTATCCTGCCCGACTTTTTCATCATTAGTTTGTCCATTACAAATCCCTTAAGGTCAGGGAAGTGTCCAATGGCCTGTAGAAAGGGAAGTTCAAAAATCAGTTTCTTTTCCAGTGCTTCCCGTACAGCAGGATCCAAATTCTTCAGATCGTCTTCAGTTTCAATTTTTATGTATTTTTCAAGATTTTTGATTTTTTTGTAATTTTCGAGTATTCCAATTTTTTTGGTATTTTCTGTGTAGTGTGGTAATGTGGTGTATTCCTTTGATGAGCAGGGGTTATGATGTTCAGAGTAAGAGTCAGAGGCGTAGTCATTTCTAGGGGAATAATATGCAGAAGTGATATTGTCTGAATCGTCCCTAGATTCCTGAATATCCTCAAAATTTTCAATCTTAGATCCAATCATTTCCTCTTTCCTTTTAATGTCTGAGTCACAAGAGATTGAAATTAATTGATCGGTGAATTTTCAAAATCTATCCTCTAGAAAAACAAATTTCTTATTCATCCTCGAAATATCATACTCCAAAATATTTTCATGACTCATTATGGGAGCAGTCATGGTGTGTTTTTGAAATTCAATAATTTCCTTTTCCATTTTCCTATATGTGCTAGGAGAAGAGTCTCTTGAAATATCCAATATATGATCATTATTTTCAGAAAATATCTCCTCAATAATTATGGAAGATGGCTGCTCATATGGTCCAGGCCTGTGGAGCTGGTCTGAGTAGATTTAAATCCTTTGATCATGAGTAGTCGGACCTTGATATTGTGGAGTCAGCATACAGGGATGATGTGTTTCTATGTGGTCAATCCAAATCTCTGTATGAGTATCATGTCTGAAGAGAGGGTTGTCATGGTCAATCCAAGATGATGGTTGTTCATTCATGTTTAATGGTGGGGAAGACGGAAGAGATGTGAAGAAGGGTTGAGTTCGATCATGTGGTTATAATCTCCCATGAATGATGGAATGACATTTACTGAATATGAAGGATGAATTGTATGATCGGAGTAGAGTGGGTTGACGTATGAAGAAGTGGAGACCTCAGTCTGTTGTTGGTTTCTCTGGTCCGAATACAAAGGGTTGTCATTCATGAAGCAGATCGGATTTGTAGAGAGAGTTGGTGGTTGAGAGTCTCTTGTGGGAGTTGGAGGAGGTATTTTGGGTCTAACCGATACGAACTCATTTTCATAGTATAATTCTGATGGATTCTCGGATAATTGTTCGACCATTTTTGAAAGAGCTGAAAGGAGTGAGGGGTTGGGTCTGCAAGAGTTTTTGGACAAGAGTTCCATGATGAGGTTTAAATCAAGAAAGGAGAGAGATGATTGCACGGGATAGTCAAAAGAAATTTTATCAAACGTGCGGCTTTTGATCTTTGATATCGGTTCACGCACACCAATGCAAACACAAATCAAACCACGGGTTCACCAACTCACATAATGAAGCCGTAAGAGTTCGGTTCTTATCTTTTCAATTTTAAGTTGGCGCTAAATAAATCTTGGAATATAATTAGCGAGTTGTTAGGTACCGAAGATTTTCTTAAAGACTGTCCCGAATTCCTACGACTGGTTGCATCTACTTTCAGCCAGTATAGGTGTAAGTACGGACCATAAAACGGCTACCCGTGTTACTTAAGGACGGAGCCTTACGCAGTGTCCTTTAAACCACCCACTCTGCTAAGGAAGTACGGACCGTTTACCGGATGCCCGTATTCCTCACTGAGAAGTAACGAATCGTTTTTAAAATCAGCAGTCTAAATGAAAATCCGGATTTGAGCTCTAGCCTTAAGTGTCGTCTCTCGCTCACTCAAAAAATGGAATCATCCAAGGTCGGGGTTGCTCTCTCGCGAAAATTCTCGATTTTATGGGTTAATTTAGAATCGGTTATATTTAGCAGTCTCAATTTTAATTAGGCGATCACTAAGAATTTAAGTGAGCAGAAATACACGTCTACTATCCAATCCCAATTTCCTTTTAGAATTATGTGATAAAACAAGAGGGAGAAATTCGGGAAAATCCGATGCACGCAAAAAACGACGATGAATGCTCAGTTAGAAGATTTACAATGAATCCTCGCAATCTCCATGTGGGATATTACATAGAAATTTAAAAATTAATCTAAATGAATGCAAGCTGATGAAAAACCGCACCTAGCAGAATGTTCTATTAGCAGGTAAGAATTGAATTGAATTTGGCTAAGTTTGAACGATCTATATGCATCTCAATAAATTAGTGAAGTGTGGCCTAATTCCTACGAGCACAAAAAATTTAAATGCTCTGAGAGACGTATGTGCAGGTCTATCCTAATCGCCACTCAAGTCGGGAACCACCCTCACTGGAGAGTGAAACAAGCCACGACACACCACAGAAGAAAGTTTAAGGTCTTCTACACACGCGAGAGTCCAAACGGACACCGCTGTAAATGAGCAATTAATTACAGAAATTTAAATTTTGCATAAATTAAAAACCTAGACTCTACGCTCTCTCACGATTCGACTCCATCTTAAATTAATTGCGGATTTTTCGGAAATCGGTGAAGATGCTTCTGTTTCTTGAAAAATTGCTCCACGTACGTCGGGTACCTCGTAAGAAAAATAAGAGAGAATATGTAAGAGAATGACTCAAAAATGATAAAATAAACAAGAATATAAATGCTGAAAATAAATGCAGGAAAAAATGGAATTTACAGTGGAAAATTCGGGGGTCAGACTACCCGAATGCGGAAAACCGAATACAATTTTTTTTAGAAAAAACACTAAGATGTTTGCCTCCCCGGCAACGGCGCCATCTGACGAGTCTGAAATTACGCGTGTTAAAAAGATGTATTTGATCGTGCATAAAAATAATTGATTTTTTCGTTTTATTGAGGCGGCAATCGGAATCGGTCAAGAAAATAACCACACAATTAGTTAATCAATTTTCAATCGATGCGGTTTTATGTTTATTTTACTTGGGCAAGTCCCAAGGTCGGACACAAGGAGGCAAAGCAACAACCTGGACTTTTATCTATCAAAACTCATGGGTGGTTTTTGAGGTGGTGTTTTGTAATTTTTAATGCAATAAAATATGCAAAACGCAATTTCGGCCTATTGTAGGGACTAAAATGTAAATTACACTCAAACGATGTCCGAAAAATATAAAACTTGGTCGAGATGATAATTATAACAAAATGAATGTACTGTAAATTTTTTGGAATTTTTAGATGCAATATGAATCTTTTATGAATTTTTAAATTCAAACAAAATTAATTTCAATATTTGATTATAATAAATATTAAACCTAATTACTTTCAAGGAACAAAATTATCTGAGATCCATCACTAGGTGATTGATCTCAGAAAAATCCTAAACCTTGAAAATACTAATTTCAATACCTATTAAAAATCAAACATTGAAATATGCAAAATGATTTTTACAATGCAAACTATGCATGAAAATGCGATTCTTTTTGGGCACAAAGTCAAGCACAATTAATTCTACAATATGTGATTTTTCAGGAATTTTTAGAGCAATGTTTAAGCAATTATGAATTTCAGAGCAAGAAATCGGCAAATTATATAATTTTCCACAAAACAATTAATTATTAATTAAGCATCGATCACAAAAATGTCCACTATATGTCAAAACGAAGAGAATTAAGTGTAGAACAAAATGTCAATTTTTTATAAATAAAATATGCAATGTAGGGGCCTAAACTTAATGGGGAACACATGGGTATTTCTGCAATAAAATAAATAAATAAATATAATAGTGGTGGATCTAATTGTAATTACCGATACAAACGAGGGGTCTTCTGCAAAATTGCCAGATGGTCACGTGCGAGGCACGTGACCTCTGACTAGTAGGGACTGATCGGCAAAAATGGTGGAAGTAGGGGGTCCAATGCAATTTACCCAGCGGTCACGTGCGGAGCACGTGACCCGGGGGCTGACGTCAAGTGCTTGCGTCGTTCCCCCGTGCACGTGCAGAGCACGTGCGGAGGGGCTCGGGACTAGAGCCCAGCCATTGGTGGTTGTGCACTGTGGAGGTGTCTCGGTGGGTGGCTTGGAGCACCGGCGACTGGTGGTGATGCTCCTGTACTGGGGGAGCACCTGGTGGAGGTTTGGCCTGGAAGCTTTGCGATGAAGACCGGAGGGCCGGTGTGGTTGTTGATGTTGTGCGTCAGAGGCGAGGTCGAAGATGGCTCGGTGGAGATGCTTGTCGGAGGCGTCGCGTTATTGGAGTCGTTGGTGGTAGTAGCGAGTCGAAGAAGATCGTTGGAGGAGGAGGTCGAAGTCAACCATAGTCAGTGGCTCTACAGCGGATAGCCGGAGCTGGGGCAGAAAGGCGGATAACGCCACTGCAACGAGGGTAGGGGGGGCTCTCAGATCTCGTCGGAGGAGGAAGCTCATGGAACTATCACCGCCGCGGGCCTTGCTCTGAGTGCAATCGGTGGATGGGCTTCTAGAGGTGCGGTGGAGCTCTTTTATAGGTTGGGGGTCGCTGCCGGCTATGGAAGGAGGTCGGGGTGAGATCTGGGATTGGAGGTTGATTGGATGAGAGGGGATCGCGAGACGAAGGCGACGACCATACTGGATTTGACAAGGAGATCTGATTGAGATGCGGCAGCACGAGAGATGTGCGGCAGAGAAATCTCGGGTGGGTGACGCACCTGATTGGGAAAGGCGGCGAAGGATTCGGAGGTTGAAGGCGACGAACGCGGGCTGTCCGATCGACCGAGATCGGACGGCCCAGGATGGGCCACGTGGTGCTCAAAGGCGAGAGGGCGACGCACGTGCTTGGCATGTGCCCTCGCACATGCGGGTATTTAATTAATTTATTTTTTATTTTTTATGAAAAATGAATAAAAAATAATGCCAAAAATGGCTGACACGTGGCAGCTCCGGGAGCTGTCATGTGTCAACACCACAAAAATCACAAAGTAAATACTTTGTAAAATCAAAACCAAATAGCAAATGGCCTCGGATCGAAAATGTTTCTTCACAAAAATTGCTTGTGTCGATGATATCTACAACTTTCATGAAGACATCAAAACCAAAATCGATCAAATGCATAAAGTGAATTTTTGGGGTATCCCATGTACATAGAATACCTTGATTTTTGGGTTTTATAATTTTTATGTCATTTTTAAACCACATAAAAATTCGGAAAAAATATGATAAAATCAAAGATACATAATTACACATTAATCTATTTTTTTTGGATTTGTATTAATTAAAAATAAGAGATAAAATAAAAGATGAAAAAGACCAATTTTGTACAGTCGGTTAGTGAAGACTCGGACTCAATTTGTTTCTTTGATTTCAAGCTCAATTTGGATTTGGATTTTTACGCATTTTAATAAAACTTTCATCAAAGAAGATAAATGAAAAAGAAATGAACTAAAATAGGTTAAATGTGTACATAAAATAAGAGGTTAAAACCGCTAAAATACAAAATGTACAAAAGAAACCCAAAACCCAACTTTCACATATGAGCTCCGAATCACTTGAACATGGTTTTTTTAAGGTAATTGAATGTATATTAGTTCTAAAGTGAGTAGGATTAAAACGGACACTGGATGAGGAAGATATGAGGTTTTTAATACGGAAATCCTGAAACTAGGATTTGGGTTTTTGGTCCACTTATTTGGGTTAGTGTTTTTTTTGTATTTTTCATCTATTCTTGTTAGTGATATGTACGCAGTGGAGTGGTTTCGAGTCATTCGGAGTTAGCATGACTGAGTTTAAAATCCAGGAAGTTAGACTATTTACAGGTCAATTTTGGCTGAGATTTTTGCTTCTTATTTTGTGCCGAATTTAGTGCTAAAATGCAATTCTTATCAAAACATGCATGAATGCTAATTATGCAGAATAAATGCAGATATGCTGATGATTTTGAGGGATTTAAGCTTAATTAATGAGATTTGGAGTGATGAATCTGAGATTCATCAGGGAGATAAGGGTCAAAAACACAATAAAATCCCTAATTTATTTTGGGACTATTTTATTCTTTATTGTTTATACCTCAATTAAAGAAACTTTGTACATAAAAATTGTAGATAAAAATAAATAGAAAATAAAATATAGATTTCATATAAAAATAATATAAAGTTTACACTTTATACTCTGAATAAGATTTCAAAACCCAAACTTCCCAGACCCATATCTTCTCCATATGAACTTAAAATGCATAAAAATATTCTTTAATAGTATATACTTTTAATAAAACATTTAATGAAGGTGGTTTCACTCAATTTGGAGTTAAGATGCAAAAGTTAGGTTTTGGACCCCTCTTGTACAATATACATGTATATAAATAAAAGGGGATATTATTCTTTTATTTATATTTTTATACCCTTGTAAATAGTATTTAAATTCTACTGAAATATAAAATAAAATAGAACCATAAAATATACTAAAATAAAATAGATATAAAAATACATAGATGAATATATATACTTATACCTATATAATAGGTATGCATATTTATTTAAGTGTACATATTATATTAGAAAAATAAAAAATATATTATAAATATATAAAATATAAAATGCAAAATACAAAATAAAAATATCAAAGTTATAGATGAATATACCTAAAAATAAACCCTTGAAAAGCAACACATCATAAATAACTTCATAAAAATAAAAAATAGGAATTAAATACTACATAAAATAATAAACAAGCTTTATTTTGTAAATTTTATTTATAATTCATTTATTATCTAAATTATTCATAAAGTTTAGACTTTTTATATTTTTGCATCCTTGTTGGAATATGGGCGTTCAGCTGTCCCCTCTCTCTGCTGCGCACGAAATCATCACATCCCTTATTTTCTCCATTTTTCCTAGGCATTTACTCACTCTTGTTCGTCAATTCTTCATGCCAAACTCTACATCCATCAATCCTAATCCACGCCTAACCTTTAAACCGTTGTACATCCCCTTGATTCGTTCCAAGGTGCCAGTTAACAAGGGTCATTCATGATGTTCATAACTAAAACCTCCTCCACCCTTCTCTATTTTGGTCCCTTTTCTTTCCCATAAACCCCCCACCCTCGGTCAAGCATGCATCTCGGTGACAGGGGGAGGTTCCCTGAGGTGCTAGCGCGATGGTAGGAGGAGAGGAGGTGACCCAATGTGGCTCTTCCGACCGTCTCAGCTCCATGGAAAAATCCAGTTAGGAGCCTGAAGGATATGGCGAGATCCTTAAGCACGTCACGGAAGCGTGAGGATCGCATCGTATGCGATCGTGAGCGACTAGTCGTACTAGTAGCTCGATGCAGCGGAAATTAAAAAAAATCATGTGACGAAACCACATGATCCAAGAACACTTCTCGGATCGTTTCGTCTAAACCACAAACAAGTAATAGGATTACCTCTTCAAGCGTGGTTGTGATCGAGTCTCTAAACGAAGAGACCTCCTGTCTCAAGTCCGATCCGACGGAGGAGACGCTTGCGAGCGCGTAGATGAGACGCGTGCTTCTCGCAATCCATGTTGATGATCCAAGCCACGAATCTCCTGATCTTGACAAACGAGATACGAAGTCTTCTTCAAGAGCAATTCACGCTGAAGTAGACGGAGATCCACGAGAAAACCATCAGGCAACATAACGACGACGCTGTGGCGATAGAGAATCTCTCTAGGGCATCAATGGTGGATGGCCACATGAGAGAGATAGAGAGAGTAGGCGTGTAGAGAGAGAGAGAGTTGTTGTTGTCTCACTTGTAACCTAGAAGACAAGGGGTGTCTCTCCTTTTATAATATTTTGGGATCCATGGATCTCAATCCATGGGACAACACAAATCCAATGTTTTACATTGATTTATGTTTCTTTTAATGGTCAAGATGTTGTTGGAAAAAAATACAACAACAATTAATTTAATTTAGATTAAATATATTTGATAAATTAAAATATAATTAAATCCTAAATTAAATCAATCAAGCATACATGGAGATATTTGGATGGAGATTTCATGCAATCTTGGAAATCTCAAGCAATCTTGGAAATCTCATGCAATCTTCTGAGATTGCATTATTCCTTGGAAATCTCCATGATTTTACAACACTTGTTGTAAATAATTCAACAAAATTAATTCATAATTATTTTGTGAATATTGCAATCTTGCCATTGGAAAATTGTGAATCACATTCACAACCCAAAAAAATGTAAATTACATTTTCAATTAATTGTCCAATGTGAATCCAATTCACATCAACATTTATTAACAAATGTAAGTTACAAATAGCTCTCTCTCGTATATTATAAATCACATTTATAATATATATATATGACTAATATGAATATTGCTATCCACATTGTTCATATCCATGATAATTAAATCACATTTAATCATCTTGGATCTCTATTATCTTGTCCTCAAATAATATGAATCACATTCACATTATTGACATCTTTGATAATTAAATCACATTTAATTATCTTAGATAACTTTATTTATAATATGAATCAAATTCCTATTACTCATGATAATTAAATCACATTTAATTATCAATTTTCTCAATGTTCGGATATATATATATATCAACAATGGAATTATCCATGAACTCTTTAAAGGATAATGCGCTTTGTCCGCGAATACTTGGAGATAAGGACAGGGCGATTATATTTTCCACGTATAGTGACTTGTATATTGAGATCATATCTCAAATCCGGATCACGGGCGTCCCATAGATGCTTGATTAAATCAAGACCGCAAATCTAATCTTCTCATTGCATCTGAATCACATTCAGATAAATGTCCAACATTTGGACCAAGATCAGATTACTTCTCTACTAAGAGGAGTCACTAAAATCCAGACTCGTTTCATCACTCCCAAGGAATGGAAGCGTCATGGTTATACAATCGTTTATGATCACATCACCCTCAGGTATTCCCAATACCTGTACATCCTGCATACTGGAAGACTCAGAATAAACCCGAAGTATTAGATAAACTTTATACTATCTACTTCATGGTTTTATCAGAAAGTTTCTCATTCGATCATTGGGAGTTGGTATCGATCATATACTTTCCAAAAGCATGTATCATACCTAGGTCTTAATCATATACTTTCCAAAAGTATATATCAAACCTACAAATTCAGTCAAGATTCCAAAGCGAGACGACCGTGCATGGAATTTAATTCTTCCCAATATCTCATGAGTGAGCTCATGTCTTCTGGTTCAGTAACTGAACGTGTATGATCCCTTTGAGAGATCGTATTCCTCATATGCCCTTACATGCACACCAGCGCGCCGATGTATAGACCTTGATTAGGTCATCAACCTATTGGTTTGCCAAATTTACATACTTAGACATATAGTAACACATCTGTCTCTAGTTAGAGGGTGCATGCCTGTATCATGACAGCATACGATATAGGACTTTGGTTATCTCGATCTCATTAAGTCAATTCTTTGACCTAACTAATCTGACACCTCCGAATCTCTATTCCTATGCAGAATACCTGCATCAAGAGGTCAGTCAGATATCAGCCTAACTAAGAAAGGATTGCCATCTCCTACTCAAGCTGGAGATCATCTCTTAACAATCATTTGACGGTGCTTGATGAATCCTCAATCTAACTCATTAGATATTCATCCAAGCACCAACCTATATGATTCAATAATAGAATTAATAGTTGTATGATCATTAAGATGACCATGGTGCATAACCCTAATTGTACTAAGGGACCTATTATGCAAATTAGTTATTCTTCATTTCAGATCAGGGAATGATATTTGCAATAACATTTATTGCATAATGGCTCGTCGTGGGCTCGCATGTCCAATAGAGCCATGCAATTTCATCATTTCTATATAGCCATTAGCTCTAAGTTTTGTTTCATGCTTTTATTTCATGCTTTGATCACCTATTTTAGCCTTCGTTGGAGCTCTTGAGGTACGACCACCCTTCGATTCACCGAACCACCTCTATTCTGATCACCATCAACGCCAATAAATAGCCCAGTCACCTCCCCAGCTCTTGGCTATCATATTCTTGTAGTTACAACATCTGGAAGGGGGTTGTTTGAGCCCCATTCGAAGGTCAAAAGTGGGCTCCAGGTCTGACGTGCTTTTCAAGCTACCAGGACCCATTCCTTGAGTCTCTGGTCCTTCTCCGACCGTCAGCCAGTTCCAATGTCACCTCAGGAAGATCCCTATCCCAGTAGTTGCACAGTGGACGACCGGAGGAGCACGCTAACCCTAATCCAAATTCATCGGGTAGCTATTCTTCACATGCTCGTCCACCGTATCTCCCAATTGTCAGATGAAGAACGAGGTTCCAGTTTAATATAAGACCGTTCGATGAATTAATGTCCTGAGCATTACATCATGCATCGGATCTAATCTAAGATGCCCATGCCTAACTGTTATCGTGCCTTCTTGTGTTGCCATGTGTCAAGTGAAGACCTCTCAACCACATATCACACCATATAGGGGTAATATGCAAATATAGCCCCCACTTTTTGTAGCCTTTTGTGTTTAGTCATGTAATTTATTTAACTAGCTTAAAATTTTGTGTAAAAATTACATGTGAACCCCTAATTTACTTAATATTTGTTATTGGGTCTGTGCCATGTCACCTCACGTGCAGTCCCACATGAGGTGGCAATTTTGTAGAGAACCTACTATGGATTTTGTATTTTGCTTTTACTCTTTAAATTTTAAATTCTAATTGAAAACTTATGGGATATTTGCAGTATATCCCCTACCTTTATTTTTAATTGTATTTATATCTTTTCTAGTTCAATTATCTTTGTGTTTAAATTTTATTTATTAAAAATATCATCCATGATCCAAAAACTATTGAAAAACAAGGTTAGATGCATGTTAGCGTGTGCTTTCAAGACATCTAATTATTATTGCATTTTAGGCATTTTTTATATTTATTAAAATCCAAAAGAGCATGTTTTTGTCCCTGTTTGAATTAAACATTAAAGTATAAAACCTTTTTGAAAAATTTAAAAAAAAATGCATTATATTTATATTAGTATTTTGTAACTTCGGACCAAAAACATCTAAAAATAGAAAAGGAAAAGACTAAAAATTAAAAAGCTCCAAAATCCTTTATAAAAATATAAAAAATGTCCAAAAAATCTAAAAATATTCATTTATATTTTGTAATTTTCTTTATATGAATTAAAATTGATTTGAAGAAATGCTAACATTTCTTTAATCTCCAAATCAATTCGACCTAGTTATTTAATCCCTATTTTGGGATATTTTTTACTTTAAAAATATATAAAAATTAGCAAAAATATATAAAAATCATAAAAATAGTATAAAATTATTTAAAATACAAAACGCTTAATTTTGCAAATTTGGTTATTTTTAGTAGTATTTATAATTGTATTATCTTATATTATATATATATATAGTTTTATATATTCATATATTATATAAAAAAGAAAAAAGGAATTAAAATCAGAAAAATATAAAAAAAATAAAATTTATAGAATTATAAAACAATTAAAAATATAAAAATCAAAATACATAAAATATATATCAAATTAAAAACCCACACAAAAGAGAATAAATAGACAAGAGAGAAAGGAACAATATTTGGACATTAATTTGCCCAATCTATCGTTTTCTCCTTGTGTTCAACACTCTACATACTTGCCATATACACACATTTTGTAGAGTGAAATAAGAAAATTTAACTCCACACATTTATCTGCATTGCTATATTTATTTATGGGTTAATTGTTGATTGACTTGGGTTTTCTTGTGGGCCGTCTCAGCGACATATTATCTTCGCATTCTGTGTTGATATCTTCTGACCCATGAAAAATCCCAGTTATCGGAAGCCTTGAGTTGTTACAAACAATCCAATGCTACCTCGACGGAAAGAACAAATATAGATGTGAGGAACCGATCCTTGACCATCTGATAATGAGGATGCATTTTGGCTAGAAATATGTATACGTGTCACTCTAAAAGCTCTGCAACCTACTTGGCACAACATGTGTGATGAAAGATAGCCACTTCCTCTTATATGCTAGTGATCTATTGATGTTATTTTACTAGCAAGGAATCTCCCTGAGAAAAGTACCAAATTTTCATATAAATATCATCAAGATGAGGTTTGGTCATCTGTTGAGAATATGTCTGAGCCAGTTCATCCAACATATCCTTGATAATCTCCTTGCATATGAGATTAGTGGCAATGTGAGTCTTAGCACCATTGGTCATCCATGTCATGACGTGGTAGTTGTCCCCCAATCAGAATCACATTCCTTGTCCATCTCCTTGAGTTGTTGCTTGGAACATTGATCTTCATCTGACCACCAATGAAAACCTTGAAAGTTCAAGACCAACATACATGATTTCTCGCACACTTTAATTTGAAAAAGTTCCACATACCATCATGAATGAGGTGGATATTAGAGGATTTGTCTCAGCTAGATTCTTGGCCATTGTAACAAGTATGAGTAGATCAAAGTAGTCATAGACAGACTACTCAAGCATCAGAAAGAAATAGTAAAGACAAAACTGTTGTAAATGCATTCGCACTTAATAGGCGTGTTGTTAGTGCCTAAAGTCCATGAGGAGTGCCATTGTGCATGCTGGAGAGGTACAACTACTGTACTCACACCAAGGGCATAATAGTAGTGGCGAGAAGTGTCGTTGAGTCCTGCACATATCGAGCAGAGCAACAACAAATATGTCATTGCATGCAAGGCTACTAATGAGTAGTGAGATTGTTGCAAATCAATGAGGCTATTGATAGCTCGATGGGCAGCGAGACTGCCGTTAAACGAGGCCCGCCACAAGGTGTAAGCAACAACCGTTTGGTGTGAAGAAAAGGTTGGCACTAGTAGCTGTTTTTTTGGATGAGAACTAGAGTATAAGACCGTCACTATGATATCATGCGGAGAACATTAGAGGATCAATATAATGAATTTTATTCAAGGGCGGAGATGAAAGCCTAGCATCTTATGGATGGAAAGTTACATAATAGTTATCATCACGATTTCTATACATAAAAGGGATTCAAAATGAAAAGGGTTAAGTAGAAACTACATAGGTGATCAATAATGACCAAATAATGATAAATAACGTCAAAAAAATGTAAATAAGTTGATCAATTAACAAGCAATTTTGGATCTCAGATAGAATATGCTAAATATAGTAGTCACTGACATTCATAGATAGTCACATAAATATTTGTACAAATGCGGCTATACAAGCTTGCCTTACACCACTTTATCAAACTTTTGGTTGATACAGATGCCTTTTTGATATTCAGTTAAAGGCAATCCTACAAGGTGCGTAAATGTAAATCTAATTGTGCTCACCAATGATTTAAGTATCATTGTTAAAACATCTGATCATGTGATTTTACCAACAACATATGCATGATCAATGGTGTAAAAACAACGAATTAAATGTGATTTATGATTATACCAATATTTACAACTGTGTGATCTTCGTATTTTTTGATAACCCATTTTAAAAATACTTTTGAATAAATTTATAAGGTTATTTTTTAATAGAGATATTGCTTTATATTGATGATTAAAGTTATGCATAAACTAAATATAATTAATAAATTCTACAAGTCGGATTATCACATGGATAATTATAGACCTAAAAATAATAACGAAAAAATGATTTATGATAGATTAGACCTTTGAATGCTTGATCTTTTTTAACATCTCATGAATGTCTAAATTAGCTTTTTATCATTAGATCACAAAAATGCAATTTATAATAGATTCAATCTTGTGGATGTCGTATCATTATAATTTCGGATATATATTATGATAATAATGATCTAATAACTCGATTATTAAATTCCAATGCACTTGTTTTTTAAATGCAATTGAATCCATCTACGATATTGGATGGTCGAAAATATGATCAATTATATACAAATAACAAAGAATATATGTTTTACAATATCTATCTATCTTAGGGATGATTGATCTTTGTAATTTTCGAAATACATCTATGCTTTTTTTATATAGATATTATTTCCGAATGATTTTTTAAATAAGTTAAACCGAGTTCTGAAATATTATACATTTCCAGGATTAATATAATTATACATTTCCAGGATTAATATATTATACCTTTTAAGGAGGAAAATTCCTCCCAAGGGAAAGTTTAAAAACATATTTGTTGTATGTGATCGAGAAGATTTTTTTTGTTATGTACCATAGATAAGCTGCCTCTTGAAGAGGAGACTTTTGTCCAGAACATAAAAAAAGAGAAGCAGTAGCTCTGTTGCCCGCAGAGCTGCTACTTCTCCTTTTTGGAATTATAAATATAAATGAAGTCATAAACTGTATTAAAATAAGTTTAAAAGACACGATTAATAGATTAGTAAGATTAAATGTTCATATACAAGATTCCAGTCACAAAAGTCAAGACAACATTTACATATAAAGTACAATTAAATTTTGCATGCATGCCTTATATTTCAAAAATAGTGAAGATATCGATCTAACCTTTACGCTTCCTTCTCCATTTGTACTATAATTTGACTGGTCTGTCATCGGCCATGGAGGTCTCCGATGTGCTTGGCTCAAATCCATGAAATTTGCTGTTTCAATAGATATCATTGATGTTGCTTGTATCCATTCCTTCAATTCCTAGGAAGGACAATGGGAGGGGTGAATGATGTGAAGATCATGCATCCATAACTACTCGATCTTGACCCCTCAGTGGTGCAGACAGTGTTATAGGATCTCTAGATGGGCCATACTCAGTAATTGGGGTCTCAAATTATATGTCAGACTGAGGTGGTAGTTGCATCTCAACTAGGACATCTCCCTCGGCAGAAGTCCTCTCTAACCTTTGCCGGTGAGCTCGTCCCCATCCACGTCCTCAAACACATGAGCGACGGCGAGATGCGGCTTCTACCTCGCCATCTTCCTTGAAAATCTCCTCATCTGGTCGTCTCTTAATTGTCATTGTATAGATTCACATAGACAAGAACTTTCTTCAGCAGCAACCTATCTAATCTGTGGAGCATCGCCATCACAAAGACGTACAATTTCGTCAAAGCGAGACACCTGCAATAGTAACAACTAGTGTCAGAATAGGATAAAATAAATTAGACAAATATAATAACTAATTAAAGTTACTTTGTTCTTACAGTGTAATCTAGTATGCATCTATGTCGACCAATGAATCATCGTGTAATACTACAATACCATGGTAACTAGTCGGCAGTCGTATATGGTCCTCCCAATGGAATGGGAGTCATTGGCACAACATAGTCCCTGCGGATGTTCCATAGCCTAACATAAACTGCATGGAACTCCGTCCAATCGATGTTGCTCTTCCCTCGGAGATCGATTGAATGCAAATGAGTTGACGTATCACAACGCGTCGAAATCCCCTGAATCCCACCAAACTGACGAAGGACTCTATCTGGTGTGTGTATCTCGATAATGCAAAAATGAATCAATGGGATACGATCCACATGCAAGTCTTCATTGCCAAGACAATATAAAGGTAACAGAGACAAAACCTCCTGTGTGTTTGGGGTCCATACCACCTACATAGCATTAGATATGTAAACAAACTAAGCGCTAAAATCAAGGGATAAGTCAAAATAAGTGATACCACCTGGTTAAGTCAATACATGCTCAACAAGTTGGAGGTCAAGTTCATCCATATATGTCCAAATCACATGAGCTTACTCTGTTGTAATATCAAACTCTTCATGCCACCTTGCCCCCATGAGTTTCCGTTGCCAGAGAGGTTGTTGATGAACAACTGATGCGTTATGGGGGAAGCGCTCCCAAGACCACAACTGCAACATGATCAAGGGTGCACCAATCTCTATTTTGTCAGCCCTCGACGCAACACATAAGTGCATGTACAAGTATGCCAAATAAGCTGAACCCCAACTGCATGTCTCGCAAGTCTCCATATCCTCAAGAAATAGTAGATAGATCAGTGAAACCTCGTTTCTTAACTTGTCAGGAAAAATCGCACCACCCAAGAGCTGTAGAACGTAAGCCCGTGTGAAATGCAGAATGGTATCCTCCTCGTCGTCCTCTGACAGAATTGAAAAATGCTCAAGTAGTCAAGTCATGCGTATACGAGCTCCATCAATGTTGGGTCGCTCGGGCCGGACTCCAAGCAATGCTCACACATTCTGCCCAATTGGACAAATTGGTAGGACCAATCACTGCTTGACCATCTATCTTCAATCCAAAAATGTAAGAGACATCTTGCAATGTGACATTCATCTCTCCATGGCGCATGTGAAATGTATGTGCCTCAGGATGCCATTTCTCTACAAGAGCAGTAACCAGATGCCAGTACGGAGAAATGAAATCCATCTGCATTACTCCAAAAAAATCCCCTACGAATGTGGGGAACAATGCGCTCGTCCAGGGAAAGATGCCTCAATGTGCTTTCCTGTCATCTACAACGTAGACTTATGGTCACCTGAAACAAAAAAAATAATAGATGGAGTATGCAAACTTATTTTTGTAATGGGATGTGAGTAATTTCAAAAGTTTTAAGTACATCGCATGCCCAAACAACTGACGAACGGTGCTCCCGCTACTGTCGTAAAAGAGATCGATCAACTGGTCTGGGCTCCATCTATTCAAAAAAATTCATTAGAAACAGTTAAACATTGTCTCAAATGCTAAAAAAGTTAAAAAGGTTGGAAAATATAACATGCACATACTACTTCTGTTAAGACATTTTCTCATGTTATGACCCAATCCATCATAGTTACCACACGTATTTTGAGTCCTCCCATGTGTATTGTTCCTCCGGTTATGACCTTCCACACCGCATATTCCGCATTGAGGTTGAACTGTATTCTCCCTTGTGTCCATCTTATTGTGAATCCTCTTACTCTTTGGTCGCCTCTTTTTTCCTTATCTTGCTATCATTCGGGATCACTAGTGGATGTTGAACCTGGGCCACTTGTTCTTGTCACCAATTGGGTAGAACAATCCCTTGTATGAGCTTGCCATGTATACTAAGGTCCTGCATATTCTTCCACATCTGTGTTCAAGTGATAGCATGACACATGCATGATAACACATGATTATGTGAATTTGTCATTTCTTACATGGACATGATGCATCTCTCACTGAGACAGTTAGTTGTCCGAATTGTGTCATGCGTTGTCCTGTGACGACCTCGTACATATGTAAAGGTGCTCTTTGTATGTGAAAACACCGATGTCCATTGCTTCTGTCAATCCAACGATTTAACATGCCATGCACATATTTGGTATATTTCTCACCTCATATAATGCAATTATGCGGCTCCTCCTGACAGTCACAGAAGTAACTAATGCAGTTGTAATATGTCTTCAACACCAATGCCGCAATTGGCAGGCTTCTTGATTCATTAAGAACAATGTTGTAGCTCTCAGAAAACTTTGTGGTTATGTAGCCAAACCTGTATCCCCTCTCAAATGCAATCGTCCAATATTCTTTTGGACAATCATATGTGTCAAACAACTTGCAGCATTCTCATCACACTCCTTAAGTTTATCCATGTAAGTGTGCCGCTTTGATTGCGAATAGACTTTTCTCACCCTCATGACCATTCGCTTCAGTGTTTGATTTTTGTGGGCGTCATTGAAATTGCTACCCATGTATCGTAGACAGAAGCATCAATGGACGTACGGTGGAAGAAATTATACATCCAGATATCTACGTGCAACACATATCCCAGGAGCATAGTCGGATAACATATAAATAGGTCCAGTACGATCACAGAAAACATACAAATGAACCCTCTCCAGAAACCAAGTCCAACTAGGGCCATCCTCCTCGTTGATAGTTGCAAATGCCAATGGTAGGATGTGGTTAGCTGCATCGCTTGAGCAAGAAATAAGAATCTTATGCTTATACCTTCCGTATATGTGTGTACCATCCACACTAATAATGGGTCCGCAGTGTCTGAATGCCTCAATACAAGGTCCAAATGCCCAGAAGACTCTCTCAAATAGCTCTCCTTCGTTCACTGTTGCTGTATCGATATCTGTAAACGAACCTGTAATAGCCTCTTCAAAGCCCTAAAATAGATACGGATGTTCGTTGTAAGATTTTCTCCAATCGCCGTAAACCATCTCTATTCCCTTCCTCCTTGCATCCCAAACCCTCCTTCTGCTCACATGGAAGCCAAAGTCATCCTAAATTGATGTCTACAAAAATGACAAATTGACCAAGGGAGATATTTTTATCTGATTAAGAAATCTGAGTGTCATGAAGTTGCAATCCAACTGTGGATGGTCTTGATTAACAACACGATTCAGGTAATTAAGCGGCTTGTCAACCATTGAGACAACAAACTGTCCATCAATTGATCAACGATGACCATGCAATCTCCACAAACAACCTCTGTCCCGTTCACTGCAGTGTACATCCCAGACCTTCTTGTTCGGTTTTACTACCATGAAGTTGTAATGTCGTTTATTGTGGAAAACCTTCACAGAGTAAACCAAATCGACTTTGCATTTGGAAAGCATCCCATTTTCAACTCGTTGCTTAGACTAATCCCATCATCACCGTTCATGCAATCTTCATCATTCAAAATATAACCATTACCTTCTCTCATGTTCAAAAATGGTATGGCAGACACGATACGAGTTCCAAGATGATCTTGTTCCTCACTATCATCATTTTCCATATCGTCATCGGTATTTCTTTGGTGAGGGTTCCATTAACCTATCAAGTTCTGGATCATTAACATTATACCTACACAAGAACTCATATTCACCATGGGAGAAACATATGTATTTACACCTTGAGGTACAGATCCAGGAGGTTCTGATCCAGACATAGAAACAATGATGGTAAATATCACGACCCGATATGCAACACCCATCTTCTCAGCATACTTCACAATCTTTCGGACATCATCATCAAACTCGACGATGTAAAAAATTGCACCCAATGTAAAATATTGCACCATCTTGGGACATTATATGAAACACATGTAATTCGAGTCTTTGCGATAACTCCAACCTGGACACGGACTTGATGTGCTCGATCGACCTCGAGAATGACATCCCGTGACTAATCTTGATGGTTTTCATGTGACCTCCTACATAGGTCACATCCTTACTCAACTTCGAAATTGTTCCACCACAGTGGTAAAACAATGAACTTCTGAGACATCCTAAATTCCGTTACGTCGATAATAATTGATTAGTGATGAAAAAATCTATAATTTAGCACATACCATATAACACTCAAAAATGACGACAGATAATACATTCCTTGAGGTTGGGGAAGGTGAGGGAGTGAATGTTGGTCGGCGGTGACGGGTCCGTTGTGCGGATGAAGTCAATGGAGACAACGGAGCAACGGTGATCGCATGGGACAAAAGAGGAGAGGGAAGGGAAGAGGACTGATCGAGCATGGGGGTTCTATCCGCCCACGCTGGATTTATCCCCGATCAAAGTCGTCTCTTCAAAAGACGGCTTTCTATTAATCAAAGCTGTCTCTTGAAGATACGACTTATCTCCGATATATAAAAAAATAATTTCTCGATTGCATACAACAAATATATTTTTAAACTTGCTAGTGAGAGGATTTTTTTTCACTTTTTAATGGTTAATACAAGTGAGCTACTCGGTTTAGTTTTACCCAGCCATTTGCCAAACGTTCTCCATCACACTGGAACGCCTGAGTGTAGCTCCGCTCCACAGTTTCCCTTTGGATTTAGGGTTCCTCCACGTTAAATGCGCCTGGATATGGATGGTGGCATGAGAATCCACCTCGATAAGCTCCCGATCAAGCGCCTGGAGTCCATCGAGGAGAATGGATCCGAACGTTTCCCTCCGTGCGTCGAATCGTTCGTTTCTGCTGTTCGAATCCTCTAAATCAGCTGTTTTGACGAGGTGCTTCGTACAGGGAGGTCGGCCCCGATGAGAAGCGGATCGATCAGATCCGCAGGATCGACTTCTCCTTCGCAGTGGAGCGGGACACGAAGAAGGCGAAGAAGGCCTCGAAGGAGACGGCATCGGCTGCGGCGCCCTGGCCCTGGCAGGGATTGGTGGAGAATCTGCAGAGCGCCCACGAGCAGCTCTCCATCATAATCGACCTCATCAACACGGTGAGTCAGGAAGTCTGTCTTCTACAGTTGAAGTTTCTGCTGTTATGTTTTGTGAACGTGTGGTTGTTTTGAGTTTGCCCCGTCGGATTTGCATTGTCTGTGAGTTTAAGGAAGTGGCGTAGTGTCATATTATTTTGTTTCATGTTAATTAGTTGAATGCTTTTCAAAATCGGAGATTCCGAAGGGCGGATTATGTTCTGTTTACATTTGATTTATCCATATCGTTTTGCCATGCCTGAATAAGACACTTATGCATCCTGGAAGAGTTTTCTAGCGGCTCAAATTAGATGAAATTTAAATATACTAAGGTTCCAAGAGCTATTGAAGGTATAAATAGCACACTTTTAAACCACCCTTTCTGTTTTGGGAGTACCGGGAAGCATGCAATATAAATATTACTTCTTTTAAAATGTGAGTTAAGAATACTGTTTTACATTTCTTAGAAACATGAATATGAAAAACACATCCTATTCTCCTATTCTAGGTAGTGCCAGTCTTGCAGAAATCGGTATTCGGTATTCAGTTGGAGGGATCGTTGAATAAAAAATATTGATCGTTGAATAAAAAATATTTGGCATTCGGGAGAATATTCTAAATTATTCGATTATGTATTTTTTAAATTATTTTAAATATAAAAATTTAATGTAATTTATATATTCCTTATGTATTTATACATATATGGTCATCAATCAATAAGAGTTCAGGATAAAGTACTAACTAACAAGTTACACTCATGGAGCTTCAACATTTGTGGTGACACTGGGATAAAGGGGAAATTTTTAAAAACAAAAAATCGGATTGCATTAGTCGGTCGGATATTCGATCAAATATTTGAGAATATTCGGGTTAGACTGAATATTGATTGAATAGCAATATTCTATTCAATCACCCCTAATAGTAAGAATATTCGGCTGAATATTCGGTCCATTCAGTTGAATATTGCAACAATGGGCGGTGCATTGCTCTATATGACCTGGAATGGAAAGAAGTAGAAACAAACATGCACATTGTGATTGAGTAGCATGCTGTGGCATCGAAATCCATGTAGAAGTTGCTGTATGAGGATTGTTGGCGCGATCATTTTTCTGGTTAGCTAAATATTTAGAGGTGGTAAAATGTAACTATTAGCGGCATTTAGACGATTTAGATTGAGTCAATTAATTAAAGGGCGAGGAAGTTGAGGCCACAATGACAATATTTTGAGTAGAGACCGTAAAGAAGGAAGAGAAACATATTGTTATTCTATCACGAGCAATACACAGATAAGGTCCAAGATTGACGTATTATAATGATGCTGAGGTGAGCTCTACTTTTTGGTGCCTTACATTTTGACGAGGAGCGAGAGCGGGGGCGGAGGAGAGAGCGAAATTAGGGGCAAAGGCAAGAGAGGGAGCAGGAGAGAGGCGACACATAAGAGGAAGACTGTCATAGAGTGATGCAGCGTGAAATCAGAATATAGGGCTGCATTTATTTAAATTTTATCAGTCAATTTTATTTACGTTTATTTAAGTCATCGTAAATTTTAATTGAATAAACGAGATCACCTGTGATCTCAATTAGCTCTATTTTGAATTTTAAATTAGGTAGTTAGTCGGTTAATTAATTAGAGTCTATTTAGGATAATTAGTTGTCAATTTAAATTAGTTTTCTATTTTTGTAATCTCATCCCTCCTATATAAAGGGATGAGGGTCCATTGTTTTAGTCAGTTCAAGTTAATGAAAAATTGAGATCTTTATCTCTCCCTCTCTCGTCTCTCTCTTTCTCCCCTGCGTGGTCTACATGTGTTCTTCTTCTCCATACCCCTCGTATTCCCGACGAGTTTCTTTTTCTCAACCCCTCCATTATTCTCCACAAAAAATCCATCGTTCAAAAATTTTAATTTTCGTCGACGCGCCAACTTTCGATCCACATCAATTGGTATCAGAGCATGGCCTACAGATCGTCCTCACGATCTGACGGTCCGTCCAGACGTTCGCACCGACATGCATCAAGGGATTATCGTTCGTCCGAACGAAAACGGCGAGCCGACGACGCCTACAACAAGGAGACGGAGCACATGTTACGTGATTTGCAAATCACGCTCCACTCCCAGTTTCGCGATCTTCGCGATCTTAGGGCTAACCTCGAGGCCCTACGCGCTGCTAAATCGGAGGCTCCAACGACACCAATCACCGACACCGAAGTTGAAGACGAAAATCTCGCAGTTAGCGACAAACTGCCCGCTGTTCAGTCCATCTCAGAGGAGAAAAACGATGAAATGCTTGCTGTCCAGGTGATTTCCGACTCAAAAACCCTGCAAAAATCCATCTACAGCCCACACACGCCCCCCTCGCTGGACCCCTCCACCCCCCTCGCACCTCCAGGCCCCCTCTCGCTGCAGCCGCAACCCCATGTCCCCCTCTCGCGACCCCTGCAACCTCAGAAACCCCTCCCGCACCCCCTGCTGCCCAGTCCGTAACCTCAACACCCCCTCCCGTCACCATTACACCTCCTGCGGAGCACCTCCCAGCACCCTCCCCTCCCTTCTCTACAATGCCTTTCCCCAATCCCCTTTCAACCCTACGCGCCACCTCTCTTCCCCGATGCTGCCTGTCCCTCCACCCAATCTCTGCGATGCCGCCCCCCTTTTTCCCACCCCACCACCGTCACCATCATCCCAAGCCTACTCTGCCACCACGCACCACCAGTCCTCATCTTCCTTATTTCCAACACCTACCCCGACCTCACTACCCCTCTCCCCGACACCATCGGCCCCATCCATACATCTCCTCTCTGCCAACTTCTCCCGCCACCTCCCTGTCTGACGCAATATCCCCCCGCCAACCCCCTCCTCCTGCGGCTTATCTCGGCCCCGGACCACCGCCACTGGAGTCCTCGTTTCCAGTCCACGATCACTAACTCCCTCCGCCGATGCAGTACCGCCGCCGACGATCGTCCTCCATATATATGCCGCCAACATCGAGCTCGGATCGGAGAAACCCTAGTATGGGTTGGAACTCTCCAACCGAAGAGGATCGTATCCCCCCAAAGTAGGGATTGGAAACAAATTTGGAGAAATTGCAGAGAAATCCCTCTTTATAAAAACTTTTATTGGAAGGCCATGATAAAGGAAGGCCCTTGCAAACTATATTTAAATGAAGGGGTACGAAAATTGCAGAGACGCCCTTCAATTGGAAAGAACTACAAATGTAACGTTGAAAAGGATCTAATTGAAGGAATTACAAGCTACAATTACAACGACGAGTTCTCCAACGACGCATCCAGTTCAAGCAATTTGTCGGGAGACGAATTCTTAAAAGCGGAGGAGAGTTGATGCAGCGTGAAATCAGAATATAGGGCTGCATTTATTTAAATTTTATCAGTCAATTTTATTTACGTTTATTTAAGTCGTTGTAAATTTTAATTGAATAAACGAGATCGCCTGTGATCTCAATTAGCTCTATTTTGAATTTTAAATTAGGTAGTTAGTCGGTTAATTAATTAGAGTCTATTTAGGATAATTAGTTGTCAATTTGAATTAGTTTTCTATTTTTGTAATCTCATCCCTCCTATATAAAGGGATGGGGGTCCATTGTTTTAGTCAGTTCAAGTTAATGAAAAATTGAGATCTTTATCTCTCCCTCTCTCGTCTCTCTCTTTCTCCCCTGCGTGGTCTACACGTGTTCTTCTTCTCCATACCCCTCGTATTCCCGACGAGTTTCTTCTTCTCAACCCCACCATTATTCTCCACAAAAAAATCCACCGTTCAAAAATTTTAATTTTCGTCGACGCGCCAACTTTCGATCCGCATCATAGAGGCTGAAGGGAGGGATACCAACAACGTGGGAAGTGAGTGCGGTCTTGACGAGGATATGTAGATGGAGGATTTGGCCAGCGATGCTCCTTGGAGTCACTCAATTGTGCGGAAGCGACCGCTGAAGGCTGTGAGCCGGGGGGGGGGTCGAAGTGGTGTTTCTGATGCGGCGCGACCGACCATATGTCATATTCATGCAAGGCGGTGGTGTAGATATGCTTCCATTGTGGAGGGTCAGGGGTCTCCGGCGAAAGGATTGCGCGGCGGGGGGTTCTTGGTCAAGTAGGGTGACCCCACAGAGTCTTGAATTCATTGAGAAGCCTGCGATGATGGTGGGGCTTCTTTCCGCAACATGGCTCGCCTCTCTCTTTGATGCAGCGTGGAACGAGAATATAGGGCTGCATATTTAATTAATACAACAAGAACAACAAAGCCTTTTCCCACAATTAAGTAGGGTCGGCTACATGGATTCTTCGCCTCCATTCAGATCTATCTTGGGTCGATCTCGGACTTATATCCAAAAAACTAAGATCCCTTCGTATAGTCTCTTTCCAACACTTCTTGGGCCGTCCTCGCCCTCTCTTAGCCGACTCAACATCCCACCACTCGCATCTCCTAACCGGTGCATCAGTTGACCTTCTTTGCAAATGACCAAACCATCTTAAGCGGTTTTCTCGCATCTTATCCTCGATCGGAGCTACACCAACTTTCTTTCTGATTGCATCATTCCGAATCCGATCTTTACGTGTATGTCCACACATCCATCTTAGCATTTTCATTTCTGCTACAGCCATTCTCTGCACATGTCTATGGTTCACAGGCCAACATTCAGAACCATAAAGCATAGCAGGTCTCACGGCTGCTTTGTAAAACTTTCCTTTAATTTTTAAAGGAATTTTCTTATCACAGAGAACAGTGGAGGCTCCTCTCCACTTTAGCCAGCCTGCATTTATTCTATTAGTAACATCTCCATCAATTTCCCCATCATGTTGCAAAATAGATCCCAGATATCTAAAAGAATCTCTCTTCTGAATGTTATCGTCACCAATCTTCACCTCGATTCCTTCACCATTGCTTCCATCAAAGGCAAGGCCCTAAATGTCGGTTTCGGTCACCATTTCGGTATAGACCGAAATAGAATTTCGATGGAATTTCGGTAGAATTTCGACCGAAATTTCGGTCATTTCGGTTGTTTTTTGTACTAGGACCCCCATATTTCGGTCATTTCGGTCGTTTCGGTCGAATTTCGATTTCGACTGGATATCGATATTCGACAGAAATTCGACTGAATTTCGCTGAAATTTGAGGCCATGATCAAAGGTGCATTCCATATATTCCATCTTAGCCCTACTTATACGAAAACCTTTAGTCTCCAATTCATGTCCCAAACCTCAAGCTTCTCATTTACTCCATCTCTAGTCTCGTCAATCAACACAATATCATCAACAAATAACATACACCAAGGTAACTCATCCTGAATGTGACTTGTCAACTCGTCTATAATCAAAGTAAAAAGAAATGGACTCAAAGCTGAACCTTGATGTAAACCAATGTTGATATCAAAATAGTCAGTCTTCCCCGTCGGGGTCCTTACACAAGATAAAGCCCTATCATACATATCCTTTATGAGATTAATGTATAGGACAGGTACTTGTCTCTTCTCCAAAACTCTCCACAGTATCTCTCATGGGACGGAATCATAAGCCTTCTCCAAATCAATAAAGATCATATGGAGATTCTTCCTTTTAGCTCTATAAATCTCCATTGTTCTCCTCAGCAAATGGATGGCTTCAATAGTTGAGCGACCTGGCATGAATCCGAATTGGTTTTCTTTTATTTGGGAAAACTTGTCTCAACCTTCTTTCGATCATACGTTCCCAAATTTTCATAGTGTGACTCATCAGCTTGATACCTCTGTAATTTGAACAATTTTGAATGTCTCCTTTGTTCTTATAAAGAGGCACCGCAATACTCCTCCTCCAATCTTTAGGCATTTTCTTGCTTCGCCAAATAACATTGAATAGATTCGTAAGCCAAGTCAAACCATGCTCACCTAAAACTTTCCATACTTCTACAGGGATGTCATCCGGTCTAACACCTTTCCCAGGTCTCATAACCTTCAAAGCCTCCTCTACTTCTTTTCTTTGTATTCGTCTATAGCATGCACGATTTAAGTAACTTTCACTACTAGCTAGATCACCCTCTTTAATTAAATAAACGAGATCGCCTGTGATCTCCAATAATTAGCTATAGATTTGATTTTCAAATTAGTCGGTTAATTAGTTAGAGTCAATTTAGGATAATTAGTTGTTTTCTTATTTTTGTAATCTCATCCCTCCTATATAAAGGGATGAGGGTCCATTGGTTTTAGTCAGTTCAGGTTAATGAAAAATTGAGATCTTTATCTCTATCTCCGTCTCTCTCCTTCTCCCTCGCGTGGTCTACACGTGTTCTTCTTCTCCAAACCTCTCGTATTCCCGACGAGTTTCTTCTCCTCAACCCTTCCAATTTTTCCACCGAAAAAAATTCCACCGTTAAAAATTCATTTTTCGTCACCGCGCAAAACTCTGTTTGAATCATTTGCATCAGTTCTCCAATTCCAGTCTTCAGAAATCGATTCTCGGGTTCGATATACGGCCCAAAGATGACGAGCCAATCATACTCATTGGTTTTGGATCCTTCCTTGGATGAAACCCGATCAAGCATCCTCCCCTTAGCCTGCAATAATTGGTGGTGACCGGAACCTCAGAGCTCCACAAGGGCTTCAGGTTGGAAATTGGTGGTGACCTCGTGATGGTGTTGGCCAGGGTCTCGACGGATGCGGCTAACGGGGAAGTTGACATGACAAACCAAGGGACAACTGGGGTCTCTGTATGCGGTGCTGAAGCCTCTATGATGGCCTGTGGCTGTGGCGATGGAGGGTCCCTGGGCTTTGACCCAGGGATGGGGGTGAAGCAGACGACACGAGTGGCGTATCTTCCTCTCCGTGTTAAATAGGGGGGGGGGGTTCTGACGGCCTTGGCTTCTCGAGGAGGCCATTGGTTGGCCCAATAATGACTGACTGGAAGCATAAAAATCATATGTTCTCTCGAAAATGACGATGAACAAATCCCTTGTATTGGGAAATGAGAACGCTCGAAGGCAAGCGTGAAGGTGGATTACGTGAAGATGAAATCTTTGGAGGTAAAGGTACGATTAACGTGGGCAGAGACTTGGGGGAGGGGGATTACCTTGATCGAAGATCCTGAAGCTTTGGCTGTGGCAACCAACAACGAGGGGCAGGAGATTGAATCTGTGGTTGAATCTTTAACCATGAAGATTGTGGGGACTATTGCAGAGAGAGATTTTGAAGTGACGATAGCTGCGAGAGTTGGGGTGTTGATAGCGGGGGATGACCCCTCATTTTCCCCATAAAGCTTTTATCCTGGCATGTGTGTGACATAGGTCAATCGAAGAAACGGTTTGCGGTAGGCTCCATGTTGGCGACATGGTTGATCGATGTGGCTTGTTTGTAGGAATCCAAGATCGAGTCGTGGGAGTCTGTCAGATGGAGTTCCACTTCAGGCCCCCATCTTACGGAGTTCAGAGCATGTTGCTTGGAACAATGACATCTTTGACATGATGGATGAGTTGATCATGATCCATTCGGTCTCAGTTTCTTCGGTGAGCTAGGCGGATCATTCCTGCATTGCGGTTACCTTTGTTTATGGTATGGCGAGGACATCCCCAAATGTGGAGTTATGGGAGGAGTTGTAGGAAATTAGGCAATGATTTTTGAAGATGGGCTGGCTGGTGGAAGGGGACTTTAATGTAATGTTCTACATATAAGATAGGCCGGGTGGGCGATTGCGCAGGACCTTGGGTCTGCCCTTTTTGCCGATGTTGTAGAGGAGCTTACTTGGAGATACTGGATGCGACAAACTGTTGCTATACTTGGAGGAGTGCCTCGTCTTGGTCGCGCATTGACCATTTCCTACTGTCTATTGAGGCGTTTGAGTTGTTCAAGCTGGTTACTGTCAGTTTACTGCCTAGATCCCGTTCGGATCACACACTGTTATGCCTGGATTCTTGCAGTGATAGAGGCTCATCATCTTACTTCAAGTTTGAGCAGTGTTGGTCCTTGGAGGATGGTTTTCGTGACATGGTGAGCACTTTCTGGTCGGCTTTCAGCTACGATGTGATTTGCTTTGATGTTGACGGCATTGCTGCACATCCTGGTGGGATTCAAGAGGGACTCTCGCAATGAGCGAGAGCTTAGGAGAAATTAGGCACACGATGAGTTGGTGAGGCTGGATTTGGTGGAGTACGTCAGTTAACTGGACAAGGAGGAGCTCACGAGCCGTGGAGTTGCACAAAAGATTTTAGAGGACAAAAAGCGGGAATATGAGTGGAGGCAGCGGTCGCAACAGAAGTAGTTAAAGGAGGGTGATGCTAATACAAGATTTTTCCACATAGTGGGTAATGGTAGGAGGAGAAACATGATTCACCTGATGGAGGTCGGAGGAGAGGATTTTCATGGGGAAGGAAAGGTCACGAGGGTCGTGACAGATTACTTCAAGAGAATGAACGGATGAATTCCTTACAGTGGGTTGCGTTGGTTGGTGGTGGGGATGAGACCTATGTCTTACCCATATGCGGAGGGGTTGACAAGGCCATTTGATGTGAGTTGCATTTGACTCGAATACGGATGGCTGCTCAGGGTCAGATGGCTTCTCGGTTTTATTTTTCAGGGAGTTGTTGAGGAGATGTTGGAGGTGGTGGCGAAGTTCGCTGAAGGGAACTATGGCTTTGATCGAATCAACCGATCCTTGATTTATCTTGCTCCTCAAGGACGCTGCAACGAAAATTGAGGACTATAGGTTAATTGCGTTGTCAATATGATCTATCTGATTTTGACTAAATTGTTAGCCAACCGACTTAGGGGGTGCTGAGCAAGATAATCTCGCATGTTCAGAGTGCCTTCTTACCTGGAAGGCAGCTCATGGACAATGTAGTTACTACATCTGAGATTGTGGCAGACTAACAACACAGGAAAGCAAAAGACGTTCTTTGGAAGGTGGATTTCTCGAAGGCCTACGATTGCATCGATTGACATTTTCTTTGGACAATCTCTGCACCGGCATGGTTTTCCTAACAGATGGATCTCGTGGATGAAAAGGTACGTACGATCGCATCGTGTGCGATCCTAGTGAATGGGCAGTCAAAGTGGGGGTACTTTCATCCACAATGTGGGGTTCGACATGGATGCCCTTTGGCATCCCTTCTTTTTGTGTTGGTTATCGATGCTCCGACGGTCTTGGTTGACCGCCCTGTCGGGGGGGGGGGGGGGGCTTTTGCAGCGTCTACTCGAGGGATGACTTATCGGTTCTCATTCTTCAATAGGCGGACGGCGCGATACTCTTTGCAAAAGGTGGTGCTGATAGTTGCAGTGGTATGTCTGTGGTTCTGGACATGTTTAGCACTGCATTCGGGTAGAGGGTTAACATAGAAAAGTCAGAATTTGTTCCTTTTGGGCATACGAATGTGGAGATTGACATGTGTACGAATTGGTTGCGCCCGCCTCGCAAGATTTTGCCATTGCGATACCTTGGTATGCCGTTGGTGGTTGGGAGGATGCACGCCGCTAAGTGCCTACCTGTCATTGAGAAGTTGGAGCAGAGGCTAGTTGGATGGAAGTCTGTTTTCCTATCAAGGGGAGACAAACTAGTGTTGTTGGTTCAGTTTTATCAGCTATCCCGATCTTCTTCTTGTCCTCTTGACTGATGCCTATGGGGGTGAGGAAGAGGTTTGAGTCCATCATGAGGCATTTTTTCAGATTATCGTAGGGGCAATCACATGAGCTTCTTTTGATGGATTGGAAGACGGTGTTGTGTTCGAAGGAGGATGGAGGCCCTGGCGTTAAGAGTTTGGAAGAGTGAATAGGGCCTTCATGAGCAAATGGATCGCTTGCATCTGGGGCGATTGTGATAGCCTAATTCGCGGCATGATTCAGAGGGTATATGAGCCTATACTCTCTTTCCCTGGTCTTAGGGATCTTGGTCTCTCACCTCCCTACTTTTGGAGAGGCATTTGCAGTGCGACACATGAGATCCAACTGTTCTTAAGGCCAGTGTTGGGGGACGGTACTGGCTTCCGTTTCTTGGTGGATGGCTGGAATGAGGGCGTGCCTTTGCAGGAGAGATTTCCATGACTAAAGGCATTGGCGGTAAATCTAGATGGCTCGGTGGCAGGGGCTTGGGATAAGCTTTCTTTCTTTCCGCAGTTTAGATCAGAGCTTTTTGATCAACGCCTGGAGGAACTCATGGTTTTGCTCGAGGAGCTTGAGAGTATGGTTGGGCCCACTGACGATCATGATTGTTAGACATGGTACGATGGTTCTTTTTCGAATGCGAATGCACACGGAGCTTTGAAGATACCCTTGACTGTTGTTCCTGGGGGGTGTGGTGAATTGCAGGTGAATATGGAAATGGAAGGCTCCAGCTCGTGTGAAGGTGTTTCTTTGGCTTCTCAAGGGGGGAGGACTGTTGACCGACGACATATTCTCGAGATTCATGCTGGTGGCGGACTCGGTATGCCCTCGATGTTGGGGAGTGTTGAGGATGTCATCACCTTTTCTTCGGTTGTGGGAGTTCCACGGCGGCTTGGAACCTGTTTGGTTGTTGGGGGTTTCATACTGGCAGTGTCTCGGGATCCTGGAATTTCATTGGGGCGGATTGGATTGGCACGGAGAACGAAAGATCAGGGTGTTTAGAAATGGTCTGGGCTTTATGGTTGGCTAGAAATGAGGTGGTTTGGTTTTTCGACAAGACGCTGAGTGAGAGATGGAACATGTAAATTATAACTATACTGCACATCTTTAGCCTTGTAATACTTTTTTTGGTGATAAATGGTGAAGTTTTTGGACACACTTAAGTAGTGGAGGCCCTTTTGATGGTTTTATCCTAAGATTTATCCTCCAAAGTGAAATATTTTATTAATATTTTTTTGTATTGTTAATTTATGACTAGGAAATTAATGGAGATCTTTTTAGTTAAATATTTAAGAGGTGGTGAGATATAATTATTAGTGACATTTTGATGATTTAGTTTGATTCAATTAATTAAATGGCAAGGAAATTGAGGTGGAATTGACAATATTTTGAGTAGAGACTATAAGAAGGAAGAGAAACATATCATTTATTCTATCATGAATGTACAAATAAGGTCCAAAATTGATCTACTATAGTGATGCTGAGGTGGTTATACTGTGAATAAGTTTGTGCTGATTTTATCATAAGATGTATTCTGCAAAGTAGAATATCAGTATATATATTGTAATGTTAACTCCACCATGGTCGGTCCCTGCAAGGGTTCTCGCATGATGGTTGCATGCAAGTAAAGAAGATAGTCCAAAAGAGGTTGCAAAGGAAGTTGTGGATAGGTAGTTGGAATATTGGTACTTTGATTGGCAAATCAATGGAGATAGTTGATGTGATGGAAAGAAGATTATGATATTATGTCTATAAGAGACAAAATGAGTTGGAGAGAAAGCAAAGGAGATCGAGAAGACATGCTTTAAACTTTGGTATTTAGGTAAAGATAATGGCATAAATGGTGTTGGAGTAGTTGCTCATAAGGATTTGAAGAATTGTCTGGTTGAGGTACAAAGCTCTGGGAATCAGATTATATTGCTAAAAGTGGTGTTCGAAGAAGAAATTCTGAATATCATCTCAGTTTATGCACCACAAATTGATTTAGATGGTAGGATTAAAAACGTTTTTTTGGGAGGATTCTGATAAAACTATGTAAGGAATCCCGCAAAGAGAGATGATTTGTCTAGGTAGAGATCTTAATAGACATGTGGGAAAGGATGCTTCAGGGTATACTAGTGTTCATGGAGGACATGGCTTCAAGGATAGAATTGAAGAGGGAAAAGTCTTTCTGGATTTTGTAATAGCTTATGATATTTTCATTACAAATACTCTCTTCAAGAAGAGGGTGGAGCATTTAATTACTTGTAATAGTGGCTCGACTAGAACACATATAGACTACTTTGCATTGAGAAGAAGAGATCAATCGTATTGCAAAGATTGCTAAGTAATCCCAGTAAAGAACCTTACCACCCAACATCGCTTGTTAGTCATGGATATGCAAATAAAACGACTAGTAAAGGAAAGAAGGGTTTCCAAGGTCACTAGAACTAGATGATGGAATCTTCAATTGAAGCATTCAAGCTTCGGGAGAAGGTTTTAGAGGACTTATCTTGGGATTGTAACGTAAGTGCACATGAGATGTGAGAGGCGATAGCATCTTGTAGGAGGAGCTCCATGCCAAAAGGAGGCTTGGTGGAGTAGAGGGGTGCAAGAGAAGCTCAAAATTAAAAGATCTCGCTTTAAAGCTATATCTAAGGATTGAACAAATGAAACTGTCACAAATTACAAAATAGCTAAGAAGGAAACAAAGAAGGCGGTAAGCGAATCTAAGTCAAAAGTTTATGAAGCATTGTACTAAAATCTCGATTCTAAGGAGGGTCAGAAGGATATATTCAGGCTGGCTAAAGCAAGAGAAGAAAGACCAAATATCTTTCTCAAGTGAGATGCATTAAGGATGAGGAAGGTCACGTGCTTGTTATCCAGAAGGATATAAAGACTAGATGGAAGCAATACTTCCATAAGCTTTTCATTGGAGAAGGAATTAGAGAGATCACTTTGGGAAATCTAGCTAGTAGTGAAAGTTACTTGAATCGTGCAAGCTACAGACGAATGCAAAGGAAGGAAGTAGAGGAGGCTTTAAAGGTTATGAGACATGGGAAAGATGTAGGACTTGATGACATTCATGTAGAAGTTTGGAGAGTTTTAGGTGAGCATAGTTTGACTTGGCTTATAAATTTATTCAATGTTATTTGACAAAGTAAGAAAATACCTGAAGAATGGAGGAGAAACATCATGGTACCTCTTTATAAGATCAAAGGAGACATTCGAAATTGTTCAAATTACAGAGGTATCAAGCTGACGACTCACACTATGAAAATTTGGGAATGTGTGATTGAAAGAAGGTTGTGGCAAGTTTCCAAAGTAAAAGAAAATCAATTCGGATTCATGCCAGATTGCTGAACTATCGAAGCTACCCACTTGCTGAGGAGAACAATGAAGATTTACATAGTTAAAAGGAAGAACCTCTAGTCTATATGATTTTTATTGATTTAGAGAAGGCTTATGATTATGTCCCACAGGAGATATTGTGGAGAGTTTTGGAGAAGAGGCAAGTACCTATCCTATACATTAACCTCATAAAAGATATGTATGATAGGACTTCATCTTATGTAAGGATACAATCCGGGAAGACTGACTATTTTGACATCAACATTGGTCTACATCAGGGTTCAACTTTGATTCCATTCCTTTTTTTATTTTGACTACGGACGAGTTGATAAGTCATATTCAGGATGAGATACCTTGGTGTATGTTATTCGATGATGATATTGTGTCTTGATTGATGAGACTGGAGATGGAGTAAATGAGAAGCTTGTGGTCTGGAGACATGCTCTGGAGACTAAAGGATTTTGTATAAGTAGGGCTAAGACTGAATATATGGAGTGTACTTTTGATGGTAGCAATGGTGAAGGAATCAATGTTAAGATTGGTGATGATAACATTTAAAAAGGAGATTCTTTTAGATACTTGGGATCTATTTTGCAACATGATGGAGAAATTGATGGAGATGTTACAAAAAAAAGTAAACACATGTTGGCTAAAGTGGAGAGGAGCCTCTACTGTTCTCTATGATGAGAAAATTCCTTTGAAAATCAAAGGAAAGTTTTTCAAAGCAGCTGTGAGACCTGCTATGCTCCATGGATCTGAATGTTGGCATGTGAACCATAGACATGTGCAGAGAATGACAGTATCAGAAATAAAGGTGCTCAGGTGGATGTGTGGACACACACACACGCGCTCGTAAAGATCGGATTCGGAATGATGCAATCAGAATGAAAGTGGGTGTAGCTCAGATGGAAGATAAAAAAATGTACTAAGCCTTCTCCCACTATAAGTAGGGTCGACTACATGGAAAAATCCATGTTGAAAGATTCGACTATTTTTTACGCTGGCCGTCGACTACCTAACGCAACCACTGCAAGAGTGGGATTTGATGCAAGAAAATCGCTTAAGGTGCTTTGTCCATGTGCAAAGGAAGTCAGATGATGCACCGGTGAGGAGCTGTGAGTTTTGGAATGTTGAGCTGGCTAAAAGAGGGTATGGAAGGCCCAAGGAGTGTTGGAATGAGACTATATGAAGGGATCTTCGTTTTTTGGATCTAAGGCTAAGAACGACCCAAGATAGATCTGAATGAGGCAAAAATTCCATGTACTCAACCCTACTTAAAATGGGAAAAGGCTTTGTTGTTGTATATATATATTGTAATATCAACGTATACGTCTGGGAATGTTTATAATCTAGGATTTTAGTGTTTTAGTATGATCCAAGTGCTGGAATGTTTATATCTTGTTTAATGGGCTTAAGGGAAATGTAGTTGTATGAGATACCCTCTCGTAGACATGTTTCTATAGCACAATTTTTGATGTATTTCAAGAAGTTTGTTGTGGGATTATTTGCCATTGAAATCCCATGCACATATCAGGAGGCTCTCAAGGAGAGCAAATTGTGACTTGCCGTGGAGGATGAGATGATCGCATTATAATCGTGTGGCACATGGAGCATTGTTACAACTCCTACAAGAATGTATGTTGTGGGTTGCAAGTGGGTGTTTATAGTGAAGCATCGAGAAGATGGTAGCATGGATCGCTAAGCAAAGCTTGTGGCTCATGGGTCACCTAGACATATGTGGTAGACTATTAGGATACTTTCTCTCCCATGGCTTGGCATTCTACACCGAGGTTCCTTCTCTATGTTGCTGTAACACGAGTCTGACCCCTATATCAGCTTGATGTAACAAATACATTTCTCTATAGTGACCAACATGAGGAAGTCTACATGCAACAACCGCCTGGGTTCGTTGTTGAGCGGGAGCAGAAGATGTGCAGATTCTATAAGGTTATCTATGGCCTTAGGTAGAGTCCAAGAGCATGGTTTCAGAAGCTCTCGGACTTGACAGAGCATCAGAAGTTTGTGAGATTGACCGCCAATCATTTACAATTGTTGAGAGGTCTCAGAGAGGTACCGTTGTTATACTGATTTATGTTGATGATATCATTGTAACATGGGATGATGTGCAGGGCATTCAAGCAGCTAAGGTTTTCATCGACCAACAATTTGTAACCGAGGACTTTGGTAGTCTACGTTACTTCCTTGGACTGAAGTTTGCCAAGAACCAACGATGTCTTGTGATGACCCAGAGGAAGTACGCTACGGATCTTCTATCTGAGACGGGCATGGCAGATTGCAGGCATGCAATCACTCCCATGGACCCAAGCATTAAGTTTGATGATGAAGACAATGAGGAGGTAGACAAGATGAGGTATATGGATCTCATTGGGAAGCTTCTATACGTGACCATCATCAGACCAGATATATCCTTTGTAGGGAGCCGAGTGAGTCAGTTTATGGAGCAACCTAGACATGCACATATGGATGCAATCCATATGATTTTGAGTTATCTAAAGACCTCACCTGGCAGGCTGGCACTGGTCTTTTATTTAACAGAGGCACATCTCTTGCTATTACAGCTTGTGTAGATGCATATTATGCGGGATGTCCCAAGGACAAGAAGACTACTTCTAGCTTTGTAGTTTTCGTAGGAAGATCCTTGGCATCATATAGGAGCAAGCAGCAACCAATGGTCATTGAACTAATGCAGAATTAGAGTACAGAGCAATGGCACAGGGGAGTACAGAGATGATGTACATCGGATCCATTTTAATTGACCTAGTTGTTGAGGTGCATCTTCCCATGTACCTCTAATGCGATAATCATGTTGCTATTTTCATTGTCAACAATCCAACCTTCCATATGAGGATCAAGCATATCAAGGTAGAATACCACTACACTCGAGACATAATCCATAAGGGTTTCATTTCTACCTCTCATGCCAACTCATGTGAACAGACAACAAACGTGCTCATCAAGGCTATATCTAGAGCGTCATTCCAGAGATGTTCTAAGCTAAGCTTGATTGATATCTACGCTCCACCTTGAGAGGGAGTGTTGTGATATTACTTATCTTATATCCTTTTTATGTATTCTCTTTCTCTGTCTACACTATGTAATTTGCTCAAGGTTTCTCCTCTATATAAGAGAACCCTAGAGCCTCGTGAATAGATAACTTATTGCATTCCCTCTCCATATTGGTGATGATATATTGGATCTGTAAATCAGAATAGAAAATATCCATGCAATCCAAGAATCCCGTCATAGCAAGGCCTTCTCTATTGATTTGAGCATTGTTCCTAAAAAATAAGGATTCAAAAAATACGCAATTAGATGGAGGGGGCTATCCAACCTTCCTTTTGACTCCGAGTCAACAACATCGACAAAATGCTTGTAAGATGCTTCCACATCTTTGAAAATGATTATGATCTCTCCTTTTGCATCTTTTAATTCGTTGTATACAAAACCATAGCCGGCCTCCTATCTCCAACAATCCGCAAAACATGTATCAAAGGAGAAAAGACCTCCAAGGTCAAAGACACTTGAGTACAAAATGAAGGACTCGGAACAATGGTCGAGACCATTTCACCCTTCTTTGTCTTGTATCATTTACAGGCTTTCCATTCATTAGAAGAAAACACAAGTCGCAACTTGTCATTTTTTCCATCACAGATTGTAATGTGTAATATGTGGTAGCGAATCTTGTTGTTCTCAGCCTCACTATCTCTTTCTTTTTACATATTTTGTCTCATCATGCTCAAATTTTTGCATGAATATATATATATATATATATAAATACATAAAGGCCGTCAATGTTCTTGCCTTTGCAATGAAAGTTTTCACCTTTGACTTTTTGATGATTTCTTCTAGCATAAGATCGGTGCAATGTGTTGCACACGAACTCCAGAAGATCTGTGGGTACTTGGTACTCAAGATTCTTCAAGTGGCCATATTGGCAGACGCATTATCTATCACAACTTGGATAAAATTGTTGGGTCCAACTTCCTCAATGGACTTATCCACTAATGAAGCAATGTAGTCAGCGATATAAAAATCTACAGACGAGTCAACAGAATTAAGGAAACTAGTCCCAAGCTCATAGTTGATGCAAATATTCATGATGCTCCTTCCTCTCCTACCAGTTCGGGCATCCGTCATAATAAAACATCCAATATTCTTCGAACAATCATGATGGCCTTGCAAGAACTCTTTTCTTTCTTGAACATGTTCCTGCAAAAGGGTTTGTGTAAGCTAATAGTACATTGGAGGCTTTTACCCCTTCGATACTCTATTCGATTGCTTCACATATTCGAAGAAAAGAGTCACTTTTGACAACATTGAATGTGATGTCATTATCATAGAAGCTCTTTATGAATTCAGACATGCACGTTCCTCCTTGGATAAGGTACCTTCGATTGTGGGCTGGCAGAGACTCTCCACCGGCACATCTTCGGCTAAAGTTCAAGGCCTTTTCCCATCCCTCTACCACTCAACGACTGATTAATCTTGATGGATACTTGTTCTTGAACGTCTTTCATCCTTGTAGTCCTGAACTAAGCCATGATCGATCCTAAGCCTGGGTAAATGAGGAGGGTTGCATGTTAGGTAACCGCCAGCCAGGTTAAGAGAGACGAATTCCTAAACAGTGTTTTTAGTAAGAATACTATTTAGGAATTCGTCTCGAAATAGTGGGGATCTTTTCAAAATGGATTTAAGCAAATATTTAGATTTCATTGGGTCGTTCCTTACTAACGACGTGTTGCATCGTCCGAATGCAATGAGAAGTTGACAATGACTGTTACATCGCTGCCTGGATGTAGTTCGAAATTTGTAAGGGTTCTCGCACAAGGAACACATGCGAGTAAAAAAGCTAGTTCTATTGCATCGCAGCCTGGATGCAACCCAAAATTTGCAAGGGTTCTCGCATGCATGGCCTCAAATTTCAGTGAAATTCGGTCGAATTTCTGTCGAATATCGATATCCAGTCGAAATCGAAATTTGACCGAAATGACCGAAATATGGGGGTCCTAGTACACAAAATGACCGAAATGATCGAAATTTCGGTCGAAATTCCACCGAAATTCCATCGAAATTCTGTTTTGGATGGGACCGAAATGGTGACCGAAATCGACATTTAGGGCCTTGCTCGCATGATGGACACATACGAGTTAAGAAGATAGTCCAAAAGAGTTTGCAAAGGAAGTTGCGGATAGGTAGTCAGAATATTGGCACTCTGATTGACAAAACGATAGAGATAGAAGATAGGATGGAAAAAAGGAAGATTTAGATACTATGTCTCCATGAGACAAAATGGGTTGGAGAGAAGGCAAGGGTGATCGGGAAGACATGTTTTAAACTTTGGTATTCGGGTAAAAATAAGTGTATGAATGGTGTTGGAGTCGTTGTTCATAAGGATTTGAAGAATAATATAGTTGAGGTGCAAAGATTCGGAGATCGGATTATTTTGTTAAAATTTGTGCTCAAGGAAGAAATTCTTAAAATCATCTCATTTATGCACCACAAATTGGTTTAGATGAAAGGATTAAACACGCTTTTTGGAAGATTTGGATAAGATTATGCAAGGAATCCCTCAAAGAGAGATGATTTGCCTAAGTGGAGATCTTTAAAAACATGTAGGAAAGGATACTTCAGGATATGTTAGTGTCCATGGAGGCCATGGCTTCGGTAATTGAAATGAAGAGGGAAAAGTCATTTTGAATTTTTTAACGGCTTATGATCTTTTAATAGCAAACACTCTCTTCAAGAAGAGGGAGGAGCATTTAATTACTTATAAAAGTGGCCCGACTAGAACACTGGTAGATTACTTTGCGTTGAGGAGAAGAGATCGGTTTAGGGACGTCAATCTGGGTTTACTCATTGGATACCCGACCCGAACTCGCCCCATTCAAGGACACGAAACCCGTCCCATTGACGTTTGGATAGGTTTGGGTTTCGAATTGACTACCCATGCAGGTGTGGGTATGGGTTTGGGATTCCCTTGTGGGTACCCAAACCAAACTTGCCCTAAACCCGAATAAAAAATATATAAATATAGATGTGCGTATTGAATTTTAGTCAAACTAGCCAAATCCATTTCATATCTAATAGGTATCGATCTACATGTATAGCATCTGATTCATCAACAAAAATGTATAGCATCTTACTCAAATTTCTCCTATTCATCCCTTTATTTATATCGAACTACCTTTTTGTATCTTTAATAAATAAAAGCTATCAACCTAAAAGAGTCAAACACTTAAGTATATAAATCTTTAATATTTCCTACATATTGCATATTATTATGTATCACCATATTACACGGTCTCACTCTATTTCGTCTATCTTCGAAAATCTTGTCTACATATATAAATAACTTAAGATTTTTCATGTCTAATATATGGGTATCTATTGGGTATATGGATATTCGATGGGTATATGGGTACCCGCTAGAAATTACCCATTTTATAAATGGACGGGTATGGGTATCGATTTTGTAAATGGGTATGGGTTTGGGAATATTGATACCCGCCCCAAACCCGACCCGTTGACATCCCTAGATCGGTTGTGTTGCAAAGACTGCAAAGTAATTTCAGGAGAGAGTTTGACAACCAAATATCGTTTGTTAGTCATGGATGTGCAAATAAAAGGCTGGTAAAGAAAATGAGGGTTTTTAAAATCACTAGAACTAGATGGTGGAATCTTCGTTTGACGTAATCAAGCTTCAACGGGAAGGTTTTAGAAGACTTGTCTTGGATTGTACCTGAAGTGCAAATGAGATGCGAGAGGCGGTAGTATCTTGTATCCGAAGGGTAGTTAAAGTCTTAAAGAGATGCTAGGCGAGTCAAAGGGAGGAGTTCCATGCCAAAGGAGGCTTGGTGGTAGAGCGGGCAGGAGCAAGAGAAGCTTCAAATTAAAAGAGCATGCTTTAAAGCTATGTCTAAGTATAGAACAGAGGAAACTGTCACAAACTACAAAATAGTGAAGAAAGAAGAAAAGAAGGTTGTAAGTGAAGCTAAGTCAAAAGCTTATGAAATTTTGTACAAAAAATGTCGACTTTAAGGAGGGTCAGAAGGATATATTCATATTGGTCAAAGCAAGATAAAGAAAGACCAAAGACCATACTCAAGTGAGATGCATTAAGGATGAGGAAATACACATGCTTGTTATTCAGAAGTGTATAAAGACACGATGGAAGCAGTATTTCCATAAGCTTTTCATTGGGGAAGAAAATAAAGAGACCACTTGAGAGATCTAGCTAGAAGTGAAAACTACTTGAATCGTGCAAACTATAGACGAATACAAAGGAAGAAAGTAGAGGAGGCTTTGAAGGTTATGAAACATGGGAAAGGTGGACCTGATGACATTCCTATAGAAGTATGGAGAGTTCTAGGTTAGCGTGGTTTGACTCGGCTTACGAATTTATTCAACGTTATTTGGCGAAGCAAGAAAATGTCCAAAGATTGGAGGAGAAGCATAGTGATGCCTCTTTATAAGACAAAGAAGACATTCAAAATTATTCGAGTTATAGATATATCAAGTTGACGAGTCATGTTATGAAAATTTGGGAATGTGTGATCGAAAGAAGATTGAGACAAGTTTCCAAAGTAAAACAAATTCAATTCGGATTCGTATTAGGTCGCTAAACTATTGAAGCCATCCACTTGCTGAGGAGAAAAATGGAGATTTATAGAGCTAAAATAAAGAAAAAGGAAGAACCTCCATATGATTTTTATTGATTTGGAAAAGACTTATAATGCTGTCCCACAAGAGATATTGGGGAGAGTTTTGGAGAAGAGGCAAGTAATTGTTCTATACATTAACCTTATAAAGGATATGTATGGTAGGGCTTCATCTTGTGTGAAGAATCAATATGGGAAGATTAACTATTTTGACATCAACATTGGTTTGCATCAATGTTCAAATTTGAGTCCATTCCTTTTTACTTTGATTATGGACAAGTTGACAAGCAATGTTGCAAAAAACGGTAGTCGGTATTTAGTCGGTAGAGTTACTCATTACTGACTGAACGAACAATATGCAGGATTTTAAACGGAAATTAAACGAGTTATGCAGTTTTGCATTTTTAAAAAATTATTACATATATATATTTAATAAAAAAGTACAAATAAATAAATAATAAAATCACAAATTCATAATATAGATATTTTTTTGTCAAATTCAAAGAATTTTCATCCAAATGTCAAAATAAATAACATAAACATCTAAAATTCATAGTCAATTACAATTCATAGCCTGAATACAAAAAGTCATGGATAATGGTGATTTTTTGAAGGACTTGTGTTCTTAAAAGGTCGTTTAATGCCATTTAAAGGTCGTTTAATGCCATTTAAATGGTCGTTCAAGGCCGTTTATGCGGTCCAACCGTTTATGGACATGATTTTGATTATTCGATGCAGTCGAGCACTGCATACGTTTAAACAACCGTTTAGACCATTTTTTGAATTCTCATTGATAAGCCACATTCAAGATGAGATACCTTGGTGTATGTTATTCGCTGACGATATTGTGTTGATTGATGAGACTAGAGATTAAGTAAATGAGAAGCTTGATGTCTGAAGACATGCATTAGAGACTAAAGGGTTTCATATAAGTAGGCCTAAACTGAATATATAAAGTGCACTTTTGATTGAAGCAATGACTAAGGAATCAAGGTAAAGATTGGTGACGACAACATTCATAAGAAAGATTCTTTTAGATACTTAGGATCTATTTTACAACATGATGGGGAAATTGATGGAGATGTTACTTATAGAATAAATGAAGGTTAGCTAAAGTGGAGAGGAGTCTCTATTGTTCTACGTGATAAGAAAATTCCTACGAATATTAAAGGAAATTTTTACAAAGCAGTCGTGAGACCTGATATGCTCTATGGATTTGAATGTTGGTCTGTAAATCATAGACATGTGCAGAGAATGACAATTGCAATAATGGAAATGCTATGGTGGATGTGTGGACATACACGTAAAAATCGGATTTGGAATAATGCATTCGGAAGGATGGTGGGTGTAACTCCGATCGAGGATAAGATGCGAGAGAACCACTTAAGGTGGTTTGGCCATTTGCAAAGGAGGCTGGGTGATGCACCAGTTAGGAAATGCGAGTGTTGGGATGTTGAGTCGACTAAGAGAGAGCGAGGAAGGCTCAAGAAGTGTTGGAATGAGACTATCTGAAGGGATCTTAGTTTTTTGGATCTAAACCTGAGAATGACCCAATATAGATCTCAATGGAGGCAAAGAATCCATGTGGCCAACCATACTCAAGTGGGAAGGCCTTGTTGTTGTTTTGTTGTCTTTAATTTCTTTCTTTACCTCAAGAGTCACCTTGGGACAAGATGTTGTATTACCTTTTCTATGCCAACTGCTGTTCCACGCGATTGATCCCTCCGGTCACAACTTTCCAACATAAACGACAAGTAACCATGCTAGATAAGTCGATCTACTATTTTCAGGAGATATCTTGTTTAGTGTTATTTTTATTGGTTTTCGTCAATCACAACCAGCAAGTTTATGTATCGTCTTTATCTTGATCATTCGCCTGCCAAAGACCCTCTTTCGAGTGTTTCTAGAATTATCGCGTCTCAACCCATTTAAATGTAACACGTGCCTATTTGGCAAACATCAGCAAGTCATGTTCCCTTAGACATGGAACTTCATTGGTCATCTTTCTTTAATTTAGTGCATTGTGATGTATGGGGTCCATTACATATATGCATTAGTGCTCACACAGATGTTCCAACTAAATGAACTTATAAATTACAAGAAATTTTGACCAAGATTCAACAAGAATGTGTGTATGTCCAAAAATATTCTCAACATGATACCCTCTTAAAAATAAGGGTTTTCTTTGTTGACGAACAAGCATGTCATTCCTACTTTTCTTAAAGGAAAGGATGTTTATTTACCTTTTGTACTTTTGTAGGTGTTCAAACAGATGCTCCAACTAAATGAACATAGAAATTATAAGAAATTTGTCCAAAATTCAACAGGAAAGTACATATGCCCCCAAATATTCTCAGCGTAATATCTCTCTCAAAAACCAAGGGTTTTTTTTGTTAACAAACATTTTACATTATAGTAAACACATTAGATTTCCCAGCTCTTGAATGGTAACTCGTGGCCCCACAACCATGGATTGAAATTTCATGAAATTTCGATGAAATTTCAATTTTGAGAGGTCATAGGTATCAAACTCCTATATATGTCGATTTCCCAAGATTTCGACCGAAATTTCGGTGATATTTCGACATATCGACCCATTCCGGTTGAAATTCATGGGTTTCAGTACAAAATTTATTGGATTTCGACTGACATCGACGAAATTTTGCCGATATCTATGTATATTAATGATATTATCTATGTGAGTTTGATTTTACTAATTATTTACCTATTCCCAATATTAAAACACATAAGATTTATATATTTTATTTTGGGTTGAGGGTGCTACCCTCGCACTCGCATAAGGGCGGGCCAACCTGGGTCCCCCCTAGCCCCCCAGGCTCACTGACCGGGCAACAAGACCCCCGTCAGTTAGGGTATGGTGTGACAGGGGGGTACATATGATGATTATTCAACTTGGGGAACTTCCTCCCTTTGGGTTTAAGCAATAGAGATGAAGCAACTCTATAGCTTCTATATATCTGATATAGCTTGTTCATTTCATTCGTTTGTCACTTATCTTCGTAAATAGATGCATCTTTATTGTAAGTCTGTAATTCATTAGAACTTTGTCCACGATAGTTATTTCTATGAAGAAAACATTTTCTAATTAATCATTATCTACATTTTAGAATCAAAATGCTCGTTTATTTTTATGAACAAAATACGTCTTCTAAGTGTTGTTAACTTAGTTATTTTAACTTTCATTTCATTATCTATCAGTCAGCTCAACAATATGTCTGATATGACCGATATGGTATGATATAAGGCATACGGATGCTATTGTTGTTTTAAGATCTTGTATTGGATGATATCAATTTCCAGTATGTATTAACCAAGAATCAACATTAACATCGATTTGGCCGATATGACTGATATGAACGATATGTGCGATATAAGGGGCATATATGAGTAATATGTGTGATATACTTGTGTATTTGTAAGTTATTTATTATTGTAATAACTTGGAAGATCTTAATTTGCGAAAAAAATGGTCGAAAATGACTTTTTTGGGCCATTTTCGACATTTCCACCGAATTTCGGTTTTGGAGGGGATCGAAACGAATCGAAATCGAGATTTCGAACCTTGCCACGACTCTTCTAGAACTACTTGGCATTAAAGACACCTAAACAATCTACATCAGTCCTCCCGACCTTGCTAGCACTTGTATAATGAAAGGACAGATGGTCAAGGTCCACAAGCAGGGTGAGATGACAGTAGCGAGATATATCATACTCTGAAAGATCTTATCATCGTCATCCCTTCTTAAAAAGTCACGTGAATATCTTCACCATCAGGAGTGTCAAAGCCTCCAAATAAGTCTACAATCTTTTCCCAGGTTTACATCGCCATCCACTAATATATTATGGATCCTCATGAACTTGTATGCTTTCTTCAGAATCTTCACTGTGAACTCCTTATGCTTAGTCCAGTGATCCTGCACACAAAACGAGACCTTAATTTCTGCCAGCTCAACCATTAATTGGCCAAACTCCATAGTAGTTGACTTGAGAGGCCCGTTGAAAAGATCAATGCCAGGGCACCACTCTGAATCTTAGACAGAGAGCAACAATCTGCAACCAGAACCTTCCTGTCCCTAGGATCAAAAAGTTGTAGGAATCTGTCACAAAGGCCCCTTGCTCAACCCAATCATCAAGCCAAAAACAGAATTCTTAATGTTCCCCAAAATCAGTCTCAAGAATGCCACCACATCAGGCACGTGCATAATAGCGCAGAGACCCTTGTAGAAGCTAAATGGCAACCTTACCTTACCCACCTCCAGGTCAGCAATAACCATATGTCACGCACCAAGTGACACAGCAAACCATTTTTATTTTACCCAAATTCTAGAAGAGCATTGTTCATTTCGTGGGGATGAAGGACCCCTCAACCACCCTCATCCAACATGTGTGCGACTGCATCCCAAGCCCACCAAGGCCATTCCATCTGCTCTCCTACCAAAAGGGGCTAGAAGAAACTTCTCGTGCAACTCTATACGCAATATTTTAAGTGTTGATGTTGTTTCATCAAATATAAAAAAAGAGCATGCTGATAAAATCTCAAAATCATGTTAAAAGTCAAAACTGACACATCAAATAATTTGACAATAATGAAATTTCTTCTGGTTTGTAAATGTAAAAATAATATAACTCTACTAATATCTTACATTTGGAGGTTCAAGAGAAGTTAATAGGTAAAATCATGTTCCTTTATAATACATAAGTCATTATATTAACACATTATTATATAATTTCATATACTAAGATACGAGCTACTCATAAGTTTCCCATTTGGTCTTTCATGAGAAGTTTGCCTTTGTCTCGTTTAAGTTCGAAGGCGGAGGCTGTTGGATGTAGCATGGCATTGGTCACTACCTGTAACTCGTTGTTGATTCGTTATGTGGGTATGATGCTATGTTGCGATCGAATATGTCTAGTGGGACTAGTTCTTTTGTTACAAATGAGGGGGAAACACACAAAAGGTGCCCACCTCTGTAAATTAGATAATTGGAAAAATACAAATGTTGTGTCATAGCAGCCAAGAGTCAAGGAGATTCTAGTAGGGAAGATTACATTTTCAGAATAGAAATGATCAGACGAGAAAATAACTTCATTGCGAGGGTCGTCTCGTGAGTCCGGTGTGGGGGGCGATCGGGGAAGGAACCCCGTGCGTGCGGCGGGGGCTGATGACGCTCAAGTGAGATTCACGACGCGGGTTTCCTCGGCTTGGGGGGATGGCCTCACCTGTAGTGTGAGGGAGAAGGTCTGCTTTCGTTGTCGGATGGAGGGGCATGTTTAGAAGGATTGCCCTCGTGCTTCCGTGGGGATGGAGGTTGACGTTGGTGCCGGTCATGGATCTCTGGACGCGAAGAGGGATGAGGTGGACCCCATTTCCGGGGTACTCATCGCGGAGGGTCCTCAGGAGGATCTCAAGAAGGTGTCGGAGGTGCTGGCGTTCGGACGATCGGCCGGTTGCTTGGAGGACGAGGTTTGGTTGTCGGACACAGAGCTATGCGTTCGTGGGGTGGAAGCTGCGGAGGCTGATGCATTCCTCTCAAACGATTGTGATCTGTTTCCGGAATCGGTGAAATGGCGGAGGCCTCGGCTGTGGGATGACGCAGACCGGATGGGGTCTAAAACTTTGTTGGAGATTGTTGGCCTGCCTATTAGATGTCGATGCTTGGCTACGATCAGGGAAGTTCTTCGGGATGTGGGAGAGGTGGATCGTCTGATATGCTCTGGGCTACGCCCTGGTGAAGATTGGAGTGTGGTGATCTCCCTGGTGGGCGTGTGGATGCCAATCCCTGAGATGGTCGTTTTCTCGGTGGGAAGGGCCACTTTCCGTTTGCGTTTGAGGTATGTGGACGCCTCGGTTCTCCGCTCTTTGGCTGATGGTTCGGTGCCTGGAGGGTGTTTGCCGGAGATGCCTCGGGTGGAGGAGCGTGCTCGGCCAGAGGCTTCTTCCTCGGTGGCCAGAGTACCTGTCAGTGGGAGTCGGCTGACGTCTCCGGCCGGCAGATCGGTTTTGCCTTGGAAGTCGTAGCGTCATTCGTGAGTCTCGGAGGGAGGCGAACAATCACTCGCTTTCTGTTGGGACCGTTGCGCCTGATTTGAAGTCTGTGGGTTCGCGGGCCCCATCGGTGCTAGCCAATTCACACGTGGGCTCTCAGCTTCGTAGGCTTGATTATATCAGTTCGGGCTCTGTTGGGTCGAACCCGGTGGATGGACCGAGAGGCGTATTCGGTTTCTCGCAATCGCTATGGGTGGTATCTGATGTCACGCCTGTGCTGGATCTTTCAACCCGGAACCTCCCTCGTGCTTCCGCTCTTAGGAATCTCTCGTCTTCGCCACCTGGGGTGGGGGTCGATGCTTTGAGGGTTGACGTGATGGCTACTGCGATCCCTCATCTACCCGCCCTTGGGGGGCGGCGATGATGCGTCGCATAATTTGGGGGTTCTGAGAAGTGGGGAGGGGTCTTTTAGGGGGGGGGGTCCACGACTGGAGGGGGTGACCGAGCAGTCTGTTGCGGAGGTGGGCCCTGGTGAGGGTTCTGGCGTTGGCGCGGGGATTGGTGATTTGCAGGGGCTTCTTTCCTCCAGGGAGCTGGTGGATCACAACATTGTCCCTGGGTCTGCATCCCTGGCCCGTGGCAAGAAGATGGCGCAGAGGATTTTGGCAGTAGAGAGATCTAGGAGGGGCTGAGTTTGGCATTGGGGGAGGGGGAAAGGCGGACTAGGCCGGACCCTCTGCTCTCCTTTTCTCGTAAAAGAAGGAAGCCAGAAGCAAGATTGTGGTTGGAAAGGGAGTTAGAAGATTCTGAAAAGGGTGCGGGGGAGATCATAAGCACATCAAGGCCAGGGGGTGCTCAGCAGTGCCTGGAAGAACCGGGGTCTTTGAGGCTGACGACGCGGTGGACAATCACATGCGGGTTGCGGAATGTCTCGGGGTGCTCATCCCCACTTCAAACCCTACAAGTGGTCCCAAATGAAGATCGTATCATGGAATGTGCATGGGTTGAGGGAGGGGGAGAAAAGGAAGGCGGTCAGAGGTTTGTTGAACTTTTGGCAGGCAGATGTCGCGTTTTTGCAGGAGTCAAAAATAAGTTCTTGGAGTGATGTGCTGTGGAGCTCCTTAGGTTGTTCAAGGCTATCTGAGTGCAGGTCCGTCGCCGCAGGGGGGAGCTACAGGGGCTTGGGATTGGAGCGATTTTCGACTATGTGGCGTACGACGAGGCGACTCGTTCTATTTCAGTGGTGTTGGACAACAAACAAGGTATGGATAGATGTCTTTTTACGTCAGTATATGGTTAGGCCGGGAGGGGGGCACAATACGGGATTTATGGGATGAGTTGAAGGAAATAAGGGGTTCGTACCCGACCATCCCCTGGATGGTGGGCGGTGACTTCAATGTGACTGTGTTTGAGGTGGATCGCCCCAACAGTCGGGGTGGAAGGGACGTTGGTTCGGACATCTTCCGGGAGTTTATGGGGGAGATGGAACTTATGATCATAAATGCAAGTAATCACAAGTACACTTGGCGCAACAACTCCTCCATATCTCTTATTGATCGGTTCTTGGTCTCGGTGGAATGGTTGGAAAGGTTTCCTTTATCCGCGGTACATGCCCTTCCAAGGTCGAGATTGGATCACACTTCAATTGTTTGGGTGTCAGGGGATGGGCTTCTGGCAAAGTCAAGATTCAGATTTGAGAGATCCTGGCTGCTCGACGACGGCTTTAGAGAGATGGTGTGCGAGTTCTGGAGCTCCTTGGGAGTGGAGGGTTCTGCAATGCAAAAGTTGATGCAGAATTTGCGTCTCCTGAGGCGTAGGCTGATGGATCATAAGAAGAGGGTGATTCCTGGCAGAACAACGACTAGAGAGAGGGTAGCCACAGAGATTGCCAGATGGGATGCTATAGAAGATACACGACCATTGAGTGCGGAAGAACTGATCACCAGAGAGGCACAACAGAGGGCGGTTGCAGAGGAGGATAAATACATGGAGATAGAATGGCGGCAAAGGTCTAGGCATAAGTGGGTCAAGGAAGATGTTGATGATACAAAATTTTTCCATGCAACTGCCAATGGTAGGAGAAGGACGAACAAGATTTTTGAACTAAAGGTGGAGGACGTCAGCATTACTGGGGATCGGGAGATCAAGGTGGCACTATTTGAGCACTTCTGCAGGGTCAGCAGAAGGCAACCTGGTTTTGGTTGGGTTTGGTCGGGGAGAGGGCTCAGGAGGCTGGAAGAAGGCAGACGAGAGTAGCTTACCTCAACCTTTTCGAGGGAGGAGGTCCGATCCGCGGTTTTCGCCCTCAACGCTGATGGCTGCCCGGGGCTAGATGGTTTCCTGGTGGTTTTTTTCCGCGAGTTCTGGTCTTTGTTGGAGCAGGACTTCATGGATGTGCTGACAGCGTTCAGGGATGGAAATAAGGGGTTGGAGCGGCTAAACAAGGCGATGTTAGTCTTGCTCCCCAAGAAGGAGGGGGTAGTGCGTGTGGATGAGTTCAGACCAATTGCGTTATCGAACGCAGTTTACCTTATCATCGCAAAGGTCCTCACCAACCGGCTGCGTGGAGCAGTGGATGATCTTATATCAGAGTCACAGACGGCTTTCATTCCAGGCAGACACTTGCTGGAGGGAGTGGTGGTTGCGGTAGAGATTGTTGCTGACTGGAAGAGGAGGGGTGCCTCAGGCTTCTTGCGGAAAGTCGATTTCTCCAAGGCCTATGATTGTCTTAGTTAGAGATTCCTGTGGGCGTCATTGGCGAAGAGGGGTTTCCCGAAGCTATGGATTGATTGGATGAAGAGGTGCATCACGACAGCTTTTCTGTCGGTGCTGGTGAATGGCAGGTAGGAGGGAGGGTTCTTCCAACCTCAACACGGGGTGAGGCAGGGATGCCCTTTGGCTCCTCTCCTATTTGTATTGACAACGGACGGGTTGGCAACGCTGGCGGAGTTGACGGTAGAAGGGGTTTTTTTTTCAAGGGATGCATTAGAGGGGATTGCTCAGTACCGGTGCTACAATATGCTGATGACACGTTGTTTGTCATCGAGGGAGGGGTTGAGGAGTGTAGGGCGGTGAAAGCAGTGGTCGACATTTTTGATTTAAAGGTAAATGTTCAAAATCGACCTTTGTTCCTTTCAATATGCGACCACACGAGATGGTAAGATGTTCGGAGATTTTGGAAACAATGCACAAATCGTTGCCTATCAGCTACCTGGGTCTACCTCTGTTGGTTGGGAGGGTGAGGCAGATGGACTGGCTGTCACTGATAGAGAAAATGGAGAGGAAATTAGCGAGCTGGAAGGCGTCATTTCTTTCGAAGGGAGAGAAGCTGGTTCTGTTAAAGGCAGCGTTGGGAGCCATTCCTATTTTTTTCATATCAACTCGAGTTATACCCGTTTGCGTGAAGGAATGACCGGAGGTTCTGATGCGTCACTTCTTCTGGTGCTCATCTGCTTTGAAGAGGGGGCTGGCTCTGGTTGACTGGGCTACGATGACCACCCCGCTCGAGGAGGGGGGCCTTGGGGTGCTGCGCCTTGCGGATATGAACATGGCTTTGTTGGCAAAGTGGATTCTAAAGATCTGGGGGTCGGGGTACGGCCTACTCCCCAGGATGATCCGTTCTATCTATGGTGTTACTTCGGTCCTGGAGGCTAGGGCGAATTGTGTAGCGCCACGTACGATTTTTTGGAGAGGATTATGTTCAACTCTGCTTGTTGTAGGGCGGTTTCTGAGTCCATAGCTTGGGGAGGGTCATGGTTTTCAATTTTGGACTACTAATTGGTCTGGTCTTTGTAGGATGAGTGAGCACTTTCCGCGGCTTTATGTGCTGGCTTCCATCAGGGAGGCATCGGTGGCGGAGATATGGTCGGATGGTGTGTGGACACCGAATTTTACTTCTGCTCTTTCTGAGCAGCGGATTGAAGAGTTCCTGAGTCTTTCAACCGTGTTGGGAAATATCGATGGTCCTGGTGCGGGGAGTTGGCGATGGAGGGATGGAATGTTCTCGGTCAAGAAGGCTTACAGGGCCCTTGTGGGGTAGCAGCTGGCGGATGACACAGGGATGAGGAGTGACTGTTCGAGAGTATGAAAATGGAAGATCCCATCGAGGGTGAAGATCTTTTTCTGGCTGCTTAGGAGAGAGCAGATTTTAACGGCGGCCAGGAGGGGAGAATCTTCCTTAATGCTGAGGCTGGGTGCATGCGATGTGGGTCAGAGTCGGAAGACATTAATCATTTGTTTTTTAGGTGCCCCGACTCTGTTGAGGTGTGGCAAAAAGGAGATTGTGTAGGGTTAATCTGGGAAGACAAGTCGTCTTTTTGGAGCTCAATTGGAGGAGGGTGGTCGGGCTCCGAGGGAGGGAGAATTAAAAATTGTGCAATCGTGCGGGCATTGTGGTTGGCTAGAAATGATGTAATTTTTAGGGGAGGGAGGTTTTATGTTGAGAATGTTTTGGGGCACGCCATTGCCCTCTGTCAGTTGTGACAGATGTAACCTTTTGTTTTTTTTATTTATATATTTTTTGGCTAGATCTCTAAAGGAGATTTATCCCACCGTTCTCTCAAAAAAAAACTTCATTGTGAGATATCCAAAGTGCACAGATGCCAGCAAGGGCCAGAGCAACTTCGAGTTAACTCGAGATCTGGCCTGACTAGTTGACGGTTATTGAGAAGTTGAATCGAAAGTTGTCTAGGTGGAATGCATCATGCTTGTAACGAGGCCGTTGCCATGTGCTCGTTAGGGTGGTCCTTGGGGCAATTTATGACTTCTTTATTTCTTCCACACTTTTTACCTTTTAAGATTCACCATCATTTAGATGTTAATTACGAGGAGATTCTTCTGGGAACTTGAAGTTAAAATGTTCAGAGCATGCATTGGGGAGAATGGGATATTGACATTGTTATGCTTTCGAAGAAAAGAGGAGGGACTTGATGTCCTTTGTGTAGAAACTCTGAATATGGCACTGTTGTTGAAGGGGGTAGCGATGATCTATGGAGGTAGTGAGTATCTTCATTGTAGGTTGATTTGTGAAATTTATGGAGTTTATGCTCATCGTTCCTTAGTTCCTCACATGCACCATTTTGCTTCTGCTTTTTAGAAATAGAAACTTTAACTCCCAAGTCCCAACACACTTGCGTCCAGTCCTGGGTGGTGACAAAATTTTTTTGGATTGAGGACGGATGACTGGATCGATGAGGGCCTTTTGGTAGGGCTGAGCATCGGGCCTTGTCAGGCAGGGCCCAGTATGGCCCAACCTGAGCCCATTTATCTTGGCAACCTAATGGTCGGCCCTGGGCCTGTCATATTTTCAAAATCATAGCCCAAGCTCAGACCCGGACCACGAGTGCCTGGGTTAGGCCTAGGTCAGGCCACCCCAGTTGGCACACAAAATCTTTTAGTTTTCCTACCATTAAACATAAACATACATTTGTACACAAGTTTAAGATAATCACTCAACAAAGTCTACCCACAAGCATTAGTATCCAAAAGTAAAAAGGAAATAGAAAATAAACTTCGAATGGGAATCTTATGTTGATCTAGAACTGTCGCATATTGAACAAGCAAAAACTAAGTCATAGTTTTGTTGTAGGCTTTTACCACTCCCGACGCGATAAAAATCAACAAAATCTCATGTTCTTGCTCCTAACAAATGAATCAATTGAATAAATCTCAGCAAAAAAGTCGATGAATTGAATCCAGCAGGAAGACGAGAAGTGTTTCCTATGCGTGGAATTGGTTCCTATGCATATCTGACACGCCTCATTCACACTCGATCTCTACAACAAAAGCAGCACCGATAACACAATTTTCCTTAGTGATCCAACATCATAGTTCACACACTCATCAGAGCAGTCACAGATCGAATTAGACCAAGTGGTTGTGAATCTAATCGAGAATGGATCGGAATTAGACATTATTAACAGAGAAACAAAGGAGAAGCATTGACAGAAACGGTAAAAAGGAGAAAGATGAACAAAACAAATCAACAAACTAAACTATATTAAGGAGATTATGGAATAAAAGAAACTGATGATGGGACCTGAGATGAAGTTTATGCTATAAAGATGTCGATCTCACATGAGATGGTTGAGCTTCAAAGCTCATGGTGATCATCTCAACAGAGCCAACGTTAATATCCGGAGGCTACGCACAGTTAATGCTTCGTTTTGTTCAGGGATAATGTTTGCATGCATACTTTGTTGAGAGCAACGTCGTAAGGATGATAGGAAGGGGTCGGGGTGCTGGTGGGAGGTGGTGGACCAGCAAACAGTGTCAGAGGGAGTTGTGTGTTGGGTGTTCACAGCTTGAATGGAGAAAAGAACAGTTGGTGCTGGGGTCAGGGTCGGTTAGAGCTGAGGTCAGGTAAGTCGTAGGGTTTCAAGTTGAAACCCCAAGGGGAGTATGGGCTAGCGTTGGGCTCGGGTCGGGCCTATGGTGGGCCATGCGGGGGTTGATAAGCGAGCCTCTTAGAGAGTCTGCCCTCGGGCTTTAGGTTCAGGTTAATTGAAGCACGATCCTGGCCCGATTACATAAATGGACTATAAATCAGGCCCAAGCCTGCCTGTTTAGTGCTCGAGCTCAGCCTAGGCTGAGCTTTAGTGGGTCGAGCATCATGTTGGGATGGGCCGGCCCTACCCAGTGCGCATCCCTACCCTTTGACAGAGCATTTCCCATGCTTGTTTGCTCTGGCCTGGGATCATGGCATGCCGGTCTTGGAACCATGGGTGGATGCAACCTTCCACATTGATTTCTCAAAGCAATGATGTCAGGATTTTTTCGAACATATGGAGGCTCTTAGAACCTTTAAGGGTCTGTCAAAGGTTCGAGATCATTGGCATGGTATGATGGATAATTTATAATAAAGTGTGCCTATCGATCCTTGGATAGACCTCCAGCACCCAAGCCAAAAGAGATGCTTCAAGATTGCATGTTCATCTCTACATGCATATTCCACGAGTTAAGGTTCTCCTTTTGGTTACTGTGGGCACATAACATTATGGACCGAACAGAGTTGGTCAAAGTTTTCTTCAGGCAATGATAGCATTTGTTCCTTCTGTTGGTGGGCATTGAGATAGTGGAATCCCTCTTCTTATCATGTGCTTCATCATGTTAAGACTCTTCTTAAGTCTTAGCTCATATAATACATAACTTTATTTATAGTATTTAGGGCAGACACCTTCGTATGTTTCATCATTTTTTGGTCTAAGAGAATACACTAGTAATTTATTACATTATCTTAGAAGAAATTAATAATATTGAAGTAGGATGATACATAATAAAAGTTGTAAAAAACCTAATAATCTTTTCGAAATCGAAGATAAAAATAAGAATAAGCACGGGAAATACATACAAACAATAACAACAAAGCCATTTCCCACATTAAGTAAGGTTGGCTACATGGATTCTTTGCCTCCATTCAGATCTATCTTGGGTTATTCTCAGGCTTAGATCCGAAAAACTAAGATCCCTTTGTATAGTCTCATTTCAACACTTTTTGGGCGTTCACCGCCCTTTCTTAGCTGGCTAAACATCCCAGAACTCGCATCTTCTCACTGATGCATCAACTGGCCTCCTTTTCAAATGGTCAAACCATCTTAAAAGATTTTTCTCACATTTTATCATGGCCTCAAATTTCAGCGAAATTCGGTCGAATTTCTGTCGAATATCGATATCCAGTCGAAACCGAAATGACCGAAATGACCGAAATATGGGGGTCCTAGTACAAAAAATGACCGAAATGATCGAAATTTCGGTCGAAATTCCACCGAAATTCCATCGAAATTCTGTTTTTGTCGATACCGAAATGGTGACCGAAACCGACATTTAAGGCCTTGCATTTTATCCCTGATCGGAGCTACACCAGCTTTCCTTCTGATTGTATCATTCCATATCCGATCTTTATGCGTGCGTGTCCACACATCCGCCTTAGCATTTTCATTTTTGCTACTGTCATTCTCTGCACATGACTATGGTTCACATGCCAACATTCAGATCTATAGAGCATAGCAGGTCTCAAGGCTTCTTTGTAAAACTTTCCTTTGAATTTCAAATGATTTTTCTTATCACATAGAATAGTAGAAACTCCTCTCCACTTTAATCAACCTGCATTTATTCTATCAGTAACATCTCAATTAATTTCCCCATAATGTTGCAAAAAGATCTCAAGTATCTAAAAGAATTTCTTCAAAATATTATCATCACCAATCTTAACCTTGATTCCTTGATCACTGTTTCCATCAAAGTGCACTCCATATATTTAGTCTTAACCTTACTTATACGAAAACCTTTTAATCTCCAATGCATGTCTCGAAACCTAAAGCTTCTCATTTACTCCATCTCTAGTCTCATCAATCAACCCAATATCATCAACGAATAACATACACCAAGGTATCTCATCCTGAATGTGACTTGTCAACTCATCCATAACCAAAGTAAAAAGTAATGGACTCAAAGTTGAACCTTGATGCAAACCAATGTTGGTGTCAAAATAATCAGTCTTCCCATACTGTATCCATACACAAGATGAAGCCTCATTTATGAGGTTAATGTATAAGACATGTACTTGTCTCTTTTCCAAAACTCTCCACAATATCATCCGTGGGACAAAATCATAAGCCTTTTCCAAATCAATAAAAATCATATGGAGGTTCTTCCTTTTAGTTCTATAAATCTCCGTTGTTCTCCTCAGCAAGTGGACAACCTTAATAGTTGAGCAACCTATCATGAATTCGAATTGGTTTTCTTTTACTTTAGAAACTTGCCTCAACCTTCTTTCGACCACGCGTTCCCAAATTTTCATTGTATGAGTCCTCAACTTGATACCTTTGTAATTTGAACAATTTTGAACGTCTCCTTTGTTTTTATAAAGAGGCATCACAACGCTTCTCCTTCAATCTTTAGATATTTTCTTGCTTCGCCAAATACCATTGAATACATTTGTAAGCCAAGTCAAACCATGCTCACTTAAAACTCTTCGAACTTCTATAGGAATGTCATTAGGTCCTACGCCTTTCTCATGTCTCATAACCTTCAAAGCCTCCTTTACTACCTTCCTTTGGATTCATTTGTAGCTTGCATGATTCCAGTAACTTTCACTACTAGCCATATCTCCCAAAGTGATCTCTCTATTTCCTTTCTAAAAAAAAGCCTATGGACATATTGCTTCCATCTAGTCTCTATATCCTTTTGAATAACAAGCGCGTGACCTTCGTCATCCTTAATGCGTATTTGGTCTTTCTTTCTCTTGCTTTGACCAACCTTAATATATCCTTCCAGCCCTCCTTACAGTCGAGATTTTTGTAGAAAACTTCATAAGCTTTTGACTTAGATTCGTTTACAACCGCTTTGCTTCTTTCTTCGATATTTTGTAGTTTGTGACAGACTGACAGTTTCCTCTGTTGTATCCTTAGACATAGCTTTAAAGCATGCTCTTTTAACTTTGAGCTTCTCTTGCACACCTCCATTTCACAACTAAGCCTCCTTTTTGCCTAGAGCTGCTCCCTTTGACTCACCTAGAATCTCTTTGGCTACCCTTCGTATACAAGATGTTACCGCCTCCCACATCTCGCTTGCACTTCTGTTACAATCCCAAGATAAGTCTTCTAAAACCTTCTCCCCGAAGCTTGATTGTGAGACCCCTAGGATCAGGGTACCTGTTAATCACACATTTTGCATTACAACATTCATTTCTATCGCATTAAGTAACTGAAAGTACGAGGAAATTTTCTGCGCGAATAATTTTCCACATGACATTCACAATCAACATTTATAACCACAAACACATAGAACAATGGTCACCAAAATCTTATTTCATTTCATTAACTTCCATATTTTTTCATGTACAAAGTCTGACAGTACATACAGTATATCCCAAAATCTGACTGAAGAGAAAGAAACATAATACATTATAAATTCTACAAAAACTGGCACAAAATAAACCATACCGTTGGGTATAAAATTTATCTTCTGGACCCATGTATAGCTACTGAACTGCAGGCTGTTTGCCTGCCAAGCGTGCAAGGAAGAAAAAGGCGTCAGCGGTTGCTGGTACCTCCCAAAAACTTATATAAAAATAACAGGCATTTATTATTTACAAAAGAAAGCAAGTAGAGAGGCATGAGCAACTCAAATTTAAAATTTATTTCTACTTGCAATTGTAAAAGGTTTCCAAATTTCTAGCAAGCACCTTTTATGATCAGCCATTATCCCAACATTTCCCACATGAGTATATTTCTATGGTGACTAATTGATCATAAGTATGATATTTTATTCTCATATTACTCAGAGATCATATTTTTTGGATTTTGATGATGGGAAAAATAAGATGAGAAGATATAATGGTTTATTTAATTCTGAAGTCTAGTTACTCCTTTAAGTTAGTGGATAGTCTGTGGTCTTGATTCTTGTGAAACCTCACACTATGACTCTAAGACTTGGGGAATGTCTTAGGGTTGGGGGGCCTCCGTAGGCATGCGGTGTTGTGTAATGCATCCTAACTAAGTTCCCAACACGTCCACTAACTCAAAGGGATTTTGAATCAGATTAGTATCTTTTCCAGTTACTCAATTTTAATTATAATCCCTTAAAACCTTAAGTGCAACAGTCTCAGATGTAACTCTAGATGGTATGGATATAGAGATGGATGATCTGGATGTAGAATCAATCCCTTCAAACCTTAGTGCAACAGTCTCAAATGTAACTCTAAATGATATAGATATAGATATGGATGATCTGGATGTAGAATCGCCAAGTCTGTTGGCGAAAGAAAAACTCAAGCGGTGAAGAAGCCAACAAAAGGCTCTTCCGTCTCGCCCTCTAATTGGAAGGACGATCCAATAGAGGGATAGGTCTACACTCCCAAACTACGCCACTGAGACGGGTGAGAGAGACTTCCCGGAAAAGTCGCTCTAGAAAACAGCCCGACCGGTAACGGGCAACCGAGCTCGCACGTAAAACTGAAAACCAAGGATCCCCCGCCTGGGTATCCTAAAACAGGGTCAGCGGAATGGTCTAAAGTCGGGATCCCAACGAGGTGCAAAAACACTGTGAGCTCACGTTAAAAATCGAAGGGGGACTGGGATCCTAGACCCGCGCACTTGGCGGCCGCTGCCCAAACTGGGCTTCCTTTCCTCCGCCCAGTTGAGGGTCACCGCGCCCTCGCACGGTCAAGTGTAAAAGGTCACAATGACCGGCCAAATATTCATCATTCATGATTTATATCAACCGTGTCCCACAAATTTCACAGTGATGTGTCACTCATAATTCCAACAACTATGATTTATATCAACCATGTATATTTCAAAACCCTCATGTAAGGTCATGATTCTTGATCTGAATATTGATATGTTTTAAGGTGATTCACAATCTAAATCCGGATGCTTCATCTTTTATCTCAAGGGTTCTAAAACTAAATGACAATCTGAGATTTAATTTGATTCATATCAAAACACCACAAATAATCTTATCGAGATCCCAACAAAAGCTTAAGCTAAGAGAATAGTTAGATGGGAGGGATAATGTGGTGAGGATCTTTTTAATACCAAGGGAGGAAGTGAAACTATAATTTATTAAGAAGACAAAAACAATAGGGATGACTAGATGTAAGATCAACCTCTCCCGAGTAATATATAATGCATGAAATTCCAGTTCTATTCTTCTAATCGTGATCATAATAAGCATCAAAAGCAACTAGCGATCCATTCTGATTCTGACTGGAACAAAATTCAACCATATTCATTGACTGTTTTAACCAAATGAGTTTTACATTGTTACTGTACTATTAATTACAGACACAGTACTGTCAATACATAGGAAGCTTAACGATTTTATAAACAGAAGCCAACGTTAATTCAGAAGCATGTGAATGCACTGTTAGCATTTTCCTACTTTTCAACAATCTGTGGCCTGTCTTTGAATACAAACAACATATCTTCTCATATATTTTATATAAAACATCATTTGATATCTAAATCTTTAGTCATTGGCTCCTGAATATAGATATCCATAATGCCCATGTTTTTTTTAGCATAAGATCATGCAGTGTTTGTAAGTTAATAACAAAAAAATCAATTCAAGTTCAGAAGTATGAGCTTTACAATTTACTGTTCAAAACACAATTATTACTAAGAAAATTTGACGGACTCTTTGGTGGATTAATGCATTCCAAAATTCTACCCTTAATATCGTAGAAAGCAGATGGCTTAACATAGATTAAACTTTTCACAATATTATGAAATAAAATAAGATGCTAAATATATGTTGCAGAAATATCCGAAGTACTAGTTGTTAAATGCAAGAAAGTTATTAGGGATGCTCTTAAGAAGTACAAACTCTTGTTTATTATCCCTCATCATATATATATATATATTTTGCTCGGTTATATTAATGAAACTATCTTAGATAAAAAAATCGTGATCTGTTTGAGAGGTTATCTTCATAGTACCCAGTTCTGTATGAAGAATAAAGTATGTGAAGAATACATAGAGAGCAACAATGGGGTCTAGTTTGCTCATGCATGGCAGCAAAAGAAGGGTAAAAGGAGTGTGCCTATTTGTCCCAAATTGGGGAAAAAGAGAAGTTTGATTTGGTCTTGTATGTAGCTGCCTTCACGAGGAGGAGTAGTAGTGAGTTGTTGTCTTTGGCATCCAATTGATCATCTCCAGCTGCTGGACAACAGCAATTTGTAGGGGAAAATGAGAGAATTTGAGAGGAAAAGGGCTGGATTTACATGCATGGCAACAAGGAGAATTAGGACAATAGGATTGTACCTCCTGATTTTTCCAGGAATTTGGGGTTCCCAACATGCAACAGTGGAGACTTAGAAAGGAATTGGGCAGTAGGAGCTGCTGCCACATGCAGATTTCCAGCAGCAGCCGATGCTTCAGACTTCCAGAAAGAGGATCTGCCGATTTCTGTAAAAGAGGGAAGGAAAAGGGCTCCCGATGGAAAGTTTGGAAAGGGGAATTTGGGTAGATACGAAGAGAAGAAGGTTTTGGGTTATATTTATAAGGGAGGAGAGAGAGCTCATACATTTGCCAAATGTACAAAGTTAGTGGTAACAATTGTGTTTAGGTGTCCATCACTTACACAGGTTACATATATTTTGTGTAGACAGTCCGCTACCAACAGAATAAATTAATTTATTTTTATTATATTTTTTTTTACCAGATTCAAAGACGACCATACGTGCGCATCGGGTGTCGGATTTTGACGCATAATACCTCGTTTTGATCGTCTCGGGACGACGATCAATTTGAGTATAATGTTGATATGCTTTCACTCGGGTTTCGAACACCCGAAATTTTTGGATACGGTTTTGTTTAAGATTACATTTTGTAATCTAAAAATATCAAACGACCTCCGATTGACGAACGGTCGATTCCGTTGGTCTTGTATCGTCAAATCGGATCTAATAACGGTCTCTGTTTGTTTTACGGTTTTCGAATTTGCGTCGCGGCTTTTTCGCGGCGCGCATTACGAAGTGACCGATTTTTAGTTGATTTCACTCGAACAACTTTTGATTCACTATCAATTGATCGTTTTAAGGTGTTTGGTATTGACCTACAACTTTATTGGGTTCATCGGACCCTAATCGGGCCGGGTTCGGGTTTGATTGGAAATCGGATGTTACATTGATTGCTTCAATTGAAGATTCCATCGTCTAGTTCTAATGATCTTGGAAACCCTCCTTTTCTTTACCAGCCATTTTATTTGCACATCCATGACTAACAAGCGATGTTGGGTTGCCAAACTCTCTCATGTGATTACTTTGCAGTCTTTGCAACACAATGATTCTCTTCTCCTCAACGCAAAGTAATTTATGTGTTCTAGTTGGGCCAATCTTATAAGTAATTAGATGCTCCTCCCTCTTGAAGAGTGTTTGCTATGGAAAGATCATAAGCCATTACAAAATCCAAAATGACCTTGTCTCTTCATTTCTATCCTCGATGCCATGACCTCCATGAACCCTAGCATATCCTGATGCAAGGGAAATACATACGATGAAAAAAATCCATCTTACAAAATTGCAGCTCTTGATGCCTCTAAGTTTCAAGCATGTCAACAATAGTGTCATGCTCCTTAATATCCCTATATAAGTCGATATTTTGAAGTGTCTAAGATGCCTCCCTAATTTCATATTTACCGCAGAACTGCAAAAGTGATTAACATGTTGTTAAAATACATCTAACATCTAGTATTAGGGCACTACCCCATACTGATAGGAGAAAACTAGGGAAACAATATGTTATGTCGACATGTCATTGACATGTCACGAAATCTAAATCAATGACTCCAAGTGCATATAATCCTTCAAAAGCAGGTTATACATCAGCGTATAATAGATTGGGATTGTTGACAACACCAATTTGAGTAGAGCCAAGTGTCATCCCTCGGCAAGCATTTGCCTTCTCAACCAACCACTTTGGGCTCCATTCTTTCCGGCACTCATAGCTAGTCCTCTTCACAAATTCTTTACACCATCAAGGGAAGGCCCACCAATTCCGAAACAAGCTTTGCAGGCATAGGGTATTATAACACCATGCCACATGTCTCAGCATCCTCATCACTCATGCCAAAGGGAATAACTGATTGTTCCTTTTTATTTATATGTAGTCCCAAGAAGCCTCCTAAAATATTGATTAAGAGAGGCATCCTATTGGCCTCCCCCCACCCTCTTCAACAAATAATAAAGACTCATCCATATATTGCAACATCGGGACAAATAAACATGGTTGATAACAACCCTCATGAACCACCTGTCTAACAATAATAATCGCTTACGCTAGTCACTACAATAACCAACTGAAATGACACAAGGGGGCGCCCCATGACTCCTACATGCTGGACACCCACTGTAGTTGATAAAAACCACCCATCATATTCGACCATTAATCAACACTAAGAAAGATGAGGTGGTGACACATCTCTTCATCGAATACCTTGAATGTCGGGGTAGCCCCATTTATGTAGTGAGCTCCAACGAAATATCTAATCCAAAAAGTCGTAACACAATGCAAGAACAAAGCCTTTTTCCCACATTAAGTAGTCTCGGCTACATGGATTCTTTGCCACCATTCAGATCTATCTTGGGTCATTCTCAGACTTAGATCCAGAAAACTAAGATCCCTTCGTATAGTCGCATTGCAACACTTCTTAGATCTCCCTCACCCTCACTTAGACGGCTCAATATTCCAAAACTCGCATCTCCTCACCGGTGCATCAACGGACCTCATTTGTAAATGGTCAAACCACCTTAAGCGATTTTCTCGCATCTTATTCTCAATCGGAGCTACACCAACTTTCCTTCGGATTACATCATTCCAAATCCGATCTTTACGTATGTGTCCACACATCCACCTTAGTATTTTCATTTCTAATACTGTCATTCTCTGCACACGTCTATGATTCACATGCCAACATTCAGATCCAAACGGATGGCTGGAGGCAACTCAACGGATGACTGCTCGAAAGCCTTTGCGGTTCTATGGGCAATTTGGATAACAAGAAATGACTTGATTAGCAACAATAAGAGGTTTTACTTTGAAAGTGTAGTTTCTCAATGTAACGCGCTCTACGCTTTCTGAAGCTCACGGTAATGTACTCTTAAACTTTTTTAATGAATTACTTCGGCGGTGGCCCTTGCAAAGGGGGGTTCGCCTGTTTTTCAGATAAAAAAACATTCAAATCCATAGAGTATAGTAGGTCTGATGGCTGCTTTGTGAAACTTTCCTTTGATTTTCAAAGGAATTTTCTTATCATAGATAATAGTATAGGCTCCTCTCCATTTTAGCCAACCTGTTTTAATCCTATTACTAATAGCTCCATCAATTTCCCCATCATGTTGCAAAATAAATTCCAAGTATCTAAAAGAATCTCTCTTCTGAATATTATCGTCATAAATCTTCACCTCGATTCCTTCACCATTGCTTCCATCAAAAGTGCACTCCATATATTTAGTCTTAGCCCTACTTATATGAAATCCTCTAGTCTCCAGACCTAAAGCTTCTCATTTACTTCATCTCTAGTCTCATCAATCAACATAATATCATCAACGAATAATATACACTAAGGTTTCTCATCATGAATGTGACTTGTCAACTCGTCCATAATCAACGTAAAGAGGAATGGACTCAAAGTTGAACCTTGATGCAGACCAATGTTGATGTCAAAGTAGTTAGTCTTCCTAGACTGTATCCTTACACAAGATGAAGCACCATCATAAAAATCTTTTATGAGGTTGATGTATAGGACATGTACTTGTATCTTCTTCAAAATTCTCGACAATATCTCTCGTGGGACATAATCATAAGCCTTCTCCAAATCAATAAAAATCATACGGAGGCTCTTCCTTTTAGCTCTATAAATCTTCATTGTTCTCCTCAACAAGTGGATGGCTTCAATAGTTAGCAGCTTGGTATGAATCCTAATTGATTTTCTTTTACTTTGGAACATGCCTCAACCTTCTTTCGATCACACGTTCCCAAATTTTCATAATGTGACTCATCAGCTTGATATCTCTGTAATTTGAACAATTTTGAATGTCTCCTTTGTTCTTATAAAGAGGTACCACGATGCTTCTCCAATCTTCAGGCATTTTCTTGCTTCGCTAAATAACATTGAATACATTTGTAAGCCAACTCAAACCACGTTTACCTAAAACTCTCTAGACTTCTATATTAATGTCATCAAGTCCTACACATTTCCAGGTCTCATAACTTTCAAAGCCTCCTCTACTTCCTTTGTATTCGTTTATAGCTTGCATGATTCAAGTAACTTTCACTAATAGCTAGATTTCCCAAATTAATCTCTCGATTTCTTTCCCTAATGAAAAACTTGTGGAAGTAGTGCATTCGTCTAGTCTCTATATCCTTCTGAGTAACAAGCACACGACATTCATCATCCTTAATGTATCTTACTTGAGAAAGGTCTTTGATCTTTCTTTCTTCTACTTTAGCCAACCTGAATGTATCCTTTTGGCCCTCCTTAGAGTTGACATTTTTCTACAAAACTTCATAAACTTTTAACTTAGTTTCGTATACATTACAACCTTCTTTGCTTCCTTCTTCGTTATTTTGTAGACGTAAGTCTAGACGAAATCTATACTCCAAAATAAATTCATGGCATGTCTACGTTTTCGATCAGAAATGATTTTAAATGGTGTAAAAATGGTGTCAACCATCATCTTACAAGGCACAAGCATCGTACATAGTAATACAATAATCGACATTAAAACCATGTTGTCTGTCAGCTAGTAACTTCACCATAATCAAGTTTGCCTCATCTGTGAGCAATATAGATAAGAAAATCTCAGCTTTAATCACTACATCTTTCTTTGGTAGAAAAAAGAGTAAATCATAATCAGCCTCTTAAAGTTAAGGTACCTTGCACTAAACTCCACCTCACCATGTCTATCACATCATGTTGCACCACTTTCCAAATCTCCTTGGCCCAATGATCCATTGCCATTCAAATTTTATCGCTCACCACAACTTCACCTTGGAGAAGTTCTTAATCAAGTCTTTGTATGTGCATAACTAATCATGCTTGCTTGCCCCCGAGCCAGACCACCTCCAACGAAGCTCGGAATCCCACTTACATAACCTCCTAAAATGCTTAACATGTTTAATCATCCCCTTGCATCAAGGAATCAATAATCTTCACCTCATGGACGTGATTCTTCATATGTCTCCTCCTAGGACCTAGGTAATAGAAAACTATTTTGGCATCTTCCTCCTTAATCCATGTGGCACTGCAACATTGTCACCGTTTAGTCTCCTGCTACTTCTCTTTTTCCTTCACGACCCTTAATGTTTCTGTCTAAGTATAGCAAAATGGTATGAAGTCCTCCACATGATCAAGTTTCTCAACTTCCACTTGTTTTGTATGTCTCTTGTAATGAAGTTGAGTGCCAATCTGTACCAATCTGCTTGTGAAACACCTTCAAATCCTTGTAAACTTATCAAGCTTAAAAAAATATGTATGGTGGAGCCATGGTCTAAAAAGGCACCTCGAGGCGCAAAAGCGGCCTAGGTGGGGCCAAAGAGCCTTAAGGCAACTACCTCGGGTCTTCTGGCTGAGGCGAGCGCCTCACATGGGCGAGGTGTCTACCTATTACTTTTAGGGCTTTAAAGTGCCTGAAAAAGAACATTTGCACCCCCTCCCCCTGTACCCCTTCATTTCTAACTTTAGAGTGGACAAAAGTCCTGAGCTTCACCCCCATCACCCTACAATCATCATCATCGGCTGTTGGTGACCTCCCTGGTCATCGCTATCCCTTTTAAGGGTTGCTGGAGCCATCTCTGGTGAATTGCCACTAGCGAGGAGGAACTCCTCTCTCTCCCATGGTGTCTCCTTCAGCAACTTACTTTATTTTTTCTCTTTTTATTTTTTATTTTGCGAAACATTAAAATAAATGTCAAGAGAACCCCTCTAATAATCTATGGTAGAAATAGTGGGCTCCCACTTTAACCCTTAACTAGTAAAAAAAGTAAATATGTTAAGATAACCATCTTCTTAAATTAAATGCATTGGAGTAAAACTATTGTGGGTTTTATTTATAGGATCTAGTTGGTATCTTCGAGTAAAAGCATCATACTTGTTAATTTTTTGTAGCTCGAAATTTTAGAATTGTCGAAGACAAGCAAAGCCTCAAAGGACTTGAAGGAGGTCAAAACGACCCTGAATAAAAATATTGTGTTCAACTCGAAATGGAGTCTCTAAGATAACAGATATATGTACGTCTGACGCAAATTTTGTGGTAAAAATATTACTGGTGGAATTGCTAGATTCAAGCATCATCTCTTGAAGATAAAAAAATGTGAAGGTTACCCACATGAAATGAAGTCTACATTTGCATCCAACGAAGAGAACAATAGAAGATCAATGATAAAGATGGTAGAACTTGGTAGAGCGGGCAATTTTGAGATGCAAGGTCCGTGTGGTGGTGGTGAAAATCAAGCAGTCACTCCATCTATTCTGGATCATGCATCATGAAGAGAGTAAGAGGTCTCATGGTAGGACTGGCTATCGAGCCCAACGAGCCGAGCCAGCCCCTGGATCGGGCTCGATAAGCCCAGCCGGGCTCGGGCTCGTTCGAGCCCAGCCGAGCTGGCTCAGGCTCTATGAGCGCGAGCCCTTATCGAGCTGGCTCGGGCTCAATAAGGCTTGAGTCGAGCCCCTTATCGAGCCCGGTCTGGGCTCGAGCCCAAGGCAAGCTCGTTAAGGAAAATGGGTACTTTTTGGTGGAAAAATGTTTTGCATAGGCTTGAACCCACAACATCTTTTCTATAAATTCTATGTTCCTTACCAGTAGGCCAATATCCAAGTTGTTCATAAAAGCTTAATTATAATATATAACTAGGGTGCATACCCGCACTTTGCGGCTGGAGATAAAAGAAGTAATGTTCAAAATATAAAGGAAATGCTCAAATTTATGTTTGAAAATATTTTTTATATTTTGTTTATTTTTTTTGATAATTTTGGGAGTATTTTTGAAAATTTTCAGATTTAAGATTGAATTATAGTGGGAAATAATGTTTTTATTTACAAAATTACACAGTTTGATTGCAACGGTGCTGTCTACTTTGAGCGACAGTTAATAGCTCAATCTGATGGAAATGGTGGTAATGATCACGGTTATGCTCTATCTTTGGATGGCTTTGATCGATAGGCTCCAGCCAGTTCATTGAGGTTTCAAATGATCTAATGATATGCATTGGAGAAGCATCCCAATCTTCAAGTGTGGTGATGGTTGTCGATTGTAAAGTCCCTCGATAGGTGATGCTCCAAGTGGTGGTAATTGATGATGTTTGTGTCAGATGAGGCTGGGTAGTGATAGAGCATCTACATGCATCATCTAGGTGATGGTTATTTGCTTGATCAAATATGTTCAGGGGTGCCCGTTGATGCGCTTTTGAATGAAGGAAATGGATATGAAGTTATGGCTCAGATCGACTCCAGTTTAGATGGGGAGAAGGGCGCATGTGAAAAATAGATTGTGGAGGACCACGTGTCAGATTTTTGAATATAGGAATGAAGCTGAGTTATGGCTCAAATCGACTCCAGTTCAGAAAACACACGAGTTGGTGGGAAGAAGGGTGAACGGGAAAGATAGATCATGGAGGAGACCACATGCCAGTTTTTGAACGAAGGAATGGGGCTGATGCAGCTAAAGCGGGGTGAGGCACTCAGCTTTAATTATATCATGTTTTGCATGGGAAGTGTTTGTTTCTCCTTTGTAATTTAATTTATGTTTCTTCATGAAAAAATTACAAATGTCAACATAAACAAATGTAATGTTAGTAACAACAAAACATGCGTAAAACTTTCAATGGTAATTCTTTATTCTCATCACTATTTTATGAAAAAGATTCTATAATCATATGAAGTGTAAACACCATGAAGAGTCTCATTTGTGAAGTCACCACATGTGTATGGTAATACCATACCTTAGTTGTTTCATGCCGCATCGAAGATAATAGAAGTACATGGAATTCGTAGATATATCGTTTTCAATTTATGGATGTTTTAATCGACTTGCAAAATTTAAGTATACCATGTATATCAAATAAATTCTAACTCTCTATTGTTAAAAGAAATTTTTTTTTGGACAATTCTAACTCTCTACCACAACATTTTATTATTGTTAAAAGATAAAATTCTTGGACAATTCTAACTCTGACAATTAGGTCGCCAACTTTTAATATCAATGGTTCATTGTAATTATTTATAATATTTACAAATTTAATAGAAAATGAACCCAAAAATGCTTCTTACAGAAGCCCATTACCCCGTTCCCCGCAACAAAGAATCTTTTATACACAGAACCAGTAAACTAAAAATTAAAGCTTTTCAAATAAGAAGTCCTCACCCTCACCAGATGCTCTTTTAGATCGAGTGACATAGTCGCGATTGACCGTCTCCATCGATGCTCCATCTCATTTGCGTAATATATGGGTGTTTGATTTACTTAAATCTATTTTGGGTTTCTTGACGGTGAATGAAACCGTATAATATCCAGAGTTTAGGATAAGCATTAAATAAGTCTTACTACTTTGTTCAAAGATACAATACAACAAACTTATGTAAGGACAGAGTGTTCCTTAATGTTGATAGATGAGTTAGCAAAGAAGAAGACATAAACGAAAAATTGATTTGAGCAAATGAAACATTAGATAAAGGTCGGTTAGAAGCATAATATCCCATTATACGCATCACAATGATCAAACCAATTTATGAAAATTAAGTTTTAAAAAAAAGGCAATGAGAATTGCATACATTGTGTTTGATATTTGAAACTAATTAGTTAATAAGCTTATCTGCATGATGCAATAAGTGTTTGGAGATATGGAGGCATATGTAAAAAATGGAAATATGAAAATGAAAAAAGCAATATAAACCTTACTTATAAATAAGGTAACTAAAAGTTGCCACAACTTAGTTTTTAGTGTAAAAATAAAAGATGAAAGTGAAAGTCAAAGACACACCCCTATCTATACGATGACTTCATGAGCATGAATGTTGTAGATATTCATTATATGGTAATTTAGAAATCAAAATTACATAAGAGGAAAATAATAGGAGGAAAATACATAACAAATTTTTTTGACCTAACAACAATATGTCCACTTATTCAATTTCTTGATATCCTCAAATAATATTCTCTTTATCTTAGTAAAAAGAGCTATTAACAATAGTTAGATATACATCATATTCTAGAAATGAATAAAGCATGACATTTTTAATGCTTCTTTGTGCTTTTTTGCATCACTCACATAAGGATCATGTAAAGTCATTGGAAATGAAATGACATGAAAATATTGAAAAAACTTAACCTTTTTTCCCTAACAGAATCGTGTCTGAGCATGATAACCTCGTTTATCTCTCGACTAAAACCTGAGTATGATTCACATCATGAGGAGCAAGTGCTTCTCACAGGCTGAAGACATTATCAATATTTTGGATAGACAATAGGTCTATAACTCATCATGAATATTGATCATGATTTGAAATGCAACCGATGTTAATCAGAGAACAATCCTAAGCACCACTTATCCACAATTATTTTTTTTAAAAATAGAGGCTAAAATATTTTAAGGTTGATGTTTCTCTCTCTTTAAGTAGCTTCCACTACATAATTATATAAAACAAAAGCTTGATTTCTGAAGTTCTGAAAATCTTATACCTCTCGTTCTCTTTTGATAGATCTGAGCAAGCCACTGTCTGCTTCATTGATGTCCTGATAAGTACTATGCTGCAGCATATTCCTTTCCAGGAAAACAATAACATGATCATCGAAGTTACATCAAGATAGATTGCGTTATATTCATTCCAAAAACATGATCATCTCCCCCAATCAATAGGAGTGCATTAATGCTTATGAAAGACAAATAAAAAGAAATCCAACAAATCAAAAAGAGAGATCAACTGAAATAGGAACATTGTCAACAAATAATTCTTTCAAAACAAACTGGCTGGAGTCATGTCTCTCTTAACACCAATAAAGAGGTACCCCCAACTAAAACTGAATAATCATGACAACCATGTTAATCCCGACCTCACTTTATTTGTAAAATATACTATGAGAATTGCATATCTGTCAAGCTAAATTGCACAATCACGAACCGTGCTCTGAGCACATTAAGATTTGAAAGAAACCCAAAATGGAGAATATCTTACCCGGTTATAACAAAGCACATGTTGAATAGGAGATGCAGGTTGGAGCGGGAGGCTCGGAAGCAGCAAGAAAGCATATGGATTAACTCTTCGAGCGACAAGTCATGCTTCATATCAAGGAAGGTGATTGATGTTGGTAGAACTCAAGAGTAGGTAGATTAATGGGAAACATTTGAGTCAATTATCTCGTAGACACCGGAGCCAGTGATGTGGTCGAGAGTAACGAGGCCCTAAGAGCTCGCATATTGTTGGAGGCAACGACATTTGACGTAGATGAGGATGCGGATGTGGACTCGCTTTGATGACTCCTCTTTCTCCTCCATGCATCCACCTCCTCGCCCTCACCCTCCTCACTCGTCACCACCTCTTCATGCATCTCCACGATCCATGGGGCGACGGGGAGGGTGCACACCTCCACCTCCCGTCGTCGTAGAGGTGAACATTGTTGTAGGCATCCTTTTAGCCAAAGAAGTTGGGCCAGAGGTGAAGGGTAAGGTTGAGGTCATGGTGGAGAGGGGAAGACATGGAGGAATAGAAGATGACCTTGTTCTGATGTCGTGCCATGACTAGTGGAAGGGGAAGTAGGAGGAAAGGGTGTTGCTCCTCTCGCCACCGTGAATTTAAACATCTCGATGCTAAGCGGTGGGGGTAATGGGCAAGTGCCTTGGAAACTTGTTCGGGAAGGAAGAGGGTATGACGGGTAAGGTTGGTGGATACAGTCCACAATAACGCAATGGGCACATGTCGTCTGACAGAAGAGGAAGCGTGCATAGCACTTGAGGAGAACAATAGCAGTAACGAATGGCAAGAATAAAATCTCTGCAAGGAGATGGTGTTTGAGCACGGGAAAAGCTGGGGCTATCCACGTGTCGAGGTACTGAGAAGGGCTCATCTTTAAAAGTTTTAATAGAATGGAATAGAATTGATAAAAGTTCCATGCACGTGGCAAACACCAAGAAGGATAAGCGTAAACAACGGGGAGCAAATAACATGTACACGTGTCAGAAGTTGCTGGAAAAACCCAGCTTTAGTATATTACATAGATGTAACATTTCGTTCGCTTATAAAAAAAGAAAAATTGCCAATTTTTAAAGTATGTCCAGATTATTTTCTGCAATGCATATAACACAAAATGTGAAAAAAATTAACAATTACATGGGAAACACCTCTTAAAGAGAAGTTGTGCTTAACTAGATTTAAACATAAAAAAACAGAGAAAAGACACAAGATAAAATTGCAAAGAAGTTCTTGTAACACCAAAGATGAATGTGAATTTGATTTCACAGTAGATCTTCAATCCTCCAGTCTCCAGACAAAATGCATGTTGTAAATCACTATAACTTATTTGGAAACAATAGGCTATAAGATTGTAAGAACCAAAATAAATTGCAATACTCTTTTTTTAGGAATCTTCTTTGGAGACATTGATGCAAACAAGCTAAAACTAAATATTAGATTCACTCCATAAACCACATAGACACATTACACATAGATAGTCTACCATTCACAATGTTGCAAAACTAATACAAACAAAAATAGACATCATAACAGTTTACAAATAGAAATTCTGAGAACTAAAACGAAAATATTTGGTTCAATTGAATCGCCTCAACATCAAGTCAAAACGATAGTCTTCTGAAATAGTTGATGTCTTGTCGTAGTCGTTGAACTCATCCAAAATGATAGACCTCCAAAATAGTTGATGTCTGCATTAAAATGATAATTTATGTAAAGATCATTATTGAGTTACATGTAAACGGAGTAACAAAAATGACATTATACATTGATACATTGCACTATTACATACCAATGGCTAGTCATCGGTTCTTGTGGAAACAACTTCAATTATGTTTTCCTCTCCAATAGCATCGGTCTACCAAAAAATAAAAGTAGTAAGCAATGACATATAAATGCAAGAACATATAAACATTACATTGTAAGAAAAGAAACATTCCAAACATACCACCAATATGTGTCCATCTTTGAATTCTTGTTTCAGCCAATCTCCACAACAAAGCAAACTTTTAGTTGTGGTAGCACGCAAAGAGCTCCTATTATCAGATATCACACGGCCTCCAGTACTAAATGCTGGTTCTGATGCAATTGTAGTCATTGGAACTGCAAGTATGTCCTTTGCCATCTTTGAAAGAATGCGATATTTTCCAGAATTTACCTTCCACCAATCTAAGATATCAAATGTATCACTATCTTCACAACATCCTTCTTTTAAGTAAATGTCAAGTTCCGACGTTCTATCTTCTTGTGCACCTCGATTCTTATTGAGGTTTGAAAGGAATTGACGATGTTTATCTCTTGCACTAAGAGTCGAACTCTTTTCTCTTTCGTTTGATTGATCTTGACAGGAATCCTTCAAATTCTGATCCATATGTACCTTCTTATAAAATTTAAAAACGTCACGGCATGTATCACAAACCTTACAAAGTTGTAACTCTATGTCCATATCCTTATACAAGAGACCAAAAATATATTCTAACTGCATTGTTTTCCCTCTTGGATCTAGGATTGTAGCAATGCACATCAAATTCAAAGCATCACAATCTCCCAATAATTACATAATTTTACACGCATGTCCTTTAACATTGATGGAAGAGTAAATAACTCAATTTATGCATTCATCAGTGTTTCATTTACATTTGCAATGTGGAATAAAAAATTGTTAGAAGTGGGATACTGAACACCAGAAAATACATGTGTTGCATCATAAAAGACCTCCAACAAGTCACAAATGGCTTCTGCATTTAACCACTCAATCGGTTCTGGTAGATCAGTATAAGAAGGCTCCCAAACTTTCAATTCAATGAATGTTTTTTTGAATAAAAGTGATGATTTCAACATCTCATATGTTGAATTCCAACGCGTAAGGCAATCCAAAACCAACCCTTTCGATTTTGTGCATAATTGTTGATCATCAACAATGTGCCTAAATTTTCGAAGCCTCATTGGTGAATATTTAAGAAACTTGACACTCTCGTATCTTTTCAAGAGCCGGTTTGATATTTCGCAATCCGTCTTGGACAACTAGACTCAAGATATGAGCAGCACATCGTGCATGGAATAATGAACCATTACAAATCAAGCCACCACTCTCCTGCAGAAGATATTTTAGTTTTCTCACCAAGACATTATTTGCACTACAATTGTCCAATGTAATACATATAACCTTCCTCTCAAGAGACCACTCTTTCAAAATGTTATGTATAGAATCAGCTAGTCTGTCCCCTGTGTGAGGTGGATGCATTTCTCTAAATGCAATGATCTTCTTTTGAAGTTTCCAAGAATCGTCAATATAATGAGCTGTCAAAGCCAAATAACTCTTGTTTTGGTTTGATGTCCACAAATCTGATGTAAAGCTAAATCTACTATTAACAATGGAGAACTGTTTTTTATGCCAATCTTTCGCTCTTCATAATCATTCATAGCATCCAACCTAGCAGTTTGACGAGAATATGACAGATATTGAGGACATACGTAATACATAAGCCTTCTGAAACTATATCTTTCCACAATAGAAAATGGCAATTCTGCATCTATGATCATTTCAACTACCAGTCTTCTAAAATGCATTTGATCAAATTTTTGAACAGTTAGGGAGGATTCTCCTGCTGCATTTTCTCGAATTGTAAGAGTTTTTGTCCCTTCGTTCATAACATGATGGGGCATTTATATTTCAAGTGTCTACCAAGTGTGCTGGTTGGACCTCCTTTAGTAACAGAAAACATTTTACCCGAATGAATACATTTGGATTTGAGAACACCATTTTCTATGGTCTCTACCATTTCACTCCAAACTTCAGATCTTTTTTTCCTCTTTTTTGTTTCAACTGTAAACATTTACTAATTGATTGATTTTCAGTGATATTCTTTACAAGGGGATCATTTGATTCTTGATTCTCCATATTTCCAGATTGTTTGTCATTATGCACTATTTCTAAAGTGTAAAAAAATATTGATAATTATTAGAACACACACACACATACTTCAAGAGCAACCAATTATAGTTGAGCTTTAGAAATTTATAAATCACCTGCATTTTGATCAACCGGTTGATATTGTTGCATTGCCTTTCCTTTATCCATGTTAAGTGATATATCCGATGCTCAGGATACGTTGTACCTGAAAAAAATGGTAAATAAAAGAGAGACAATAGATATAATCCAAATGATTAAAAAATATGATAAACAGGTGATAAATAGATGATAATACACGTGTCATGTGACTCATGTCATTCTAAAACTATTTACAAAAGATATTAATATGTCGTACCTCATTAAAAAATGGCACATGCTGACAATTTTTTTTATATTTAACGACATCATAAATCGAATATGTGGTTAGACAAAATCGAGTTTTGTGACAATGCAATGAAATTAAACAAGATCGAGTTAATGTATTCCGCTACTTTGTTCTTGAGCAGTTACATACACGTTTGTGCTTTTATGTTTTGGTATTTATGCTGTAGAACGTTCTATTGTGGTAACTGAAATACACTAATTGTTGTGCGGAAGCGTATTGAATCCAGTCTACTAGTTAGATAGCATGTGTATCAATACAAATAATACTACAAGTATAATATAGCTCAATCACAAATAATAATCGAGCAATCACAAATGTACAGGATTATTCTTATGAGGGAATCTAACCGAATCAAATTTCTATTGGAGTTGTCTCAATTCATAGTGTACGAACACAGACAAAAATGTATGCGCAGAATAGTTAACCATTACCAAAATCGAACTGAAAGCGATCGTGTAGGCGTGCAACCCCTGAGATTCGCTCGCAAGCAACACGACCTGGCAAAGGGAATGAGAGGCAGGCCTGGAGGTGGGAGGCAGTAGCGACATCGCAGCGTGATAAGGAGGGTAGGGGCGGCGTTGCGGCGGTGTCGGGGAGGAGAGGTGGGGATGGTGGTGGTGCAGAGAAGGGAAAGAGGAAGGCAATTGCTTCGAGAATGTGAGGGACAGGAGGAGTGGATGGTGGTACGGGGAACAGGAAGAGGAAGGCGGCAGGGCTCGGGTACCGTAGGGGTCGAGAGGGAGAGGGAGAGTCGAAGAGGGCCGACTGCCGAGGGGATGCGTGTGGCCTGTGGCTGTGGCCCGTGGGTGTTGCTTTGTCGAGATGGGGAGATGGAGTCTGGAGATGGGGGCGGCGGGGGTTGGGTTTGGGAAGGGAAATTAGTGGTTAGGGTTTCTGACGTTATGGAGTGAAATGTGGGATGGGGTCATGGGGAAATTGCAAAACGAGATTCAAAATTAATAGCTATTCTCATTTGTGTCTATAATATAAATATTATATATATATATATATTTCTTATCGAGCCCGTTATTGAGTTATCGAGCCGAGCAGGGCTCGGCTCATTAAGCTATCAAGCCCAAAAATCTGGCTCGGGCTCGGCTCAATAACCTAACAAGCCGAGCTCACGAGCCCTTATCGAGCCGAGCCTGAGCCTAGCTCATCGAGCCGAGCCCGAGCCTGGCTCATCTAGCCGTGCCTCAATAGCCAACCCTATCACATGGACTTCTTTGTTGGCTCATCGGGATTGGGAAGTCATCCTGCAATTGAGACGAGTGTCCACAAGAAGCAACATCAAACATTGTATGAAACATGGAAGAAAGTGGAGAGAATTCGTGGTTGTCGTAGCATTGGCAGATTATTCTATGAGAATGAATTGACATTCAACTGAGCAAGTAGCCCTTCCTTTCAGACCATGCTTCACGACATCAACTCTTTTAGGAGGGGACTGAAGCCTCCATCAACTTGAGTTAAGAACTTGGATTCTAAAAGAAGAAGAGAAGAACATTGGAGACATGCGCATTTTGGTGGTCATGCTTCGGATTGAAACATCTTCATTATTTTTCAGTGAAAGCACATCCTCTATCTCAAAAATCAAACAAAAGATTTAGATTTACAGTTGCATATTTCTGAACCAGAGAAGAACTTAGTTGCGACATATAAGTTTTCTAAAATTTCCTTTATAATCTCCACTTTTTTCCACTCAGAGGGTGAATGGACGTCTATCAATTGAAAATCACGAGTCTTCATTTGATTGAAGACTTCTGATACAATGAGGCATATTCAAGAATTAAGAATTTTGAGTTGCATCTCGTGCTTACATCCAACCGTAAGGATTTTGTCACTTGAATGCGCTCATGGTAGGTGTAATCAAGAAACTCTTGATGCCGACGGAAGAACCTAATGCACTTCACCATGTTGCGAATTTTGCCAATAAGTTTGCTAATCTTAGACATACCACCCTACATGATTTGGTTTAGAATGTGTGCCTAACAACGGACATGAAAAAAGCCACCCCAAGCAAAAGTGAGTTTATTGATGAATAATGGTCAATCAATTTCCTTGTCACAACATCATATGTGGACATATTGTCAGCAGTCATCATACACAATTTTGAAATATTCTACAAAGTTAATATGCTAATCATTATATCTGCTATGTTATCACCCGTGTGACACAAAGCAAGTGCTGTAAAACTGAAATTTTTCTGCAACTTCCAACTGTCATCAATGGAACATACTGTAATCACCATGTACCCAAAATTTACACATAAGACCACATGTTAGTTGTTATGCAAATCCTCCCACCAGATTTGTTGAGGATGCTCAACAATTTCATGTTCTCATCCTTATACGATTTCATGCAGTGTCTTTTCAATATAAAACGCGACAAGACTTTGCATTTATGTTGTAGACTCCAAACGAAACTACGAAACTTGGGATTTTCTACAATCATAAATCACAAGTTTTGTTCGGCTATGTTCTAGATCAAAACTCCATGTCAAAATCGTGCTCCCTTGGTCAGAGGTAAGCACACATGGTTTGAGATTTCCTGTCCTTCATGTAGTACAAACATTTATTCTCTAGACGACGTATGAGATGACTTGTACTGCTTTTAGTTTGACATGGAAGCTGTCTTGCAATGATTACAATGACACATTTCCTTGCCATCCATGGCACCTATCTTGGTCAAATGATTCCAAAACCAAGTTGAGACTGTTGTGAACCTTTATTAGACCCTTCGGGTTCAACCTGGTCATCTTTCTCATGTTCTTCCCTAATCATAAACTCCTTCATTGTAGGAGTGATAACTTCCTCATTTTGTGTATTTGACATCCATTAGAGGTAATGATAAAATCACAAACGCGAATCATGAACAACTACAACATTGATAATGACGCATTGGACGAACACATCAACAATACATTAAATGGACTCATGAACATTCAACCACTAGTTTGGCATTAAATTTCAGTTAAAACATGTAAATAAACATACAACTATAACATTGAAAAAATAGGTTATATTGCTTATCAAGATGAAAATGTATACGTTCCTCGATGATTGTGGTGCCATGCGGGGCAGAGGATGACGGAGAAGGTAGAGTGATGAGCTGCGGAGAGAGACATCAATACCCTACTGTCTACTACAATGCAGGCAGTAGGTGTCTCGACAAAAGGGAGGGAGGAGGGAGGCGGGAGGCACACTGGAGGTGATGATGAAGAAGGGAAGCAGGGGGGCACTGGAGGTGAGGAGGAAGGAGGGAGGCAGGGGGTACACTGGAGCTGAGGAGGAAGGAGGGAGGCAGTGGCAACAAAGGGAGGCCCATAGGGAGGGTGCGTGAGTGGGAGGAGGGTTGTGGAGGTCGGGAGGGTGAGGAGTCGTAGATGGGGCGATGCTAGGGCTGTGTAGGGATGGGTTGAGCGAGGGTTTTACACGAGGGGTTTTGTTTAGGGGAGGGGACTTGCACTTTGGGTCGGTTATTCGGGATGCTCAAGATGGAGTCCGACACGGGTCAGGCCAGGCCACGAGCTTCGGGCTCGGGCCCGCCCCAACGTGAGCCTGACCTGAAATTTGAATTGAACCAAAATCCATGTCGAAGCCCGCTCGTTTCTAGTTCGGGCTCGGGCTTCTTCGGGCCTGTCCGAAAAAATGCTCATCCCTACCCTGTCATAATAGAATCATGATACGCCTTATGCTGCTCTGGTTCCGTCAGAGGTATATAGCTATTAAGTCTCTCAAATGTACACCTAAGAGATGTATACAAGTCATGAAAAGGATGACCACACTGTTTGATCGTAAAAATATTATGCTTGAGTTGTAAGATCTTTGACTCATTCCTCGCTTGAGAGTACACCATTACGAGGATGTCCCACATTGCCTTCGCTGTGGCTGACTCAAGATATCATTGGCTATTTCCACAAAAATAATATCAGATAGCCAAGCTTTTGCGTAAACGTCATCAACCTCCAATGAGGCATTGGTCGCAGTCTTGTCGACCGGCTCAGCCCGCGTCAAAATATGCTTCTTGCCATGGCTCTGTAAGAGATTCATGTACTGCATCATCCAGAACTCGTAGTTTGTACCATCCGTCTTTGCAATAGGTACCGAACCCTTAAAGGCACTTGCAGATGGAATATCAACTCTGCTTCTGACATAGTGTTGGATTGGTACGCGACTGGGATCGTAGACATGTGATAGAGTGTTTACACAGACATCAAGGGGGGTGAACCCTAAGAAAAATCGTCTGTGGTACGAGTAGCGCTAAGATAGCCCTGGGTAGCGCCTGAGTTTTGCTGGGTAGCACTGGAAAGCACCTGGGCGGCACTGGGTAGTGCCTGAGTGACGTTGGGCACCGCCTGAGTAGCGCTATGATAGGCATGAGAAACCCATCGAGACCTTGCGTGGGACCCTTAGATGAGGAAGAAGGGTTAACACAAGGCTCGAGGAGGACAAGGGCTGTTGGTGGTGGTGGGTATCAAGTTTAATCCCCAGTCTAGGATCGCTGCTTTGATACCATGTGGAGAGGGAATGCAATAAGTTATCTATTCATGAAGCCCTAGAGTTCTCTTATATAGAGGAGAAACCTGTTGGGCAATTTACGTAGTATAAGCAGAAAGAAAAGAGAATACATAAAATGAAATGATAGAATATAATTAATATTTCAACAACTAGGAAAGAGTTGCCTTTATATTAAAGGGGCAGAAGGATCATTCGGCAAACCTTGGCTATTATACAAAGGTAAATCGTTGATGTTGATTTCAATTCATGTATAAATCCTCATGAAGAAGTCATAGACTTATATGTTTCACTCTTAATGATTAATATTAATTTATCTTATAAATAACCCATTGGTGGGGAATGCATGGCATTAAACGTCACATTTGAAGGAGATGACAATGAAAGTTTTAAAGTCGATCTCTTCTTCCTCGGGTTGCGAAAGGAATTTGAGCACTTTTGAGGTGGTAAGGGTTTTTTTTTGAGCCAAGGCAATAATGATAAATAATTAGTGCAAAACGTTTCATATGTTACACATCATTAATAAGGTGGTTAATGATATATTTGTGATTACTTCGTAGATTCACATGAAGAAAAGGAACATGCTTGAATTCAAGCGATTAAATGATTTGGTTATGTCAGATGCAACGCCAAGTTGAAGGATCACCATCTTAAAAATTGAAATGATCCATTTACCTCAAATGATATAACCCATGTGAGAGTTTGGATTGGTGAAAATGAAAGAGATGATGACGTATTTCAAGGATGGGGGTTGACATGGAAATTAGTAGTCAATGCACCTGGTGCAGAAGGTTTGATGCAACATATTAATAGCCAAAGGCATGCTACTGGTTCAACCTCACAGTCGAGCTTAAATGGGGAAGAACTCTCATTTGAGAAAGAGAATAAAGATGGAGACAATATTATAGTGGAATTTTAGGATGATTTGGATAAGATTGCTTTGTACTAAGTAGAATATTGTCATTTGAACGTTTCAGTTATCGTATACTATTTTAACTAGTACATTACTTATGTTATTTGTGTTGAATTTCAGTTTTATTTCAGATACTTTCATATTTTGGTGATTGTTGTCAATTATTATGTTTACTATCTTTTCTATTAATATTTGATTGATAGACATTGTTATACATGAATGTCATTTTTTTAGATCTTTTGTTAGACCGCATTTATTTATAAATTCAATTCAACTGTAGTCACTTTTGTAGATATTTATTTATTTACATATAAAAAATTAGAAAACTATGTAAAACCACATTTACCTTGCATATGCTCCTGTATACCGCTTAATCACTATTCAATGACCTATCGCAACACATACACATACCGCTTTCCTGAACCTTCGATCTATGCATTGGTGACATAAATCACATGAAGAAACGCAAGACTGTGCCATAAATCGCATGAAATAATGGAAGACTAAGTCAAGAGCAAGCACTAACACCCATGAATTGAATTAAGTGATTTTATGCCCCTTTCTTCACTTCCCGCACCAGTCATTCTCCTAATCAAGATGTCTTGAAAAACACGTAAGATGATAGCTCGATAGTTGAGTTCATTACAAACTTATCTGAAAAATAGAATGATGATGGTAACTTAGGAATAAATAAACATTATTGAGCTTGATGTTAGGGGTGAAATGAATATCCCTTTATCCATTTATTGGAGAAAATATGCCATGTGCATCTTGATCGCATATGGCGGAGTAGACTCATCTCTTCACAAAGGTGAGTGGAAGTTATGGTACCAACCGACCGATTATTTTCACAAATTTTTAGTTGAACCTACATAGATAAATTGAGAGGACGATGGCATCAGTCTCTAGGTGGCCTCTTTGATGAGAGCTTGTAGTATCCCCAGGATTAAGCATGTTAAAGTAGTGGTCATAAGCATATGCATCTGACGCCCAAAAGCTCTAATGCTCTTAACTTAGGAAGTAGACTAAATGAATGGGAGAAGGGCTCATTCGGAAACCTGTCACAAATGTCCATAGCTTACCTATTCCTTACCTTTATCTTAGTCTCGACCACACCTTCGCTACATGCAAGCATCTTTCGCATGACTCACATCCTGACCCTGGAATAAAAACCTTCGCCCACCTTCAGAGCGAAAGAAAGCTGTTCTGAGATTGGCTAGAGATCCCATGGTTGTTTGGGAAATTTGGAATTATTAAAGTGCTACTCATGGGTTCGTTGGGTTCAATCATGTGGGAGGTGTATGTTGTAACGTTCCTTTTAAAGTTGAAAAAAATCTTGATTGAGTATTACAAATAAATGATCTAAGCACAAACGATATCTAAGTATGAGTGGGCAAATAATAATGTACTAGGAATGAAAAGGGGTGTTTTTCTTATTGTGATTTTAGACTAAATGAATGGGAGAAGGGCTCATTCGGAAACCTGTCACAAATGTCCATAGCTTACCTATTCCTTACCTTTATCTTAGTCTCGACCACACCTTCGCTACATGCAAGCATCTTTCGCATGACTCACATCCTGACCCTGGAATAAAAACCTTCGCCCATCTTCAGAGCGAAAGAAAGCTGTTCTGAGATTGGCTAGAGATCCCATGGTTGTTTGGGAAATTTGGAATTATTAAAGTGCTACTCATGGGTTCGTTGGGTTCAATCATGTGGGAGGTGTATGTTGTAACGTTCCTTTTAAAGTTGAAAAAAATCTTGATTGAGTATTACAAATAAACGATCTAAGCACAAACGATATCTAAGTATGAGTGGACAAATAATAATGTACTAGGAATGAAAAGGGGTGTTTTTCTTATTGTGATTTTAGATAACAAGAAAACTAAAACAAAAAATGCATAGAGAAATTGTTTTTATTTTAGAACAACAACAAAGCCTTTTCCCACAATTAAGTAGGGTTGGCTACATGGATTCTTTGCCTCCTTTCAGATCTATCTTGGGTCAATCTTGGACTTATATCCAAAAAACTAAGATCCCTTCGTATAGGCTCTTTCCAACACTTCTTAGGCCGTCCACGTCCTCTCTTAGCCGGATCAACATCGCAACACTCGCATCTCCTAACTAGTGCATCAACTGACCTTCTTTGCAAATGAACAAACCATTTTAAGCAGTTTTCTCGCATCTTATTCTCGATCGGAGCTACACCAACTTTATTTCTTATTGCATCATTCCTAATCCGATCTTTACGTGTGTGTCCGTACATTCACCTTATCAATTTCATTTCGATTACATCCATTCTCTACACATGTCTATGGTTCACATGCCAACATTCAGAACCATAGAGCATAACTGGTCTCACAGCTGCTTTGTAAAACTTTCCTTTAATTTTAAAGGATTTTTCTTATAATAAACGACAACCGAGGCTTCTCTCCACTTTAGCCAGCCAACATTTATTCTATTAGTAACATCTCCATCAATTTCCCCATCATATTGCAAAATAGATCCCAGATATCTAAAAGAATCTTTCTTCTGAATGTTATCGTCACCAATCTTCACATCGATTCCTTCACCATTTGTGAACCCCCTAGGATCCGGGTACCCGTTAATCGCACATTTCGCGTTTCAACATTCATTAATATCGCATTAGGTAACTGAGAGTACGGGGAAAATTTTTCGCGAATGAAATGATTTCATCTGACATTCATATCAACATTTATAACCACAAGTTAATAGAACAATGGTCACCAAAATTTTATTTCATTAACTTCCATATATTTTACATGTACAAAGTCTGACAGTACATACAGTATATCCCAAAATCTGACTGAAGAGAAAGAAACATAATACATTATAAATTATACAAAAACTGGCACAAAATAAACCATACCGTTGGGTATAAAATTTATCTTTTGGACCCATCTATAGCTACTGAACTGCAGGCGGGTTCCCTGCCAAGCGTGCAAGGAAGAAAAGGCGTCAGTGGTTGCTGGTACCTCCCAAAAACTTATATAAAAATAACAGGCATTTATTATTTACAAAAGAAAGCAAGTAGAGAGGCATGAGCAACTCAAATTTAAAATTTATTTCTACTTGCAATTGTAAAAGGTTTCCAAATTTCTAGCAAGCACCTCTTATGATCAGCCATTATCCCAACATTTCCCACATGAGTATATTTCTATGGTGACTAATTGATCATAAGTATGATATTTTATTCTCATATTACTCAGAGATCATATGTTTGGATTTTGATGATGGGAAAAATAAGATGAGAAGATATAATGGTTTATTAAATTCTGAAGTCTAGTTACTCCTTTAAGTTAGTGGATAGTCTGTGGTCTTGGTTCTTGTGAAACCTCACACTATGACTCTAAGACTTGGGGAATGTCTTAGGGTTGGGGGGCCTCCGTAGGCATGTGGTGTTGTGTAATGCATCCTAACTAAGTTCCCAACACGTCCACTAACTCAAAGGGATTTTGAATCAGATTAGTATCTTTTCCAGTTACTCAATTTTAATTATAATCCCTTAAAACCTTAGGTGCAACAGTCTCAGATGTAACTCTAGATGGTATGGATATAGAGATGGATGATCTGGATATAGAATCAATCCCTTCAAACCTTAGTGCAACAGTCTCAAATGTATCTCTAAATGATATAGATATAGATATGGATGATCTGGATGTAGAATCGCCAAGTCTGTTGGCGAAAGAAAAACTCAAGCGGTGAAGAAGCCAACAAAAGGCTCTTCCGTCTCGCCCTCTAATTGGAAGGACGGTCCAATAGAGGGATAGGTCTACACTCCCAAACTACGCCACTGAGACGGGTGAGAGGGACTTCCCGGAAAAGTCGCTCTAGAAAACAGCCCGACCGGTAACGGGCAACCGAGCTCGCACGTAAAACTGAAAACCAAGGATCCCCCGCCTGGGTATCCTAAAACAGGGTCAGCGGAATGGTCTAAAGTCGGAATCCCAACGTGGTGTAAAAACACTGTGAGCTCACGTTAAAAAACCGAAGGGGGACTGGGATCCTAGACCCGCGCACTTGGCGGCCGCTGCCCAAACTGGGCTTCCTTTCCTCCGCCCAGTTGAGGGTCACCGCGCCCTCGCACGGTCAGGTGTAAAGATCACCATGACCGGCACGATTTATCATCCAATATTATTGATTCATAATTTCATAGATGTACTTGCTCATAGATTTAATTCACCCAAATGACAACAGGTGGTGTTAAATGACAACCCATCAATATTGACGTAAGATCTTATATTTTAATAAGCCATCCCTTGACCTAATCATGAATTTGTGCCATATCTCATGGCTACTGACACTAGGAGTGTGCATTCATTCTCTTAATTTTGCCTCTATCATCAGATAAATGGGTAACCTCTTAAAATTGATAATCTTACGGTAAGAACAAGTATTCAATTAATCAATTATTATTGTATATATTGCTCGTGATACCATCTCCTTCTTCTTGAACTAGAATAGATGAATATAAAGGGAAACTCATCCTTTCTGTGCCCAGTTCGATCTCTTTTTCTGAAAGTTCTACTAGGATGTTACTAAACTTATAAGTCAGGTGGAGATTATTATCATACAAATTTTAAACATGCTAGTTTATTAGTTCTGACCCATAAGAAATTTTTTTGTTCTTCGTTAAAACCAAGAGAAGAGAAATAAATAGTCACGGACCCTCTTCATCTATTTGTAATAGAGCATGATGACAAAACTGAAGTTCCAATTTGACCAAAAATGGTAGCATACAAGGTATTCAACTCAGAAATCTTTCTAGAACCTGGTCTTGTTATATGATTAGACCAACGGATCTTGATAGATCTATGTATTATCCATTAAGATTTTCTTCCAAAATTACTACATTTATTGTGGAGTGCGTAGGTGTTGGAATCTTGGTGTCTCCTTATACAAAAAGGCAGTCGTCTGTTGATGAACAGATTGTGTGGTGAATGAATTTAAGCACCCACTTATTTAAATATCAATTCAATAATTGGCTTAGATTTGATTATGTCATCTATGTTTTAATTTTGCAATTACTTCTCCAACTAGCAATAAGTTCTGGATTTTGACCACACATTTTACTCTCATTCCTGCTACTTAAAGATGAATATGACCCATCGAATGATATTTTTTTTTAACCAAATTTGTCTCTACTCAGTGACTTGTACTAATTACTTGCTGTGTATGACATTATAATTTAAATAGAATGATGCTAAACGAAATAACATATACATTCTAATGAAATATCAAAGAGCAACCGAGCCGTTTATTATTGGATTAGATATCATAGAATGCATATGGAACACTTTCCAAATCATCTTACTTGTAAGCATAAAAAACTGTGCTTAGCAATGTGATCTTGTAAGCTTATTCTCAGATGTTTATAGATGTACTCCTATTAGGATGTGACCACAGGATTAGGGTTAAATAATACAATCCATAGTTTAACATTGCACAAAAAGGAATATGTTGATTTGTTTAAACATAGGATGCTCAATTTATCTAAAAGTTAGTTTTATCAAGCTTATTCGTAATAAACTAAGCAGCTAGTCAAATCACCTTATTAACTCACTGGAAATGTATATTTGATTTACAGATCTTGGAATATTTCTCAAACTTATTCGTAATAACTAAGCAGGAATTTAGAATTGATGTAATCAAGACATCTTATCAGTTCACTGGAAATGTATATTTGGAAATGTAATTTGATTTATAGAACATGGATTAGTTGGTTAGTAATATTCAACACACAGGAAAACGGAGATTTTACATTTGAAGTTCTGGATTATAAGTAAGGCATCATACATGGCAACAAATGGAAGCTAAGGATAGTACATAAAGATTTTCTCAATTTGGATCTCCAAAATGGAGAGAATACTTGCATGCAGGAGCATAATTTGGGTACAACAAGAGAAGGGAGTGGAATTTCACGTGCATGGCAGCAAATGGAGAAGGAGGTACCTTGATCTCCAGGAATTGAAGATCGAATGCATGCAATATCAGAGGGAAAAGGGGCTGCATCTTAGACCGAAATGGAGCTGTAGCAGTGAGAGGACAGCAGCTCTAATGCTGCAGAGAGCAGCACCCAACTTGTTCCTGGAGCAGGAACTAAGGCTTGATGAGGCCAACTGCAACACCAAAAAGATCAACAGCAGTTTGCTTGAAAATTTCAACTTCTAGCTACAGCAACAGTGAGCTCCAGGAGGAAGGGCAGCAGCTGAAGCTTGGAAGAAGAAGGGTTTGGAAAGGTTCTATGGCTGGAGCTAAAGCTGGAACATCTTGGGGAAATTTTGAGAATCAAAAGAAGGGGCTGTTGGGTTTCTTGGAGAAGAACGAGAGAGGAAAGAAAAGGTGGAGGGTCGGTATTTGTGGAAAGGGGGAGAGAATAGAGAGGGGTCTCGGTTGGGGAATTGGGAAAGTATATATAGGGAAAGTGGGGCTTAATTTATTTGCCAAGTGGTGAAGAGGCAAATGCTAAGTGGAAGAGAAAGAAAAACCATGTGGCTGGAGAAAAAAAAAGGTTATATATATATATAACAACGTCTGGAATCAGTGGCCGGTGCCTGTAATTGTTTTAAAAATAAATTTCTAGTTTATATTATATATATTTACAAATATCTCTTTATTTAATATACTTAACATTAATCGTAATCGCGCATCGGACCTCGGATTTCGACACACAATATCTTGATTTGACCGTCCCTGAACACCGATCAAAATGAGTATAATGTTGATATACTTCCGGTCGAGTTTTGAATACCCGAATTTTCGGATATGGTTTTTGTTTAAGATTAAATTTTGTGATAAAAAAATATCAAACGACCTCCGATTGACGAACGGTTGATTCCGTTGGTCTTGTGTCGTCGAATCGGATCTAATGATGGTCTTGGTTCATTTTGCAGTTTCTGAACTTGCGTCGCGGCTTTTTCACGGCGCGCGCTACGATGCGACCGTTTTTCGGTCGATTTCGCCCGAACGACTTTTGATTCATAATAAATTGACCGTTTTTGGTTGTTTGGCATTGACCAACAACGCTATTGGGTTCATTGGACCCAAAATCGGACGAGTTCGGGTTTGTTAGGATATGGATGTTACAAATATAAAAACCTCAAAAGGAGTCTCGTCCTCGAGACTCGAGTCAAGGCTATTAGGTATCTTGTTTGAATTTCATATGTCCATAAAAACCTCAAAGGGTTTTGAACCCATAAAAACCTCAAAGAGAAAACAAGCCATATATTGTAACATATATCTAATTACAAAGGCTTGTTTCGATGATTACATCAGAAAAGTTGCGGGTATCGTGCCCGCATGTCGGCTTCGGTCTCCCACGTCGCCTCTTCGACGTCGTGTCGATGCCACAACACGTTGACCAATGGAATCTCCTTACTGTGAAGCTTCTTCACATCACGGTCAAGTATCTGTACTGGCCTCTCCTCGTACGTTAAGTCAGGCTCTATGTCAAGATTCTCGTAACTGATGATGTGCCGAGGGTCGTGCACATACTTTTTCAAATTGGATATATGGAATACGTTGTGGATAGCTGAAAGATGTGGAGGAAGGGCTACTCGGTAGGCCACTTTCCCAGCTCGAGCAAGAATCTCGAACGGTCCAACATATCGTGGCGCCAACTTGCCACGAATACCGAATCTCTGCACTCCCTTCATGGGAGATACACGAAGAATACCCAATCTCCCACCTGTAATTTACAGGGATGTCATTAGTATGTGATTATCTAAATGCCATACATATGTTATAATTGAATGGATGAAGAGGAAAGATTGGGTTATCTGGAACTCCAAATCTCTTCTCCGACGGTCTGCATAGCTCTTCTAGCGGCTTTGTGTCGTTAGAAGCCTCCGTCTCACAAGATCAACAGCTCTCGCAGTCTCCTCCAAGAGATCTACGGAGTAGAGAGCATGGTCACCTACCTCCCGCCAACTGAGAGGTGTAAGACATCTTCGCCCGTATAGGGCTTCGAATGGTGCCATACCAATACTGGAGTGATAGCTGTTGTTGTACGTGAATTCTACTAACGGCAGATGGTCCTTCCAGGACCCTTACCACTCCAAAGTGCAAGTGCGGAGTAGATCCTCAAGCGTCTGAATGGTGCGCTCACTCTGTCCATCTGTCTGCGGATGATATGCAGAACTCATCCTCAGCTCTGTCGGTAGTGCTGACATAAACTGATGCCAATAATGAGATGTAATCTCGAATCTCTGTCAGACACCACCTCTCGTGGTATACCATGCAGCCTGATAATGTTCTGCACATAGAGCTTGGCCAATTTGGATGGAGTGTAAGTCGTGTTGACAGGTATGAAATGGGTAGACTTGGTCAACCTATCAACAACGACCCAAACGGAATCATGGCCACCTGGTGTTTCCGGTAATCCCGTAACAAAATCCATAGAAATGCTTTCCCACTTCCACTCGGGAATGGGGAGAGACTGCAGTAATCCTGGTGGTCTCATGTGCTCGACCTTGACTATCTGACAGGTCATGCATCTGCTGATATACTGCGCCACATCATTCTTCATTCCATCCCACCAGAAATGTCGGCATAGATCACGATACATCTTTGTGCTACCTGGATGGATAGATAATCGTGAACTGTGTGCCTCATCAAGAATATCTCTGCGTAGCTGCTCGTCATTGGGTACAACAACCCGTCCTACCTTCCATAAAATAGACTCCATCACAACAAAGTCATCAAATTCATCCTTGACGGCGCGCATGTATCTATCTCGGATCCAAGGATCAGTCTTCTGGCCTTCGACAATGCGATCCCACAAACTACTGAATCGTAGAGGCACGACCGTAGAAATGGATGCGCTTTCATGAGGATGTCAATCAGTCAAGGCTGCAGCGTATCCCATGTGTATAGCCAGTTCGCCGTACCCTCTGCATGCGCTCTCCTGCTAAGTGCATCAGCCACCACGTTTCCCTTACCGGGATGCTAAGAGATCGTGCAATCATAATCTTTCAGCAGTTCGAGCCATTTGCGCTGCCTCATATTCAGCTCCTTCTGATCAAAGATATACTTCAGACTCTTGTGGTCGGTAAAGATCTCAAAATTTACCCCATATAGGTAGTGACGCCCGATCTTCAAGGCAAAGATGCCGCCAACTCCAAATCATGTGTGGGGTAGTTCCGCTCGTGCGGTCTCAACTGCCGTGATGCGTAAGCAATCACCTGTCCTCTTTGCATCAATACTGCTCCTAGACCTTCTCCAGATGCATCTGTGTAGACTGCATAGTCCTGAGTGCCTGAAGGAAGAGCAAGAATAGGCGTTGTAGTCAATCTTTCCTTCAGTGTCTGGAAGGCCTGCTCACATGAATCTTCCCAAATGAATGGATTTCCTTTCTACGTCAACCGTGTCAGAGGATGAACGATGCGTGAAAATCCGTTGACAAAGCGTCTGTAATAACCCGCTAGCCCAAGGAAGCTCCGAATCGGTGTGACAATCTTGGGCTGCTCCCAAGGCATAACTGCATCTATCTTCGCAGGATCAACTGCAATGCCTACTCCAAAAATGACATGCCCTAAAAATGAAACCTGGGATAGCCAGAACTCGCATTTGCTCAACTTGGCATAGAGCTTGTGCTCCCTCAATGTATTCAAAACAATTCGTAGATCATTCGCATGATCCCATTCATTCCGTGAGTAGATAAGCACATCATCGATGAATACCACTACAAACTTGTCCCAGTATGGACGGAAGATACGGTTCATCATATCCATGAAAGCCGCAGGTGCATTGGTGAGCCCAAACGGCATCACCACAAACTCGTAGTGTCCATAACGAGTCCTGAATACGGTCTTTGGAATATCTGCCTCTCGAATCCTCAGCTAATGGTAGCCTGAGTGAAGATTGATCTTCGAAAATACCGAAGATCCTTGGAGTTGATCAAATAAATCATCGATGCGCGGCAAAGGATAACGGTTCTTCACCGTTCTCTTGTTCAACTGCCTGTAATCGATGTATAACCTCATGGATCCGTCCTTCTTCTTGACAAATAGAACCGGAGCACCCCAAGGTGAAGTGTTTGGCCTCACGAAACCCAAATCAAGCAACTCCTGTAACTCCACCTTCAGCTCCCGCAACTCAGCTGGTGCCATAGGGTAAAGAGCCATCGAGATCGGCTAGATGTCTGGTAGTAATGTGATCTCGAACTCGATCTCTCTCAGGAGGTAATCTCGGTAGCTCATCAGGAAACACATCTGGGTATTCTGAAGACAACCGTCTTCCTAAAGCAATCAACAAGTGTATGATGAGCGGATAACCAATCTATGCCTAGAATCAAGTCGAACTCATCAAGCTGTAGAAGTAGACAATCTGCGAGCATCTTGTGTCCGTCAATAAGTATGGGCAATTGCCTGACTATCAGGGATATGACAAATAACTGGCCACCTGGCCCTCGGATGTGATACGGAGAAGAGAGAGTCTCTACGACTCTACCTAAAGAAGCTTAGTAGTCTCGAAGCAAGAAAAGAGTGTGCCGCACTAGAATTAAGTAGATCATGGAAAGGTTGACAAGAGTAGTCAGTATGTGTACTAGTTGGTTTGTCATCTCCTGGTCTGGTCGGGATGACATGGCTCTGCATGAGAACCATTTTTAGTCATAAAATCGATGGTTCGCAGATAATATGATATATGTTTTTCTCTTCTTGGGATATAATATGAAAGTTAATGAAATTGGTGACAACTGTGGTATTTGAATATGAATGTCATATTTCCCTTTTCAGACTTACGACAAGTCAGAAGACTGCCGTTATCTGAGAACTTAATGCGATTGGAATTAAAATACCGTGAATGTGTGTATCGGGGTACCACTGCTCTGATACCAAACTGTGAACCCCCTAGGATCCGGGTACCCGTTAATCGCACATTTCGCGTTTCAACATTCATTAATATCGCATTAAGTAACTGAGAGTACGGGGAAAATTTTTCGCGAATGAAATGATTTCATCTGACATTCATATCAACATTTATAACCACAAGTTAATAGAACAATGGTCACCAAAATCTTATTTCATTAACTTCCATATATTTTACATGTACAAAGTCTGACAGTACATACAGTATATCCCAAAATCTGACTGAAGAGAAAGAAACATAATACATTATAAATTATACAAAAACTGGCACAAAATAAACCATACCGTTGGGTATAAAATTTATCTTCTGGACCCATCTATAGCTACTGAACTGCAGGCGGGTTGCCTGCCAAGCGTGCAAGGAAGAAAAGGCGTCAGCAGTTGCTGGTACCTCCCAAAAACTTATATAAAAATAACAGCATTTATTATTTACAAAAGAAAGCAAGTAGAGAGGCATGAGCAACTCAAATTTAAAATTTATTTCTACTTGCAATTGTAAAAGGTTTCCAAATTTCTAGCAAGCACCTCTTATGATCAGCCATTATCCCAACATTTCCCACATGAGTATATTTCTATGGTGACTAATTGATCATAAGTATGATATTTTATTCTCATATTACTCAGAGATCATATGTTTGGATTTTGATGATGGGAAAAATAAGATGAGAAGATATAATGGTTTATTAAATTCTGAAGTCTAGTTACTCCTTTAAGTTAGTGGATAGTCTGTGGTCTTGGTTCTTGTGAAACCTCACACTATGACTCTAAGACTTGGGGAATGTCTTAGGGTTGGGGGGCCTCCGTAGGCATGCGGTGTTGTGTAATGCATCCTAACTAAGTTCCCAACACGTCCACTAACTCAAAGGGATTTTGAATCAGATTAGTATCTTTTCCAGTTACTCAATTTTAATTATAATCCCTTAAAACCTTAGGTGCAACAGTCTCAGATGTAACTCTAGATGGTATGGATATAGAGATGGATGATCTGGATATAGAATCAATCCCTTCAAACCTTAGTGCAACAGTCTCAAATGTATCTCTAAATGATATAGATATAGATATGGATGATCTGGATGTAGAATCGCCAAGTCTGTTGGCGAAAGAAAAACTCAAGCGGTGAAGAAGCCAACAAAAGGCTCTTCCGTCTCGCCCTCTAATTGGAAGGACGGTCCAATAGAGGGATAGGTCTACACTCCCAAACTACGCCACTGAGACGGGTGAGAGGGACTTCCCGGAAAAGTCGCTCTAGAAAACAGCCCGACCGGTAACGGGCAACCGAGCTCGCACGTAAAACTGAAAACCAAGGATCCCCCGCCTGGGTATCCTAAAACAGGGTCAGCGGAATGGTCTAAAGTCGGAATCCCAACGAGGTGTAAAAACACTGTGAGCTCACGTTAAAAAACCGAAGGGGGACTGGGATCCTAGACCCGCGTACTTGGCGGCTGCTGCCCAAACTGGGCTTCCTTTCCTCCGCCCAGTTGAGCGTCACCGCGCCCTCGCACGGTCAGGTGTAAAGATCACCATGACCGGCACGATTTATCATCCAATATTATTGATTCATAATTTCATAGATGTACTTGCTCATAGATGGTGTTAAATGATAACCCAAATGACAACAGGTGGTGTTAAATGATAACCCATCAATATTGACGTAAGATCTTATATTTTAATAAGCCATCCCTTGACCCAATCATGAATTTGTGCCATATCTCATGGCTACTGACACTAGGAGTGTGCATTCATTCTCTTAATTTTGCCTCTATCATCAGATAAATGGGTAACCTCTTAAAATTGATAATCTTACGGTAAGAACAAGTATTCAATTAATCAATTATTATTGTATATATTGCTCGTGATACCATCTCCTTCTTCTTGAACTGGAATAGATGAATATAAAGGGAAACTCATCCTTTCTGTGCCCAGTTCGATCTCTTTTTCTGAAAGTTCTACTAGGATGTTACTAAACTTATAAGTCAGGTGGAGATTATTATCATACAAATTTTAAACATGCTAGTTTATTAGTTCTGACCCATAAGAAATTTTTTTGTTCTTCGTTAAAACCAAGAGAAGAGAAATAAATAGTCACGGACCCTCTTCATCTATTTGTAATAGAGCATGATGACAAAACTGAAGTTCCAATTTGACCAAAAATGGTAGCATACAAGGTATTCAACTCAGAAATCTTTCTAGAACCTGGTCTTGTTATATGATTAGACCAACGGATCTTGATAGATCTATGTATTATCCATTAAGATTTTCTTCCAAAATTACTACATTTATTGTGGAGTGCGAAGGTGTTGGAATCTTGGTGTCTCCTTATACAAAAAGGCAGTCGTCTGTTGATGAACAGATTGTGTGGTGAATGAATTTAAGCACCCACTTATTTAAATATCAATTCAATAATTGGCTTAGATTCGATTATGTCATCTATGTTTTAATTTTGCAATTACTTCTCCAACTAGCAATAAGTTCTGGATTTTGACCACACATTTTACTCTCATTCCTGCTACTTAAAGATGAATATGACCCATCGAATGATATTTTTTTTTAACCAAATTTGTCTCTACTCAGTGACTTGTACTAATTACTTGCTGTGTATGACATTATAATTTAAATAGAATGATGCTAAACGAAATAACATATACATTCTAATGAAATATCAAAGAGCAACCGAGCCGTTTATTATTGGATAAGATATCATAGAATGCATATGGAACACTTTCCAAATCATCTTACTTGTAAGCATAAAAAACTGTGCTTAGCAATGTGATCTTGTAAGCTTATTCTCAGATGTTTATAGATGTACTCCTATTAGGATGTGACCACAGGATTAGGGTTAAATAATACAATCCATAGTTTAACATTGCACAAAAAGGAATATGTTGATTTGTTTAAACATAGGATGCTCAATTTATCTAAAAGTTAGTTTTATCAAGCTTATTCGTAATAAACTAAGCAGCTAGTCAAATCACCTTATTAACTCACTGGAAATGTATATTTGATTTACAGATCTTGGAATATTTCTCAAACTTATTCGTAATAACTAAGCAGGAATTTAGAATTGATGTAATCAAGACATCTTATCAGTTCACTGGAAATGTATATTTGGAAATGTAATTTGATTTATAGAACATGGATTAGTTGGTTAGTAATATTCAACACACAGGAAAACGGAGATTTTACATTTGAAGTTCTGGATTATAAGTAAGGCATCATACATGGCAACAAATGGAAGCTAAGGATAGTACATAAAGATTTTCTCAATTTGGATCTCCAAAATGGAGAGAATACTTGCATGCAGGAGCATAATTTGGGTACAACAAGAGAAGGGAGTGGAATTTCACGTGCATGGCAGCAAATGGAGAAGGAGGTACCTTGATCTCCAGGAATTGAAGATCGAATGCATGCAATATCAGAGGGAAAAGGGGCTGCATCTTAGACCGAAATGGAGCTGTAGCAGTGAGAGGACAGCAGCTCTAATGCTGCAGAGAGCAGCACCCAACTTGTTCCTGGAGCAGGAACTAAGGCTTGATGAGGCCAACTGCAACACCAAAAAGATCAACAGCAGTTTGCTTGAAAATTTCAACTTCTAGCTACAGCAACAGTGAGCTCCAGGAGGAAGGGCAGCAGCTGAAGCTTGGAAGAAGAAGGGTTTGGAAAGGTTCTATGGCTGGAGCTAAAGCTGGAACATCTTGGGGAAATTTTGAGAATCAAAAGAAGGGGCTGTTGGGTTTCTTGGAGAAGAACGAGAGAGGAAAGAAAAGGTGGAGGGTCGGTATTTGTGGAAAGGGGGAGAGAATAGAGAGGGGTCTCGGTTGGGGAATTGGGAAAGTATATATAGGGAAAGTGGGGCTTAATTTATTTGCCAAGTGGTGAAGAGGCAAATGCTAAGTGGAAGAGAAAGAAAAACCATGTGGCTGGAGAAAAAAAAGGTTATATATATATATAACAACGTCTGGAATCAGTGGCCGGTGCCTGTAATTGTTTTAAAAATAAATTTCTAGTTTATATTATATATATTTACAAATATCTCTTTATTTAATATACTTAACATTAATCGTAATCGCGCATCGGACCTCGGATTTCGACACACAATATCTTGATTTGACCGTCCCTGAACACCGATCAAAATGAGTATAATGTTGATATACTTCCGGTCGAGTTTTGAATACCCGAATTTTCGGATATGGTTTTTGTTTAAGATTAAATTTTGTGATAAAAAAATATCAAACGACCTCCGATTGACGAACGGTTGATTCCGTTGGTCTTGTGTCGTCGAATCGGATCTAATGATGGTCTTGGTTCATTTTGCAGTTTCTGAACTTGCGTCGCGGCTTTTTCACGGCGCGCGCTACGATGCGACCGTTTTTCGGTCGATTTCGCCCGAACGACTTTTGATTCATAATAAATTGACCGTTTTTGGTTGTTTGGCATTGACCAACAACGCTATTGGGTTCATTGGATCCAAAATCGGACGAGTTCGGGTTTGTTAGGATATGGATGTTACACCATTGCTTCCATCAAAGGTGTACTCCATATATGCCGTCATAGCCCTACTTATACGAAATCCTTTAGTCTCCAATGCATCTCTGTAGACCTCAAGCTTCTCATTTACTCCATCTCTAGTCTCATTGATCAACACAATATCATCATCAAATAACATACACCAAGGTAACTCATCTTGGATGTGACTTGTCAACTCATCCATAATCAAAGTACAAAGAAATAGACTCAAAGATGAACCATGATGTAAACCAATGTTGATGTCAGAATAGTCAGTCTTCTCTGACGAGGTCCTTACACAAGATAAAGCCCTATCATACATATCCTTTATGAGGTTAATGTATATTACATATGCTTGTCTCTTCTCCCAAACTCTCCACAATAAGTCTCATCGGACAAAATCATAAGCCTTCTCCAAATCAAATAAAGATCATATGGAGGTTCTTCCTTTTAGCTCTATAAATCATCATTGTTCTCCTCAACAAATGGATGGCTTCAATAGGCGACCTGTCATTAATTCGAATTGGTTTTCCTTTACATTGGAAACTTGTATCAACCTTCTTTCGATGACACGTTCCCAAATTTTCATAGTGTGACTCATCAGCTTGTTACCTCTGTAATTCGAACAATTTTAAATGTCTCCTTTATTCTTATAGAGAGGCACCACGATACTCCTCCAATCTTCAGGTATTTTCTTGCTTCGCCAAATAACATTGAATAGATTCGCAAGTCAAGTCAAACTACGCTCACCTAAAACTCTCCATACTTCTACAGGGATGTCATCCGGTCCTACACCTTTCCCAGGTCTCATAACCTTCAAAGCCTCATCTACTTCCTTTCTTTCTATTCGTTTATAGCTTGTGCGATTCAAGTAACTTTCACTACTATCTTAATCACCTAGAGTGAACTCTCTATTTCCTTCTCCAATGAAAATATGGAAGTACTGCTCCTATTTAGTCTCTATATCCTTCTGAGTGGCAAGCACGTGACCTTCCTTGTCCGTAATGCATCTCACTTGAGAAAGGTCTTTGGTCTTTCTTTCTCTTTATTTGGCCAACCTGAATATATCGTTCTGGCCCTCCTTAGAGTCGAGATTTTTATACAAAACTTCATAAGCTTTTGACTTAGCTTCGTTTACAGTCTTCTTTGCTTCCTTTTTCGCTATTTTGTAGTTTGTGATAGTTTCCTCTTTTCTATCCTTAGACATAGCTTTAAAGCATGCTCTTTTAATTTTTATCTTCTCTTGCATCCCTTTACTCTGACCATCAAGCCTCCTTTTGACCTGGAGCTCCTCCCTTTGACTCGCCTAGCATCTCTTTGGCTATCTTTCGGATACAAGATGCTACAACCTCCCACATATTGTTTGCACTTCCGCTACAATCCCAAGATAAGTCTTCTAAAACCTTCTCCATGAAGGTTAATTGCTTCAGTGGAAGATTCCACCATTTAGTTCTAGTGATCTTAGGAACCCTCCTTTTCTTTAACAGCCTTTTATTTGCATATCCAAGACTGACAAGCGATGTTAGGTTGCCAAACTCTCTCCTGGGATTATTTTGCAGTCTTTACAACACAATCGCTCTCTTCTCCTCAATGCAAAGTAATCTATCTATGTTTTAGCTGGGCTACTCTTATAAGTAATTAAATGCTCCCCCTCTTCTTGAAGAAAGTGTTTGCTATGAAAAGATCATATGCCGTTACAAAATCCATATGACTTTTCCTTATTCATTTCTATCCCCAAAACCATATCCTTCATGATCACTAGCATACCCTGAAGCATCTTTTCCCACATGCCTATTAAGATCTCCACCTATGCAAATCATCTCTTTTTGTAGGATTCTTTGTAAAGTCTTATCCAGATCCTCCCAAAAAGCTTGTTTAGTCTTTTCATCTAAACCAATTTGTGGTGCATAAACTGAGATGGTATTCATAATTTCTTCTTCAAGCATCAGTTTTAGCAAAATAATCCGATCACCGAATCTTTGCACTTCAATTATACAATCCTTCAAATCCTTATGAACAACCACACCAACACTGTTTATGCCCTTATCTTTACATGAATACCAAAGTTTGCTTGTCTTCTCGATCTCCCTTGCTTTCTCTCCAACCCATTTAGTCTCTGAAGACATAGTATAGGAATCTTCCTTCTTTACATCGTAACTATCTCCATCTATTTTCCAGTTAAAATGCTAATATTCCAATTATCAATCCGCAAATTGTTTTTATTTTAGAAATAAAGATATTTATGCTTATTTCATGTAAAGATGCATTTTCATGGTTGAGTTTTATCGAAAATTGTGTTATATTTCTATGCAATTCTTGTGGAAAAATGGCTGCCTAAAAATGTACGGGAGACATTACATTTGTCCATGATTGACTGTATTTTGCAGTTGTCAAACTTGTCATCCAATTCCTTTTCCAGCTAGAGGGGTAACTCACTTTTTCCGTTGACCAGCAAGGTAGTAATATTCAATTATGCCTCATGTTTCGGTGTTTTTGGTTCAATCAGTTGGTTAAACAATATCAAAACTACATCAGGTGGTCAACTAGATGCCTGGACCGAGGAATACATGAAGAGAAAAAGTTTTGTTTAATGATCACCTGGAATGTGAAATTGAAATTAATATTAGTTGGCTCTTTGTTACTTTTTTGTCAACATAATATAATATAGAAACTTAGAGGGCCTATGGAGGAGAACAATAATTAATACTTATAACGTAAGAGCTATGAATATTCGTATGTGATGACAGGTTGAAGCAAATGACGCCGTCTCTGTTGCTGGAATGACGAGACCAAAACCACTACCTGGTGAGGTTCTAGCGGACATGTCTGTATCTGCAGCAACTAAATTGCAGCGCTTGCGGGTATGATATTATTGCAACAGTTATTCAGTCATGTAATTGCGATGCATTATTTAAGTATATATTTCCTATTTTTTGATTCCATCTTTTTAGGAATGGAGATATTTGGATCCCATGCCGGGACAATTTGATTCGTAAATCTTACATTTTCCTCTTATTCTTGGATTTTGTTTTCCTTTTGCTATTAGTGACGGTAAAGTTTAACTAAATCCAGAACCAGGGGGTTTCCTGCATTGTGGGAAGTTAGAGAATGAACATGTTTCTCCAACCGTCTCATATGAAATTCCATTGCATTTTACATAACTTGATGAAGATATTAACTATTTTATTACAAAATAGGAGAGAACAAATCTGTATGCTTCCACCTTGAAACAGACGGTCTATTGGACAACAGGAGTATGCATTTATATATGCTTGTGCTATGGAAGATACATTAGAGCTAGAAGGAGAGGTGGGTATGATGCTTTGGATATGATCTTTTGAAATGACAGAAACCTAGGAATAGTTACGCGTGATTAGACTAGGATTGTTGCATGGAAACTCAGAACAATAAATTCCCCAGGTTAAATTCTGAGAGAAATATAATGTTATAACTAGAGCTATCTATCATGTCCAATGAGCTGAGTTAGGTGGGACTTGGACCATTGTTCACTAAATCGGCCGCGCGGGCCGCATATGCGGCCGCATATGCCCATGCGGCATGCAGACCGCACCGATTACATGAATCAGTGCAATAAGCGCCCTCTCCGCATATGCGGCCTGCATATGCCCCGCATATTCCCCGTATATCCCGCATATGCCCCGCATACTGCTCCAACAGCTCCAACTTTTCAATCTTCTCATTCAGGTCCTTAATTCCGTAACTATACCTCTTCCTTCATTCAATGGTAAGAATATGACATGCATTTCTATATGATTACAATGCATTATACCATTATATATGCAATGTTTATGTTTTTCTCATGTATTAATTTCACGAGTATATGCAATGTATCGTCGAACATTTTTTATATATGTCGATTGAGGTTTTGCTCATGTAGTGCATGTATATATATTGAAGTTTTGTTATTACCAATCATATAATGTGTGAAGTTTTTATGGTCAATGTTTTTTGTGATTAAGTATAAGGCGATTAAAAGCATATATACACACACCTATTTAACATCAACCGTTTTTATTATATCTTTTTTAACTCCACTTAAATACATAAATTCAGTGGTAATGTTATTCATAGATATTTATCTATTTTTAAATTAAAAATTGAAAAACTGCGTAGAACCGCATATACCCCGCATATGCCCCCGCATACCGCTTAATCAGTATTCGGTGACCAGTCCGAACGCATACGCATACCGCTTTCCTGAACCTTGACTTGGACTCTCCCAACTTATCTGCTCAGCTTCACACCTAGATTTATTCTATCATGTTCATGGAGTTTCAACATACAAGTCCAATAGTAGCTAAAGCACACACTCTTACTTATAAATATCAGGAAATATACATCAAAATTTAGGAAGATCTCAAAGCTATCCTATCTTTTTTTACGATCTTGCCAGTTAATCCTAGTTTCCGCTCTCCCGGAAATCTGTCAGTGGAGATAGGGTAGAGTCGAAGTCAAGAAGAAAGCTAGCTATCAACATAAAGTTGGAAAGCCACTTTTCTTTCATTGATTTTATTGTCTCCTCTTTTTCACTTGATCTCCCCTCCATAAAGGTTTAAAGTTTTTTGAACTTGGAGCCAGCTCATTGTTGTGGTGGCTTGAATCAAACTTTAGCATGATAATCAAATGTTTTGATTTTTTAAATTGTTTATGAGTCAAATATTGCTTGCTTATTATAAAGGGTGTTGTTGGGGTCTGGATCTACTTGTATACCTATATGAACTCTTTTACCTATGTGGGCAATGCGGGATTTTCTATCTCCATCCAGTGTTGTCAAAGGCGTGAGGCGCTCTAAGGCGCCACGGGTCCAAAATGCCTGAGGCACTAGGCGCTCGCCTAGGCGCTTGCCTGAGACAATCGAGACGCTAAAGAAATATTGTATGTATATATAATATATGTACACATTAAATTATTTATATTCTTATTCCAAATAAAAATATACCACAAGCATGGCCTCAAATTTCAGCGAAATTCAGTCGAATATCGATATCCAGTCGAAATCGAAATTCGACCGAAACGACCGAAATATGGGGGTCCTAGTACAAAAAACGATCGAAATGATCGAAACTTCGGTCGAAATTCCACCGAAATTCCATCGAAATTTTATTTCGATCGGTACCAAAATGGTGACCGAAACCGACATTTAGGGCCTTGACCACAAGTATAGCACTGACATGCAATGAATATTATTCAAACATATATTAGAAAAAAAATAAAACTTCAAACACTTCTAGAAATTGTTTAAATGTTCAAATTACGCAAACAAAGCATTGTTTTCATCTTCATCATTCAAACATATAACTAAAAATTGAAATGTCTATGGATCCGTAAGTTCTTCGTCTTCATCATCACCAAAATTGATTTCACCAGCATCGTCTTCATCTCCACCTTCATTCCCCTCAATCTCTTCCATTTCTTCTTCTTCGTTGTCTTGTGAAGCAACAACTCGTCTTGAAGAAGATCCCACAATAGGTGCTCCATGCTTTGTACGTTGTCGCGTATATGTTTGTGCCTCTGCAATTCCAGATGCTCTTGCTACATCTCCCCATGTCAATATATCATCTTCAAAGACAAAATCTTCCTCTGCATTATTCGTCTCCATTTCACCTAGCAACCATTCATTAGCATCATCAATCTCAGTAAGAGCGATCGGATCTATGGTGTCTCGTAAGTCATATCGATCCTTCAAAGCCTGGTTATATTTGATGTACACCAAATCTTGCAACCTTTGATGTTCAAGCCTATTTCTTTTCTTTGAATGAATTTGCAAAAATGTTCGCACTATAAGAGTTAAAATCAAAGACTCAAAAGTATGGATTAACATAAAATAACTTACATGCTCAAATACACTCCAATTACGTTCACATCTAGATGAACTGCATGTCAAGCTCAAACTCTTTATAGCTAGACATTGCAAGTTTGGAGCTGAACTTCCAAAAGAGCTCCACAATTCCACTACATTATCATATGAAGATGTTAACATCAAGAATTAAATCAATTTGAGTTTATCAAATTGTAATGGTACCTGGAGATTTTAAGTTTCTTGATCGAATGGCCATTGGATTTCCAAAAATTCCCTCAACATTTTTATCTGAGCTTAACTCAATCATAATTTTATCTTGCACATTTACATCATGAACCAATCTTTGTACGCATTTGTATAGTCCGTCAATGATCTCCACCAAGCTTGCGAAAATCGGCCGACTAGACCGATTAGTCGGTCCGATTACTCGAGTCGGCCCACTGACCGACCCGATTTGAGAGAGTCCGCCATTAGTCGGGTGGGCCGAGTAGTCGGATCGACTAATCGGTCTAGTCGGCCGATTAGGCGGCCGATTTCTGCTAGAAGGATCTGATGACCCGAATCCGGGGATTCACTCCGCGACCCGAACGAGTGGAATTTAGGTTACTGTCGGACAGTAACCTAAAACCCACGCGACATTTCACCTCTTGACTTCTCCCTCCCAACGCGCGATCCATTACCTCCTCCGCCGCCTGCTCCCGCTCGCCGCTCGCCGCCTGCTCTCGACGCCGCTCGGTGGTCGCTCGCCGCTAGGAGATCCCAATGCGACCATTCTCTTCCCGCCGTTTGTTCTCCTGCCACTCGCGGCCTCGCCATCCGATCGCCTGTGCTTCGGTTAGGGTTTATTTTTTTTTGCTATTTTTTTTCCAAATATCTATTTCGGCTATATCAAAGGCAATCCATAACCTATTTATTTATGTGGAACTATGAGCTATGTGGAACTATGAGCTACCAGACTACCAGTTACCACTTATTCTTGAGGTTCCTTAGGTTTATGGGGGATACCACTTATTCTTGAGGTTCCTTAGGTTTATGGGGGATGACACATTAGGGTTAATTATCTTTAATTATGTTAATATAAATTAACTACCACTACCTGTGCCTATTGGTTGTCATTTTTATGTTGTAGGCTGCAATTCCCATATTGCCATACAATAGAGGTAGCTTCTGGTACAGAGAAAATCTAATGTGATGTCTACCGATATTCTCTCTCTCTCTGAATATCCATAGACATCAGAATAGTTTGGTAGAATGACACAATAGTAATCTGATGGTTCTTTTGTTTGTTGAAATTTGGTGGGACCACAACCCTCATTTTCTTTTCCAATTTAATACGACTACTGAGATGCTAATTGCATAACCCTTATTTCCATAACCTATTTATTTAATAGAAATTCATTTGTTGAATTCAACACAATAGACATTCTCAAGTTTTTTTAAAAACATACAGAGGGTCTATATCTTCAACATCTCCTTGCTTGTGTAGTTTAATAGGAATTGATTTAGGTGTTGTAGTTCGTTTGTTCTTAATTAAATGCAAAATGAAAATGTGTGTTTATATCAAGCTTTAACTTGTGTGTTTTTGACAATGTAGATGGCAACACCTCCCACGAATGTCGCTTCTGGTGGTGACTCTTCCTTTTATGTGCCACCAGGATCAAGTGATTCTGTATGACAATTTGGATACCTTTCAAACCGTGTGGATTCGAACACGGTTACTTGCAGGTTGTGCAAGAAGGTGGTGAAAGGAGGGATTTTTAGGTTCAAGCAACATCTTGCGCACCGTAAAGGCAACGTGGCTCCATGTCCTAAGGTGGATGAAGATACGAAGAAGATGATGATCCAGGTCTTGGATGACGTTGCTAGAAAGAAGAGTCAAAAAGCTGTTCACCTTGCTGAGATGAGAGATGAGATTAATATCAGCATCACTGGAGATGCCGGATCTGCGAAAAGGCATCGATCTTCCGAATCTCTGGAACAGACCGTCGCCGTTCAAGGAACACACCAGATGAGCATAAAAGATGCTTTATCCAAGGACCATCATGAGAGGGTTGTCTCCTATATATGCAACTGGGCATATACATCAGCGATCCCTTTCAATGCATTGACCACGAAACAATTCAAGCAGATGGTGGAGGCAATTGGGATGTATGGTCCAGGTCTCAAGACTCCTACGAGGTATGAGATTAGCGGCCCATTTTTGAAGAAGGCGGTGAAGAAAATTTCTGATGACTTGCATTGTCATCGAATTACATGGAAGAAGACATGATGCCCTATAATGACTGAAGTTGGCGTGGAGAATGTTGTTCAAGTTGTTGCGGATAATGCTTCGGCAAATGTAGCAGCAGGGAGGTTGCTGCTCACAAAATATCCTCAGATATGGTGGACTTCATGTGTTGCTCATTCCATTGGTCTTGCTTTGGAGGAGATCGGTAAAGATTCGAAGGTGAAGAGCGCAATTAAAAAGGCGAGGACACTCACTATTTTTATTTATGCTCACACTAAAACATTGAGCTTGACGCGGAAGTTTACAAACAAGAGAGACATCGCTAGACCAGGGCAAACGAGGTTTGCTACTACTTTCCTCACTCTAGAAAGCATTCTAGAGAAAAAAGACAAGCTCAGGTTGATGTTTTCTTCAGATGAGTGGAGGACATGCAAATGGTACACGACCAAAAGGGAAGAACAAGCGACGTCCATAGTCTTCAGCGCTACTTTTTGAAACCACACCGCATTTGCAATTAAAATTTTTACACCTTTGGTTCGTCTATTGCGTGTGGTTGATGCGGATTACCGCCCATCCATGGGCTTTGTTTATGGTGGGCTTGAAGAGGCAAAGAGAGAGATAATTGCATCTTTTAATAGCGTGAAGTCATCTTACAAGTTTTTTGTGGATGCTATTATCTCCAAGACCAAGGGCAGACTTGATACTCCATTGCATCTAGCGGCTTACTATTTGAACCCATACTTCTTTTTCACGGAGTGTGGTAGTGATGCAGATATTGTGGTGAAGAGAGGTTTTATGGATTGCATGGAACGATTTTATCCAGATTTGGATATAAAAGATGCTATCACCACAAAGGAGCTTGTTGAATATAGAAATGGTCATGAGGCATTTAGGAAGCCATTAGCCGTGAGACAGAGGATGAGAAATGATGAAAATTTCGATCCAGGTATTTCAGACATTATTTTCAGTTAATATAATTTTGATTATCGTTGATTTCATCATGGCCTCAAATTTCAGCGAAATTCGGTCGAATTTCTTTCGAATATCGATATCCAGTCGAAATCGAAATTCGACCGAAATGACCGAAATGACCGAAATGTGGGGGTCCTAGTACAAAAAATGACCGAAATGACCGAAATTTCGATCGAAATTCCACCGAAATTCCATCAAAATTCTGTTTTGGTCGGTACCGAAATGGTGACCGAAACCGACATTTAAGGCCTTGGATTTCATTGACCTAACCGTTCTATATTTATCAGCTAATTGGTGGTACAATTATGGAGATGACACACCACATTTCAAACACATGGCCATCAAGATCTTGAGCTTGACTTCTGCATCCTCTGGATGTGAGTGCTATTGGAGTACGTTTGACTCGGTAAGACTTTAGTGACCCATATAATAGAAATACTAGTTGTAAATTAGTAATTGATATAGGCATTAGTCACAATTTTTGTAATGTTGCTTACAGATTCATACCAAGAAGAGAGGCAGGTTGGAAACAAAGAGGCTAAACGATCTTGTGTACGTTTGTTTCAATTCCAACCTGATGGAACGCCGTCTTGAGAAAGGAAAAGATCCGCTTTCCTCTCGTGATCGTGCATATTTCCGTGAATGGACTGGAGAGGTCAATGTACAAGTTCAAGATGAGGAGGTCTTTCCAGGTTCCGGATTAACTTGGGGAGCAGTGGCTCATGCAAGTGGTGCAGAAGAGAATTTGGAGCTGAGAAGAAGTCAACGTGGCAAGGGAGCTTCATCTTCGAGCTCAAATGTTGCATCTATAAATGAAGAAGAGGAGGAATTTCTACCTGAAGACATAGTTGAAGAAGAAGAAGATGATGATGAAGAAGATGATGTAGAAGAAGAGATTGATTTGGATGATGACAATGATGGAGATGAATGACTTTTTACTTGATGCTTCATGCTTGCTTGAATTATTTTTATTTTGAAATGTTGTATCTGTCAGTGAACATTAGCTAATATTATGTAGCAAACATTTGTTCTTAACTTGCTACTTTTTTCGTGCAATTGCTTCTTTTTTAGCTCTTATAAAATTGAAAATTGCTAAATCTATGCATATTTATGATTGAGTATATATATAGATTAATATATTAATAATAATTTATATATTTAAAATAATAAAAAATTCAAAACCGACTAATGCCCGACTAATTCCGACTAGTCGTCCGACTGCCGACTAATCCTTAGTCAGTGACCCGGCCGACCGAGTACCGACTGCCGACTATTGCACCTTGATCTCCGCATCAAATCCAATGGATGGGTTGCCATAGTAGAATTCAGGGCTCAGAAAATGACCTGCAACATGTAATGGATGATGAAGCTGGCATTCCCATCTTTTATCAATTATTTGAAATGCATCATTGTACTTTTCCTCCTTTCCATTGAAGCTTTTCTCAATTGCTTCCTTTGCACGATCCATTGCTTCATAAATGTATCCCATTGCAGGTTTTTGCTCACTATCAACAAGCCGAAGAACTTTAACAAGAGGTCCCATGTACTTAAGCGTGTCAAGTACATAATTCCAAAACGAGGGCATTAAAGCGATATCCCTTGCCTTCTTGCCCTTGGCTTCCTTAGCCCATTTGCTAATAGCCCATTTCTCTGAAGTAAACATGGTCCTTAAACTGTGCTTATTCTTATGGAGAGATTGCAAAGAAAGAAATGTTGTTGCAAATCGAGACACACCATGACGAACCAATTCCTTGCCATTCGTAAATTCCCTCATCATGTTCAGTAGCCCAATGTGATTGTAAATGTAACCTGCAATCGCAATGTCTCTTTCAAGATTCTTCTTAATCGTTGGGATCTTACCAATATCCTCTAACATGAGATCGATGCAATGTGCCGCACATGGAGTCCAATACAAGTGTGACCTCTCTCTTGTAAAAACTTGCATATATAAAAATAGTAGGATGGTGTAACATTAATTTCAAATAATTCAATAGTTATAGTCATTAAAAATAAAGATATACCTGCTAAGACAGTTGCTTCCATTGTCAGTCACGACTTGTACGACATTTCTCTCTTCAATTTGCTCCACATACATATTAAGAAGCTCATAAATCTTCTCTCATGTTTTTTCATATATGATGCATCAATGGATTCCACAAACATCGTGCCCTTGGAACAATTCACCATAAAATTAAGTATGCATCTATTTCTCTTATCAGTCCAAGCATCATACATGATAGAACATCCATACTTTCCCCCAAGTTTCTTTGTGCCCAGCCAACAATTCAGATGTGTAATCCTTCTCAATGCGAAGTAATGGGACTCTAAGCTCATGGTATGAACGTGGTTTCAAGTTAGGACCATATACTCCAATAGCTTGAATCATATCCTTGAAACATTGCAGCTTTGCAGCATTAAATGGTATGCCAGCACGATAGAAGAAGCGAGCTATATGTTGAATGGTTCTGGGTCACATCTCTTTGTCATAAGCCTCCACCATGGAAGTTTGTCTCATTGGAGCTTTTCCTCTCTCTTTTGCCACTTTCATAGTCACAAATGAATCCATTGATCCTTTACCCTTTTTTGTAGGTTGCAAAATAGAATTACTATTGCTGCTTGGACAAGCCCTCTTCCCAATCCCAATTGCATTTTGTTCCTCACATTCATCATCATCATCATCAAAATTCATGTCATCCACATCAATGTTCCCACCTTCAAAAAATTCTTTTGAGACTTCCTCTCATTCATATATGCACGCAATTCTTCCTTTACCTCCGGAGGGCATTTCTTACAAGCAACATCATTCTTGAAAGATCCTACTTGATGTTGTTTGGCTCTATAGATTCCACCTTTAGTGATCTTCTCACAAAACATGCATGTTACACTGTTTGGTTCTTTTTGGTCTTTCAGATAATTGTACCTCCATGTAATATCTTTCTTGGTAGCTCTTTCTTCAACCATGTCACGTCCACTTCCCGTACCCATTCCTAACACATATGAACATATTTGCACAATCAACATTCTAAGTTTCTAACATAAACATTTGCATAGATACTATAATAAATATATGTAAGCATGCCATATGTTTGTTATAACTGAGATCTCTACACGTTATTTGGTGAGTGATCACAACCGTATAGCCCCACCCGTGCCACCATACCCTACCAGCACGGGGGTCTCACTTCCCGGTCAGCGAGCTTGGGGGGGGGGAGGCTAGGGGGGAGCAGGTGCGCCCCCCCTTGCGGGGGTTGCAGGGGGCAGCGCCCCAGTCCTGGAACGAATTTTCTATATAGATTTTCAAATCCATCCGTATTCGGGATTGCTACATAAACAATATTCGTGCAGAAATCAGATAAAAGGAAGCGTCAGAAACCTAACCTGAAATAATTAAGATGATGGTGTTGAATCGGATGATGCCTCTGCGCGATAGAAGGAGGCGAAACACAAAAACTGTGGTGGAGGAGCAACCACAAGACAGAGGAGCTAATGGTGATGATTAGGACGATGAAGATCACAAGAGGTTGTAGGCGTGGGAGTATTACGAAACATGCTGCAAGTTAGGGTTTGTAAGGCAAATAGTTTGAGGGTCTTTGTAAAATCTAATCGGATCTCCAACAAGGATCTGATTAGACCCTAAAGAGATCAATATTTTATTAGGCCTCGTCCGAGCACCTCGCGCTTTCCATCAAGGCGCTCGCTTCTGTCGCGCCTGCACCAAATCGCTTCGCTTGACTCTAAATGAGGTGCCATGGCCTCGCCTCGCCTCGCCTTAGCGCCTAGGCGAGAGCCTGGCTCGCTTTTGACAACACTGTCTCCGCCTAATTATGATTCTCGAATAAGTGGTCTTTATGGGAGGAGTAGTGACCAAAATAAATAGTCATGACAACCGGAAGATTTCAAACCTATGACTTCACTTATCAAGTCCATGCACTAACAACAATGAAATGAAAGAATGAAATTACATATTGATGAAGCCCTAGGGTTCTCTTATATAGGAGAATAACCTATTGGACGAATTGCATAAAGAAGTCAAAGAAAATAAATAGTACATAAAAATTATGAAAGACAACTAATATCTCATCACTTCCCCTCAAGCTAGAGCGTAGATACCAATCATGCTCTACTTGGAGCAATATCTCTGGTAAAGCCCTTTGGCTAAGGCCTTGGTAAGTACATCGTCTTTCTGGTCTCCAAAGCTGAAATGAGTCGTGGCAATAAGACCCTTCTGTATCATGTCACAAGTATAGTGACAATCCACTTCGATGTGCTTGGTCATCTCATGGAAGGCATGGTTGTTTGTAATGAAAAGAGCAGCTTAGTTGTCATATTGGAGGTGCTTGGGAAGATGCACCCCAATGGTGAGGTCAATAAGAACCGATCTGACCTACATCATCTCTGTACTAGCTTGCGCCATGACCCTGCATTCTAATTCAACGTTAGATCTAGTAAACCCAGTTTGCTTCTTGCTCTTTGATGGTCCCAGGGAACTTCCTATGAACACTGCGAAGCCATAAGTAGACTTCATGTCCTTGGTCACCCTGCATAATTTGTATATGCACATGTTATAGCTGTAAAGGATGTACCTCTGCTAAATAAAAAACTAGTACCATGTGAGGCCTTCAGATACCTCAGAATCATATGTATTGCATCCATATGTGCTTGTCTGGGATGATCCATAAACTGATTCACTTTGCTCACGGAAAATGATATATCTGGCCTAATAATGGTCGCATACAAAAGCTTTCCAACAAGCTCCAATGTACCTTCTCTTATCTACGTCCTTCGTTTCACCGTCATAGAGCTTCATGCTCGGGTCCATAGGAGCAGTGGCATGCTTGCAATCTGCCATGTCTGTCTCAAAAAGAAGATCTGTAACATACTTCCTCCGGGTCATCACAAGACTTCGCTGGTTCTTGGCAAACTCCAATCTAAGGAAGTAGCGTAAACTACCAAGGTCCTTGGTCACAAGCTATTGACATATGAAATTGTTAGCAACCTGAATGCTCTGCTCGTCATCCCCTGTAACAATGATATCATGAACATAGACAAGAATGACAATTGCTCTCTCCAAGTCCTGTGAACAATCAGAGAGTGATCGACAGTCGATCACACAAATTTCTGTTGCTTTATCAAGTTTGAGAGCTTATGGAACCATGCTCTTGGACTCTGCTTAATGCCATAAATCACCTTGTGAAGCATGACCCAGGTGGCTGCTGCATGTGCACCTCCTCATGTAGGTCACCATATAGAAAAGAATTCACATCATTGAAAGAGGGGGCCAAACCCGTGTCACTACAACTAATAAAAGGATACATAGAGTAGTGGACACTGGAGAGAATGTATCCTGATAATCCTCCCCATATGTTTGGATGAACCCGCGTGCCACAAGTTGCACCTTGTAGTGATCTACACTACCATATGGTCGGCGCTTCATAGTGAATACCCACTTGCACCAAACAACGAAGGCATCAATTGAAGCAGAAACAACGCTCCAAGTGCCACGTGACTATAGTTCATCCATCTCCTCCATGGCATGCCACCACTGATTGTCCTGAGTAGCCTCCTGATATGTTCGCGGTATCTCCACGGTTGATATTGTCAAAATAAATCTCCTGAAATCCTCTGAAAGCCTGCTCAAAGAAGCTTGGGCTACAAGAGGATATGAATCACAAGTACGTCTCTACTTTTGCAGGGCAATCGACATACATCAAGATCATTTTCCATTTCCTGAACCTGTAAGTTTCCCTCTTAAGAGGGTACTGCTCATAATGTAAGGAATCTTGCTGCCAGTATTCAGAAATGCGGCCTAGGTGGCCGCATATGCGGTCGCATATGCATAGTCGGGCACTAGACCGAATCACATATCCAATATTCGGTACATATGAGATTTGGGTGAGTATGCAGCCGAGTAAACCACATATGCGATCGCATACTCGGCCGAGAGCCCCTTCGTACATGCTTCGTCTTTTAGTTGCTGGAACTCGTAGCTACTGCTACTACAGTAAAAAATAAATGTTACTAATTGTTTATTAGAAAAAATTTTTATGTTGTTTGTAATAAATTTTTATTTTTTATCTAAAATAAATGTTAATAATTGTTTATTAGAAAAGATTTTATGTTGTTGTTTGTAAAAATTAAATGTTCGTTTTTATTTAAATAGAAGTTTTTTTTAATTTCTATGAATGTCGTTTCCTGTCTCTTTGCATTTGTTTAATTTGTTAAATTTATATTCAGGTAAAGATAGGGGTAGAAACAATGTTGGAGTGGTTGTTCATAAGGATTTGAAGGATTGTGTGGTTGAGGTGAAAATATTCGGGGTTCGAATTATTTTGCTAAAATTGGTGCTTAAAGAAGAAATTCTGAATATCATCTCAGTTTATGCACCGCAGATTGGTTTAGATGAAAGGACTAAACAAGCTTTTTGGGAGGATTTGAATAAGAGTATACAAGGAATCCCACAAAGAGAAATGATTTGCATCGGTGGAGATCTTTATGGACATGTGGGAAAAGATGCTTCAGGGTATGTTAGTGTTCATGGAGGATATGGTTTTGGGGATAGAAATGAAAAGGGAAAAGCCATCATGGATTTTGCAACGGCATATGATCTTTTCATAGCAAACACTCTCTTCAAGAAGAGGGAGGAACATTTAATTACTTATAAGAGTGGGCCAATTAGAACACAAATAGATTACTTTGCGTTGAGTAGAAGAGATTGGTTGTGTTGTAAAGACTGCAAAGTAATTCCAGGAGAGAGTTTGACAACCCAACATCGTTTGTTAGTCTTAGATGTACAAATGAAAGGGCTGGTAAAGAAAAAAGAGGGTTTCTATGATAACTAGAACTAGATGGTGGAATCTTCCACTGAAGCAAGCGAACTTTTGGGAGAAGGTTTTAGAAGACTTATCTTGGGATTGTAGCGGTAGTGCAAACGAGATGTGGGAGGCAGTAGCATCTTGTATCCGAAAGGTAGCCAAAGAGATGTTAGGCGAGTCAAAGGGAGGAGCTCCAGGTCAAAAGGAGGCTTGGTGGTGGAGCGAAGGGGGTGCAAGAGAAGGTAAAAATAAAAAGAGCTTGCTTTAAAGCTATGTCTAAGGATAGAACAGAGGAAACCGTCACAAACTACAAAATAGCGAAGAAGGAAGCAAATAAGGTCGTAAGCGAAGCTAAGTCAAAAGCTTATGAAGTTTTGTATAAAAATCTCAACTCTAAGGAGGGACAGAAGGATATTTTCAGGTTGGCCAAAACAAGAGAAAGAAAGACCAAAAACCTCTCTCAAGTGAGATGCATTAAGGACGAGGAAGTAATGTGCTTGTTACTCAGAAGGATATAAAGACTAGATGGGAGCAATACTTCCATAAACTTTTCATTGGGGAAGGAAATAGAGAGATCACTTTGGGTGATCTAGCTTGTAGTGAAAGTTACTTGAATCGTGCAAGCTATAGACGGATACAAAGAAAGGAAGTAGAGGAGGCTTTGAAGGTTATGAGACACGGGAAAGGTGTAGGATCGGATGACATCCTTGTAGAAGTATGGAGAGTTTTAGGTGAGCATAGTTTGACTTGACTTACGAATTTATTCAATGTTATTTGGCGAAGCAAGAAAATGCCTGAAGATTGGAGGAGTATCGTGGTGCCTCTTTATAAGAATAAAGGAGACACTCAAAATTGTTCAAATTATAGAGGTATCAAGATGATGAGTCACACTATGAAAATTTGGGAACGTGTGATTGGAAGAAAGTTGAGGCAAATTTCTAATGTAAAAGAAAACCAATTCGGATTCATGCAGGTCGTCAACGATTGAAGCCATCCATTTGCTGAGGAGAACAATGGAGATTTATTGAGCTAAAAGGAAGAACCTCCACATGATCTTTATTGATTTGGAGAAGGCTTATGATTCTGTCCCACGAGAGATATTGTGGAGAGTGTTGGAGAAGAGACAAGTACCTTTCCTATACACTAACCTCATAAAGGACATGTATGATAGGGCCTTATCTTGTGTAAGGACCCCGTCTGGGAAGATCTGGATATTTTGACATCAACATTGGTTTACATCAAGGTTCAGCTTTGAGTACATTTCTTTTTACTTTGATTATGGATGAGTTGACAAGTCACATCCAGGATGAGTTACCTTGGTGTATGTTATTTGATGATGATATTGTGTTGATCAATGAGACTAGAGATGGAGTAAATGAGAAGCTTGAGGTCTAGAGAGATGCATTGGAGACTAAAGGATTTCGTATAAGTAGGGCTAAGACGGAATATATGGAGTGCACCTTTGATGGAAGCAATGATGAAGGAATCGAGGTGAAGATTGGTGCCGATAACATTCAGAAGAGAGATTCCTTTAGATATCTGAGATCTATTCTGCAAAATGATGGAGAAATTGATAGAGATGTTACTAATAGAATAAATGCAGGTTGGCTAAAGTAGAAAGGAGCCTCTGATGTTCTTTGTGATAAGAAAATTCCTTTAAAAATTAAAGGAATGTTTTACAAAGCAACCGTGAGACCTGTTATGCTTTATGGATCTGAATGTTGGCCCGTGAACCATAGACATGTGTAGAGAATGAATGTAGCAGAAATGAAAATGCTAAGGTGGATGTGTGGACACATACATAAAGATCGGATTCAGAATGATGCAATCAGAAAGAAAGTTGGTGTAGCTCCGATCGAGGATAAGATGTGAGAAATCCGCTTAAGATGGTTTGGACATTTACAAAGAAGATCAGCTGATGCACCAGTTAGGAGATGCGAGCGTTGGGATGTTGAGCCTGCTAAGAGAGGGTGAGGATGACCCAAGAAGTGTTGGAAAGAGACCATACGAAGGGATCTTAGTTTTGTGGATATGAGCTCGGGATTGACCCAAGATAGATCTGAATGGAAGCGAAGAATCCATGTAGCCGACCCTACTTAATTGTGGGAAAAGGCTTTGTTGTTGTTGTTGATACTTTTATTTTAGAATCAAATACATCTTCTTTTGTGAAAATATATCTATGAGCCGTTTGCTTTCTTCATTCAATACTTTTTCTCAATTGTTCAGATATTTTGTAATAGAAAGTTGCATTAAATCCCCCCTAGCTAGATGCCATCTCATTAATGCTAGATAAAAGGGAATCCGGTCATTTAATCAATTGAAATGTATTGATTCACAATCCAATTTTCATTTAGTTAATTCTTATAGAAGCATAATAAATGTTTCTATGATTTATTATTGTTATATCTCAAAATAATTTTTTTTCTTATATTTTCATTCCTACAGTAAGTATGCCAACAAATTTCGCTTTCATTTTTTTATGATTCACTCTAAAATGGTCATTTTTTTAAAGCTTGCTCTGAAATCATGTCGTACTAAAAAGTTTATGCATAGATTTCATCTTTTGTTATTTTTTTCGAAGCATAATCTCTAATATTTGAATTCAATTTATCACTTTAATTATTTTTAAATTAAAATAATACAAACCGCATAATCCACACATACTTCCACATATATTTCTGCATATCCGCTTACTCGCTTCAGACCGCCTGACATAGCGAATACCACATATCGACTTTCTGAACCTTGCCTGCTGCAAAGACAATTCAATAGTGGCGTCAGTAGAAACAATACGCTCATTACATACCTGAGGCATGCTGGATGATGGCGAAGACCTGTGAGCAGGGGGAACAGATTGAGACCTACAAGTAAACACGCGTGGGGGGGGACTCGAAGATGGGATGATGTCGGTGATCGAAGTAGAGGATGGAGTAAATCAGAGGATGTGAAGCAGAAGAACATAGGAGAAAATGAGGGGAAGTAAACAAAGAAGAGTGAAGAAAGAAGAGGGCGAGAGAAAAGGGGGAAAACAAGAAGGGAACGAGGGTATACCTGGAAGGGGATAGATGTTCGTCTGATGAGTTGGAGTAGGAAGATGCCTCCTCCAGTCATCTCTTTGAAGCCCCGACGAAGGGACTGAAGCTTCGTTGTACTTGCAGCTGAGATCGTCGTCGGAGTCAACTGGGTTGCTGTCACCCACTGCTCTTGCCCTCTCTGTCTCTTTCGCTCTTAGTTTCCAAGCACGACGAAGACGGATAAATGTTGCATGGTCGGGGATGGAGGTGTTAAATAGGAGAACATGGAGAGGCGTAGGAGTTTGGGAGTTGGCTGATCGAATCTGAGGTTTGTTGGGTTTCAATCAACCTGGAGATAGGATAAAGGAGGAGAATAGATAAAGGGGTTTTGATCATTGGGGATTAAGGACATGGGGGTTGAAGAGGATCGAGGTGGTTGGTTTTGAATGGGTTTGCATGCGAAGGGATAATACAAGTTTCAATTAGGGGGATGTAGGTGGTTGAGATGGAGTTGGTTTGTCGAATAGGGAGAGGATAAAGGCTGCAAGCTCGGTTGTTGGAGGCGATAAAGATAGGAGTCATCGAAGGTTGGCGGCTGCAGAGGGGGTAGTTCGCTGGAGATCAAAGAATCCGCCGTTGAGTGGGAGCGACTGGAAGTTGGAGGCGACACGGTTATCGTTGGATCGCGAGTCGATCTAAAGGTAGGAAAGTGCTCATGTGAAAAGCACACGAGGGTTCTAGAAAGAGGTGGGTGAGAAGATGGTCGTTGGATCCTAATTGATCCAACGACCCAGATTAGGGGTGCTAAGGGACAAAAGGGGTTGACCGAGGTAAATGGCAGGTTTGACCGCGAGTCGTGGTGGACGAATGGGGGGCTGACATGTGGCATGCTGACTTATTAACCAATGCAAAAAATAGAAAATAAATTTAAAATCGTAAATTATCTCAAATGCAAAAATGCCTAAAATAAAAATGTTTATCTAAATGCATTATACAATGTTCTTAAAGAATTCAAATGCAAATGGAATCAACTGTGCAAATTATGAATTTTTGTGTGATATTTTATATATATATATAAAATACTATTCTTTAGTTTTGTATTTTATATTTGGTTTTCTGTGGACAATAAATGCATGCAAAGATCAGACATGATGTAAAGTTATGCAATGGACACAAATGTAATTTTTTGATTTTTTACAAGTTAACAAGATGTCAAAATAAATGAATGATGTGAATTATATACATGTAAATTAGGCCAGACAATATAGGTTAGATTTCATCTTTTTCTTTGCTTTTTTGATTTTTTGGGGATTTTATTTTTTTATATAATTTGTTAGAAAATGAAATAAAATATAGAAATGAAAAAGAAATAAATAAAAAAGAGTCAAATATGTACATGAAGTAACGAATAAAAAATTAGCAAATATGTAGAATATATAGTTCGGCCTCAAAACACAAACTTCACAATTGAACTCCGATTCTTTTGAATTTGATCTTGATTAGTAGATAATTAAATGTACATTAATTCGAAAGTGAGTAGAGTGAAGTTGAACATTGTTTGTGAGAGATATCCGCTTTTACAGCTTTCTGTCTTGGAATTAGGGTTTGGATTTATTTCAATTAGATACAAGTTAGTATTTTTTAAGATTTTTCATTGATTGATACAATCGAATTAGTTTCATGTAAATTGGAATTAGTGTGAATTTATTAAAAATTAGTGAAATGTGAATATTACAAATAAATATGAATGCAGAATGAAATGCTAATTTATGGAAATTATTTACAAGTGTATGAATGTTAATTATGAAATATAAATACATGAATGCATCATTACTCGAACGAAGCTCTATTTTCAGCTAATTAGTGTGATAAATCATAGATTTATCAGTGATTCACTTGTCATTGTCATGATGCGCTTTCTATGCAACAACCACATACAAAAACCAATTCTACTTGGCAGTTTTAGCTTCCAAATAAAGTTGCAGTAATGGCCCAAAGCATTTGTCCTTGGAGGTGGTGCTTTAAAAATCATTTTGTTGGCTCATTTAATCGAAAGTGAGTTATCCTTCCATCCAGTGATCCCGCCCATCAACAGGTATATCAATCTGTCTAAAGGACTTCAAAGAAGAAGGAAATCTTTTAAGCGTTGGTCAGAAAAATCCGTGAAGAATGAAGGCGTCTAGTTGCCATCTAACCAACAATCCAACACTCGTACATCACGGTTAACAACTAAAGCAAATAAGCAGGTCAATCTGGAGGATAAGCCTCAATCGTCTAGTTATCGGTCCAAAAAGCAAAAGATTTGCCATCACCAAGTTTCAGACGAAATAGTTCCTGGAAGCGAGGAAACACCGATTTGATTCCTTTCCAGAAAGCTGAAGGATGAAAGTTCTGCTGCTGGGGCAAAGTCCCTTGGTCCCCGATGTTATAAATGCCACGAATGAGTCTGCAACACGTCTTAACTTCTACCCCAAACCTACTAACCCATTTTAGGAGAAGAGCCTCGTTCATGTATTCCAAGCGGGTGATCCCAAGGCCACCAGCTGCCTTTGCCAAAGTAATAGTTTTCCAATCAACTAGGTGCACCCCAAACCCATCTTGACATGTTTTGCTCCAAAGAAATCTCCATATAATCAAATTCCAATTGTCGTATGATACCAATAGGGAGAAGATGAGATGACATGAAGAAATCAGGAATAGTCGAGAAAACAGCCTGTATAAGCACCAATCACTCGCCACGAGATGAAATGGCTGCCTTCCAACTTGAGAGCTTTTCCCCCAATATTTTCTATGATAGGCAACCAATCAGACATCTTAATTATGCCTGTTGATAAGGGAAGGCTTAAGTAGTCGACCATAAGAGAGCCACACTCCGTTTCTAGCTCCATACAACAAGCCCATGCATCTATGTCTGAATGAGCAAACAAAATAGTAGTAGATTTACCATGATTAAGAAAAAGCCCAGACATAAACAACAACAACAAAGCCTTTTCCCACTTTAAGTAGGGCTGGATACATGGATTTTTTGCCTTCATTCATATATACCTGTTTGCTTAAATCCATGTTCAAAATTTTGAACGAATTCGAGATGAATTCCTAAATATTGTTATTAAAAAAACACTATTAGGAATTTATCCAAACGATTTTGAGACAAATTCCTAAATATCGTAAAAGAACTTTAAGAATAATATTTAGGAATTTATCTCTCTTGCGCTGGTTGTCGGCTACCTAACGTGCAACTCTCCTCAATTTACCCGGGCTTGGAGCCGGCCATGGCTGAGTTAAGAACAAGCCCAGACATCTCTCAAAAATTTCCAACGTCATTGCCATTCGTTTAGCCTCCTCTTTGCCCTCTTCAAAAAAAGATGGTGTCATCTGCATACTGCAACAAGGGAACGCAAATCAATGTGTATCCTGCTATGACATCATTAGGTAACTCTCGATCAACCATGCAAGCCAAAACATCTGCTGCAACCACAAAAAGCATATGGGCGAATGGACGCCACTGTCTAACTCCCTACCGCGACTAGAAAAAACACGTCAAATCGACCGTTAACCAACATCGAGTAGGTTGTTGTTATAACGCAACACCTCATCCAAGAGATCCAAGTATCGGGGAACCCGTCTAGAAAATATCATCCAGAGAAAACGTCAATCCACCGTGTTATAAGCTTTAAAAAAGTCCACCTTCCAAAGTACACCTTTGACTGATGTCTCTTCCAGTCTGTTATGATCTCAGTCGCCATAGTCAAACTGTCTTCTCGAAATAAATGCTGACTAGAGCGGTGAGATGATGCGATCCAAAACTTTGCTCATCCGAACTACCAAGACCTTTTCTATTATCAAATAAATAGAATTAAAAATGGTAATCGACTGGAAATCTTCCACTCTCTCATGTGCCTCCTTAAGCGGGGGAAAAATAAGAGACATGTTATGTCTCTCAAGGCCATCATTGTCTCTAGCAAATTCCTCCACAACATCTATAGCATCTCTTCCTAATGTCATCCAAAACTCTCAAAAGAAGAGACATGGAACCCATTAGGATCATGTGTACCATCAACATTCAGGTTCCAAATTGCATTTTCATAATAATTTGCATCGGGTGATGCACATATTGTTCAGATAGTTGAGAGGATCTTAGCCCGGACCAACTCGATTGTCTACTTGAATTTCTTCTCGAGAAATCATGTAAGTGATCAGCAATTGCCCACCCCATGAAACGGTCATCCTCCACCCTCCTTCCATTCACTTTAACCTAGTGGATCAGGTTATGATGACGCCTCTTGCTGACAACTCTATGGAAGTATGTTGTGGTTGCACCATCTTCTTTGAGCCAAGAATGTTGATATCGTTGTTCCCATTCCGCCGACAAACCCTAATTAACCGTATATGCCCTCCAACATATTGGACGAACAAGCTCCATACCCACGTGTCTTCCTATTAAGAATCTGTTTCATGTATAACCCAAGGTGTTTGGATGCACATCTTTCATCTTCATTCTCTGGGTCTTGATAAGCTTGCGCTTAGGGTTATGAAGTGTGCTTTCGCAAAGCATTCCAGAACACAAAAGGGATACATATGTTTTGATCCCATCCATCCTCTTTTTTATTTGAGTGAGTATTTTACTTTTCTCGAATCCATGTTTTAATGTTCCACTTCTGGCTCTTGTGTGGTGACTCTCGAGGTAAGAGAAGTCGCCTATCTTCATATACCTCATGTGTTTAGCGATGGAATATTGCCTACATATTGTTTCAAGGTGGTGTATTCTCGTCGTGAGGTCAATCCTGTGAAAGTAAGCACGATTGACACACCCTCCCCCACCCTATGGTAATGCGCTATTAAGAACATTAACTAATTGGTGTGAGAATTCAATGCCTGTAGATACACGGTCTACGACAAAATTCATTTAGCATGCTCAACTTCATATCCTCTGATTGCAGTTCGGAAAGGGAAACAAATTTGCACACAACATCCAGTTTTAAATTATGTTTTTATGAGTCAGTTATCTCTAGAATACAAGACCTTTATAGTGGGTTTTACTTTGCTATCACTATTTCATCTACCAATAAACAAGCAATACTGGTGCCTGTGAGGAAGGAAGCTATGCAAGAGGAAATCTATATTTTGATTTCTCATGATACATTTTTTTGAGTAAGATAACGGGGGAGCCCTCCCGAGGCGGGAGTCACCCCACCAAAGCATTCATTAATAAAGCATATGGTACATCAGTTTGATAACCAGAAATGGTACAAAACATTACAGTGGGCAATAACATTTTCAAAGTAAAACCGCTGCCCCTTGAAAATTGTATCATTCCTACCAAGCCAAATAGCCCATAGAGCAGCAAGAGGCTTGGAGACATCATCGGAAGACCCAAGGCCGACCCCACGAATCGACCTCCAAAACTGTTCCGCATCGAATGCCCAGACCCACGGAAGCCCCAAAGACTCCCAAACCTTTGCCGAAGATCTGCAACCAAAGAAGATGTGGTCCGCATCCTCCAACTCGTCCTCGTATCTGTCATACTTTAGATCCGTCCCACCCAACAGTTTGCCTCTTCTCACTTTGTCACAAATACGACCTCTCCTCATACACCAAAGGAAGATGGACGCTTTGGGGGTTATGGCATGGCGCTTGGGGCTTATTCCCCCAAGGAAGATGGACGCTTTGGTGACCAAATGAAGCTGCTATCATTGAATGTGAGGGGCCTGGGCCGGCCCGAAAAGAGTCTCGGGGTGCAGAATCTGTTGAGAGAGGCTGGGGCAGATATTTTCTTACTTTAGGAGACTAAGTTGCATTCTTTGGATGACCAGTTGTGGCGGGAGATGAGTAGGGGGGAGGTTTTCATGATGGCTGAGAAGGAGGCAGCAGGTGCTTCAGGGGGGCTGCTTTCCGGTTGGCGATCTGATTCGTTTGATCTGCTGGGGATTTCCGCCTCCCACTTCACCTTGTCTGCTCGGCTGCGGTGGAGAGCGGATGGGATCTGCCTGTGCGTCACTAATATCTATGGCCCGTGTCGGCAGCAGGATGGTAGCTTGGCTACGGATGTGGAGAGTGTTGTGCCTGAGGTTGGCGATGGTATTTGTATCATCTGTGGCGACCTCAATGTCACGTTGTTATCGGACGACAGGTCGGGGGGGGGAGCGGGGGTTCTGATCCTGGATCTGCAGATATGAGGCAGGTGGTTCGGTATCTGGGATTGTCTGTTGTGGATGCGGCTGGGTGCAAGTACACTTGGAGGAACGCGAGAGCGAGGTCCAGACTCGACAGGTTCCTGATGTCTGTTGAGGCAGGGGAGGTTTTCCCTTTGGCGAGGGCTTGGGCTCTTTCGAGGACTCTATCTGATCACACTTATGTTCTATGGTTTTCTGGAGAAGAGCGCTTAGCTCGGTTCTCCTTTCGCTTTGAGAAGAAGTGGCTGCTAGAGGATGGTTTCCGGGACCTGGTGTATGAACATTGGCGGGCTGTAGTGGTGGCGGGCTCGGCGGTGTCGCGGTTTGCGGCTAAGCTCGAGTACCTGAGGCGGTTGCTGTTGAGTTATGGGAAGGATGTCGCCAAGAGGCGACGGGCCGTCAGGGCGGAGGCAGAGGCTGGGATCAGCAGGTTAGACGGGCTTGATGATGATCGGGGACTGTCTCCGGAGGAGGTGGAGGAGAGGGCAGCGTGTCTAGAGGCCGTGCTTCGGGAGGACAGAAAGGAGGAGGTTCATTGGCGGCAGAGGGCGAGGCAGAAGTGGCTAAGGGAAGGGGACGCCAACTCGTGGTTCTTCCATTCTGTGGCATCCAGGAGGAGGAGAAGGAGCTTCTTGCATGAGATGGAGGTAGGGGGCCAAAGAGTTTCAGGCGAGAGGGACATTGGGGTCACCTTGCGGGGCCACTTTGTGAGGGCTTCGAGGAGGGTGCCAGTGGAAAATGGCTGGGGTTGGTCGGGTCGGGGGGGGGGGGGGGGGCGAGGTCCTTGAGTGGAGCCCAAGCTGATTCGTTAGTGGCCGAATTCACGGAGGAAGAGGTGCGCAGGGCGGTTTGGGAGCTGAATGCGGACGAGGCTCTTGGACCGGATGGTTTCTCTATATCCTTTTACAGAGAGTTCTGGGATCTGCTGAAGGGTGACATCTTGGAGGTTCTGACTGAATTCAGGGGGGGTAACATGGGTTTTGAGAAAGTTAACAGGGCTTTGATTTTTTTGCTGCCGAAGAAAGAGACCCCAGTTGGGGTTGGGGACTACATGCCGATTTTTATTTCCAGTGGCATTTATCTTATTGTCGCCAAGGTGTTGGCGAGCAAACTTAGAGGCGTCTTGCCCTCTGTGGTCTTACCAGCCCAATCCGCCTTCATTCCGGGTCTATGTATGGCAGATGGAATCGTGACCGCTTCGAGATCTTTCGTGAGTGGAAAAGGTCTAAAAAAAAGAGGCAGTTCGGAAGATTGACTACGCCAAGGCCTACGACTGTGTCAGTTGGAGATTCCTTTGGTTAGCTCTGCAGAAAAGGGGTTTCCCGAAAGAATGGATTGCTTGTGTTAAGAGATGCGTCATCACTAGCTCCTGCTCGGTGTTGGTAAATGGGAGGCCTGAGTGGGGATGGTTCCAACCGCAGAGGGGGGTGCGTCAGGGCTGCCCCCTTGCTCCCCTGTTTTTTTGTGTTGGTTGCAGATTGTCTTGCGGTTTTGTTTCAGCGAGCGGTGGAAGAAAACTGGTGCGAGGTCTTCAGAATGGGGGACATCTCAGTCCCGGTGTTGCAGTTTGCGGATGACACGCTGATTTTCCTGGGAGGGACGGAGGAGCAGAACCACAATGCAACTGTGCTGGTGGATGTGTTTGGGTGCCTCTCTGGTTTGCAGATTAACAGGCAGAAGTCGGTCCTTGTTCCAATGGGAATGGGTGGCGAGGAGAGCATTGGGCTGGCGGAGTAGGCAGGATGCCGATAACCTATCTGGGATTGCCTATGGTTGAGGGCAGGCTGAGGAAGTCCGTTTGGGATAGTGTTCTGCGCAGAATGGAGGAGCGGTTGGAAGATTGGAAGGCTATCACTCTGTCCAAGGGTGGGAAGCTTACACTGCTGAAGCATGTCCTTTCGACCATCCCGACTTTTTTCTTCTCGATGAGATTAATGCCTGTTGGTGTTAGAAGGAAGGTTGAGACTTTGATGAGATCTTTTTCTGGTCAGATGGAAGACAGACAAAGAGGGGGTTGCACTTGGTGGCTTGGAAGGATCTTGCTGTACCAGTTGCGGAGGGGGGCCTTGGCATCAGGGACGTGGAATCTATGAACAAAGCTTTGTTAGCCAAATGGGTGGTGCGCATTGGGGGTTGTCCGACTCGCCGGTCTTGCAGTTGCTGAGAAAGATATATGGTGTTACTGGGGAGTTGGTGGCAGTGAGGAAGCGTAATGAGTCTTCCTTGTGGAGTGGGATCCGTGCCGTGCTTACGGGGCTCCGGCCTCTTCTTAGGCCGATTTTGGGGGATGGTCTCCGATTTCGTTTTTGGCTGGATGAATGGATGGGGGAAGGGGCCTTGGCCCTCCGCTTCCCACGGTTGATGGCGTTGACCGTGGATAGGGGGGCGCGGGTGGCGAAGGACGTCGAATCTGGGTCGTGGGCGCCGAGGTTCCTTGCGGATCTCTTGGATCAGAGGTTGGAGGAGTTTTTGCGGATGCTGTCTGAGATTCCCCCAACCGGGGAGATGTCGGGAGACCCGGACTGTTTTGAGTGGACTGATGGTAAGTTCTCGGTGAAGGCGGCCTATCAGAAGGTTAGTGCAGTTTTGGTGGAGCGAGATGAAGATTTCTCATGATACATCAAACCCCCTTAAGGACACAATCGATGTTGGCAGTAGGTGGGTGTTTACCACCAAGCACTTGCCTAATGGATCGGTTGCACAATTGTGGCTAAATGCTATATTCAGACTTATAATGAGGAATTACTGGAGGTTTTTTCACCGGTGGCTCGTCTCCCAACAATGGGCATTCTGATTTAGTAGCTATCGAAGAGTCATGGTCACCCTATCAGTTTGATATAAAAAATGCATTCCTTTATGGTGATCTTCATGAAGAAGTCTATCTGAAACAACCGCCTAGGTTTGCGACCAACGAGAGGGAGTATCACAAGGTCTTTCAGCTCCATAAAGATATTTATGGCTCATGGACTGCTGTTTCATAAATTTCTCATATTATATCATAATTTGGCCTGAACCGATCTACTTTAGATCACTCCTTATTCGTCCAGAAGACCGAAATGGGAATCATTGCTATGCTTGTGTACGTTGATGATATTATATTTACTGGCGATGACATTGACAACCTATCATATATTTAGAAGTATCTTGCTAAGCACTGTTACAAAGTACTTGGGAGAACGTCGATACTTTCTTGGCATTGGAATGGCTAAACCATAGTTGCAAAATCATCCAACTAATTGAGCTGGTGGGATGGCTAACTGACAATTGACTACTCAATCAATAATCGGTAGACGTACTAGTCGACATATTTTTGCATGGACAATTTTATTTTATTCATTTTTTATTTTTTTAAAAACTTAATATGAGATGCTTACTTATTTAATTTGAATTGTTTCTATTATTTCATTATGATAGTACAAAAATGTAGAAATCTATGCTTACTTTTTTTGATAGGAAAGAGGGTGAACCCCTGACGTCGGAGTCAATGCAAAAACTATTTCATTAGAATAACATTAAAGTCCATTATCGTAAAACCCAAAAGTGATACAAGGCGTTACAGTGAGACACAACACTTTTCGAGTAAAACCTCTGATTATTGAAGATCAAATCATTTCGCCCTACCCAGATTGCCAACAGAACAACAAACGACCTGGTACAATCGTCTGTGAAGTTGTTTCCCACGTCTCGAATCGACCTCCAGAACTCCTCTGCCCCTCCGGTCGCCACCCAAGTGATCCCAGCCTCCCTCCAGACATGCTTAGATGCTGTGTACTTGAAGAAAAAAGTGTTCCGAGTCCTCCACCATCCCATCACACCTATCGCACAACGTGTCCGCCAAGCCTAACAACCTCTACCTCCTTGCTTTATAGCACAAGCGGTCGCTTCTCAAGCACCACAAGAATACCTTAACTCTGGATGGAATCTTAGTAGCCCAAATCACCTTCATGTCTTGGCAAAGATCCAAATCATGTTCCTCTGAAACTCTCCTCATTTCCTCATAAATTTTCTTCACAGAAAATCTCGCATCCTCCCATACAAAATGATCGCTGTCCTGTGAAAAATGTCCAGGCGACGGAGTTTCCACCTGCAACCTGACATACTCCTGCATACACTGCTCGGAAAGGTTCGAAAAAAAATCAGCGACCACGTACCCGGATCCGCCACCTGCGAAAGGGTACTCTCCTTCGATGTTGCCAATGCAAATAATCTTAGGAATCTTGTCTCAAGAGCACCCTCCTTCGACCGGTCATCACGCCGGAATCTGAATAAATGGCCATCTCCCACATTCGGCTGCAGACTATGCGCAAATCAATAGCAGAACCTCGTTGATACCAGCCCAGAGCGGCGATCAAATCACACTCTATGATGCAGCATAAAATTAAAATATAGGGCATGATGTTTTTTAATTTTAATTACGTTTATTCGAGTCATGGCAATTTTAATTAAATAAATGAGATCGCATGTGATCTCTAATTAGTTAGGTCAGTTTGAATTTCTAATTTAGTTAATTAGAGTCAAATTAGGATAAAGGTAGATTTGAATTTCTATTCAAATCAATTAGAGTCAAATTAGAATAAATTGGGATTTGATTTTCGATTTTAGTTTCTATTTTTGTAATCCCATCCCTCCTATATAAAGGGATGATGGTCCATTGTTTTTAGATAGTTCAGATTAAATGAAAATTGGAGATTTGTCTCTTTTATCTCTCTCATTCTCTCTCTCAACGTGATCTTCACGATTCTCCTTCCCAAAACCTCGCGTAACCGACGCACGTTCTCCTTCTTCCCCGCCTCTCTAAATTTCTTCTACCAAAATTTATATTTTCCACCGTTGGATTTCTTTGACTGCATCATTTGGTATCAGAGCATGGCAACCGAATCATTCTTACGATTCGACGATCCCGTCACGTATTGGAAGATGCAATACGATTTAAGTCGTCTCCCCATGGCCCGCACTCACGCTCGCGTTTGAGAAAGTTCAAAAAGCGTCTTTTATCAAGCATCAAAGCCCAAGAATGGATAGATGCGACGTTCAATGAAGATTCGCTCGACAACAACAAAATCCAGATTCCAGAAGCTGCTGTACAACCTACTTTTGATCAAGAAAACGAAGGTATTTTCATGCAATATGAAGATTTTATTGATACAACTTCAATACTAGAAGAACATGAGGACAAAGGGCCCATCTTTGATGAAGATCCTACAAAAGAAGCATGGGAAATCACCGATCTATTCGTTGTTGGAGCTGCTGTCCAAGAAGAAAACAAGAACCCGGAACCCATCTATGATGGTCTTGTGGATAAAGAATACAACATCCACGACCTGTTCTTATCCAAGGATGATATCCAGGAGGCCGTAGATCTGGCCATGATTGAAGTCGTGGCCCTAAAGACCCCATCGGTGCTTCAGCCTTCATCACCCGTCTCGCTGCTACCCTCTTCTCCAGCCATCGACCAACTACTCGGCTTTTCCCCACAGCAACTGCCCCCATCACCGCCACCAGTGATGTCCGCCAGCCACCGCCATGCGGTTCCAACACCCTGGTCGGGCCACAACGACCTTCACAAGCTCCACGGCCTGAAAACCACGACCCCCCAAAAGGGGGCGCGCCATGAGTTCCATCAACCCCCTTGGAATGGAACCCCATGCCGCCTTCTTCGTCGCAACACGCGATGGTGGGCCACCTGCCACCGCAGTTGTTTTTCTCTCGCGTCGGTAACCTGCGTCGAAAGGAATCCTCGCCCCGAGCGTCGCTTGTGGCCTTCCTTCCCAGGTTGTCACCGCTGCCGTCTTTGGAATGGAGAGAATCAAACCCTAACAGGAGTTGGGGAGCTCCCTCCCGTCGAATCCCCTAAATTAAGGGATGAGATAATCTGGAGAAATTACCAGCAAGCCCTTCCTCACAAAAGTTTTTATAAAAGAGTCAATTGTAGGCTAAATTATGTCACTGGTATATTTTAAGTGAAGGGGTACAAAATTGCAGAGACGTCCTCCAATTGAAAAAAATTTACAAACGTAACGTTGAAATGATGTGATTGGGGAAATTTGAAGCTACAATTCCAACATTGAATTCTCCATCGACGAAATGAAGATCAAGCAATTCGTCAGGAGACGAATTTTTCAAGCGGAGGAGAATTGGACGCAGCATAAAATTAAAATATAGGACATGATGTTTTTAATTTTAATTACGTTTATTCGAGTCATGGCAATTTTAATTAAATAAATGAGATCGCATGTTAGGATAAAGGTAGATTTGAATTTCTATTCAAATCAATTAGAGTCAAATTAGGATAAGTTGGGATTTGATTTTTGATTTTGTTTCTATTTTTGTAATCCATCCCTCCTATATAAAGGGATGATGGTCCATTGTTTTTAGATAGGTTCAGATTAAATGAAAATTGGAGATTTATCTCTTTTTATCTCTCTCATTCTCTCTCTCAACGTGATCTTCACGATTCTCCTTCCCAAAACCTCGCGTAACCGACGCACGTTCTCCTTCTTCCCGCATCTCTAAATTTCTTCTACCAAAATTTATATTTTCCACCGTTGGATTTCTTTGACTGCATCACTCTACCAGCCACCAGTTCACTTCTGACACCAATAGATTTTTCTCACAAGTCTAGCCGCCAACGAAGATGATGACCCCCCTTGTTCATGTACTCTACATCACGAACTCCTAGCCTTCCGTTATTGCGCCCCCTCGTCACTTCCTCCCAGTTGACCTGGTGTATCCCGGATCTCTGCTGCTTCCCGTCTGACCAGAAGAATCTCCTCATCAAAATCTCAATTTTCTTTCTCACCCCACTAACACCACTCGAGTAGGAAGGAAGATAGGATATACTGAAAGTATGTGGTTACTTATTTGATTTGAATTGTTTCTATTATTTCATTATGATAATATAAAATGTAGAAATCTATGTAAATATATAAGAATATATGTAAAAAGTTATATATATATTTAAAATAACTAGAAAATATAAATCTGACTAATGTGCATTAAATCTGATTAATCACCTGATTGTTAACTAATCCTTAGTCTGTGACTTGACCGACTAAATATCTACTACCAAGTCTTCCAAGCTTGTCTAGGAATGCTCATGGTTGATTATTTCACAAAGTATGTTACCGATCTATTATGAAAAATCAGTTTTTTAGGTTCCAAACCTGCATCTATTCCCATGGACCTCAATGCGCGATTACATAAAAGAGTCATCTAAGCATATTATAACATGACGATACAAGTATTTAGTGGGAAAGTTAGTGTATGTTTACCATTAGTCCTGTTATTCCATTTATTGTTAGTCAGATCAGTCAATTCATGGCTAGACCTCGCCAAGTTCATTAGGATGTTGTAATGATGATCTTGAGATAGGATATTTGAAGCCTGCAACCTGGTAAATGTCTCCTCCTTACATGTCAGACGTCTTTGGAGATCTTAACTTATTCATATGTTGACTATGTTGGATGCTCTAGTGGTAGAAAATCCGCCACTGATTCTGCACTTACATTGGCGGCAATCTTGTCACATGGAGAAGTAGAAGCAAGTAGTTATTAGCTCTAGTGCCGAGTCTGAACAGAGAATAATGACCCAAGCTACAAATGTGGATAACTAAAGTATTAAAGGACATCCACTTAGGTGATCCCAATCTTATGGTCATGAGGTGTGATAATTCAACGGCTATATTTTTTGTGAACAATACACGACTTCTACAAATGTATCAAACATGCGGAGGTGAATTGTCGACATGATCCGGGATGGGTATGTCAAATCTTATACTGCGAGCCCAAAAAGTTTGACAATTGATGTATTTATAAAGGGCTTGAGTCGCTCTCCTGTCATCAAATGCGTTCCCAATTTGAGGATGATGGATTTCTATGTTCCAGCTTGAGAGGAAGTATCATTTGATTTTGTTAATGATCAGTGCAGGTATTTCCTTTATTGCACTTGTTATCTTTTGGTATGAACAAAAGTTTACTGATGCAATTAAACGTTAAAAGTGCTTCACTAACATCTGGGATAAGCTTAATTAAACACCCTCATTTTGAGTATTTTTTGTATATTTTAAATTTCTGTGTCTACTCATGGTAGTTTCCAAAAGACCATGGCATGCTCCGTGGGCATTTTAATTTCATGAATTCTTGAGTTACTTTGTTTAATGTGACATTGCACGGATTCAATGATAATGCAATGTCTTTTTAGATAATGTTTTAGACTTTTTTCTCTGTCCACGTATCATGTTTTCTCAGTTAATTTATAGTTATGTTAATATCCTGTTTAGCATCTTGGCAAGTATTTCAAACAATCTTCAAAAGCACTGGAGCAACAAGTTGCAAGGGAGACGAGGTTCTACAGTTCATTAATTAGGTGAATGCTCTCATCTTCCGACTCAGCTGTAAAGAGGATCTTGTTAATCCTATTTTCTGCAGGGATTTTTATTTTTCGTAAAACTCTATTATTGATTTTCTATAGGTTACAGCAGAATTGGAAAGTTAAACGGCAGCGTCAGCCAACATCTTCCACTAGTGGCGAGGACTTTGTTATGGACCTGCTAGATATTTCATTTCCTGACACGACTGTCTTGCCACGCTCCTCGTCCCTGTCCATAGTTCGTGTTGATCGGGATACTTCTGGCATGTTAACTGTGCTATTGCCTTCCAAATCTTGCCGCTTCTTGCATTTTGGTTTCTTTGGTCCGCCATGAGCAATCAGAATCATATTCCTCTCATAACATGAATCACTTGAGCACTTCTCAAACTCTCCAGGAAGAAAAAGAAATATTGGATGACGATGATATAAATGAATGTGTGAAAAAGTCTCATTCAGTCCTTTCGAGAAATACATCAAGCAATCTTTGATGAGCAGGTTCTCTCTGATACTTTCTTGTTTATTTTCCCTACTTTCGTATTATTTTCCCTCAGTTATATCATTTATTTACACTAGGTTATTTATTCTTCAGGTATTTGAATTAGTGAATCGGGAGACTTTGTACCAATCGTCTGGGGTTAATGTGATAGGGATGCAAGAAGATCTCTACAACTTGGAATAGGGCAGGAGGCCTCCGTCTTTTTTTGTCTCTCTTCATCGGAGGAAGACAACTCTAGGCAGCAGATGTTCCCCAACCACGAGCCATCTATGAAGGGGATGCTGCCTCAATGTCCGACTCCTTTCAACTCGTCAACATGGAAGGACAGAAAAGTCTTAGAAATCAGAAGCTTCCTAACCCAAATTGCTTTCTTATTATTTGCAGCATCTTTTGCTTGAAAATGTATTCAGAAAATCAAAAGAAAAACGCAATGGCATCAAACCATCAATTGTAGGTCAGTCATCAGCTGATGGCTTCGGGCTCCTTGGTCATTTCTGTATGTCAATAGCTCATAGACTTTACTCCAGCAAAGTGCTCGCAGAGCTTGAAATTTTGGTAAAATTTATGGAGACAATCCTTGCATCATATCTAAATTCAGTGGCCTGAGAATATGGAGTAAAAGCTCATATATCTTGTTTTCCTTTACAGGCTGCTGGAGTCCCATATCTTCATCTTGTGACTCATCCGACTTGGCATTCTCGCATCTCGTCATGGTCTCTATATGTTATAGTTCCAAAATTGGATCTTCATGCTGGTCGGCCCCATACTATAACTGATAAGAAAGGAAGCAGGAACCAGGGGTGTCTGCGTTTTCTTACCAAAGTGGTTGTGACTGACGAACGCATTAACATTACTGGAGAAGGTGCACCAAATGTCATTGATTCTTATGGTGACAGTCTGAAGAATGTGAAAACATTGAAACTGTTATGGATGTGATCTAGCTGATCTTCCTGCAATTCTTCTGCAGCAAGTAAGGACATTTTTTTGTTGTTGCAATTATTGCCATACTGAAAATATTAATTTTCCTTGTTTTTATGCAGTATGCTTCCTGTGTTGTATCAAGTTTGTTGTAATGTATAATAGGGTTAATAGTTTAAATGAGATTTCCAAGAAAAAGGAGTGGGTCACATATATGATCTAAGGTTGTAAGTTTCTCAAGATGTGGGGGTCGGTCCCTGTGTTCGGGTTAGCCGGGTCTGGTATATAGGGTTAATAGTTTAAATGAGATTTCCAAGAAAAGGAGTGGGTCACATATATGATCTAAGGTTGTAAGTTTCTCAAGATGTGGGGGTCGGTCTATGTTCGGGTAGACGGGTCTGGTCCCGCAGCTAGATAGCCATGGCCTCATGTTGAATCTGGGGTGCACTAATGGTGGGTGTATGTTGTAGGGGCATCTCCTTTGGCGACTGGCTCAGGGTTCACATGGGTGCTCGACGAGGATAGCTTCTGTCTGCGAGGAGAGGGGATCCATCCACCTAGAGCCTAGATGGAGGACTGGTCATCGTGGTAATTCTTCACAATTTTTCAGCACTGACTCTCTTTTCACAGGGCATGAACACAACCTTCAATAACAAAGGGTTTATAATTTCTAAATAATTTGATCGGCGTTCTTCATAATATATATGAGAGTGCATTATGTAGTATGCACTTCAACCGTTATGCCATCAGGTCCTTCACAACCCAATTCAGAAGGGGCACTCCCCCCATTTTTGAGAGGCAATAACTAAGGCAGCTAGGGAAACTTATATTCCCAAGATCCTCAAGTGATTATGACCTATACACCTGCTCCCTTCCATGTTCGAAGGGAACACCATGGTACATTAGGAAGGAACTGACTTCATCCCAAGTCACACGAAAATCTGGATTGTCTCCGTGCAATGTCCCGATGCATACACACGTTCTGAATTTTTAATAAGAAGGCGAAGAGTCTTCCCAAGGCAGGAAGTACATGACCCATCTCCAAGGTAGACAGGGTTATTTTGGCTAAAGATGTATAGTAGATTGAATGGGGCATGGCCATGGTTCCTCTGATTCTTGGAATAACGCTACTCTTTTTGCATTTGTCGCTCCTAGAGGATGTATTGGACATTCATAAAAAAAGTGAAGAACAACAGCTACGAGGACCTTGCCACAACCCTCTACCAATTCGCGATATGGTTTAATCAAAGTGGATAATGTAGGGTAATTTGTGCAATGTTTATTTTATTAGTTCACATAAAGGCCTTAAATGTTGGATTTCAGTTTCATTTCATTAATCTTTGGAAAGAGAAACTTGGTGGAATTTCGTTGAAATGGTCGGAAATTTAAAAAATTTCTTGAAAACTCATTTTTTTCTAAAATAAGATTTCTAATATTCTGTAATTCAATAAATGAGATATAAATACACGTTTTTGCTAATAATAAGATATTAACATGATATGTTACATTAAATTTCCATACAACCGCTCCAACAGTAAAAAAAAATAGTATACTGATCAGAACTAGAAACTGATCTTGAACCGAAATTAGAAGCCATTAGTTTCACCTATTGACCACGAAGATGGTGACACATGCAATAATAACATAGAAAAACATATGTTAATAAAAAGTACTAGTAAAATTATATCTTGTGTAAGAAATTGAAGAATGAAATGATAACCTAGAACTTATCTAACCAAAATACTTTCAACTTAGAAAAATGTTTAATTTTATAAATAAAATAAGACACACATATGCACACAAACACAAATCTTTCTAACATATATGTCTAATAGATGCATTGTATAGCTTGTAATAGTAAAATATATGCTGTACAAGACACAAACAAATCAATTAACACGTACAAATAGGATAGTATTCACAAGCACATCTATATCCAACCTGATAGTCGGCAAATACTTACAATCATGAGACTTGGAAGGCTGCTAGCAACCTAGAGAGAATCCACAAAAAACCAAGACCTTAAATTTCAGATTTCAATTTTGTTTCGTCAAGTTTGGAAAGAGAAATTTGGATAGTTTGGAGAAATCGTCAGAAATCTTGGAAATGACTCTAAACTTGACTTTTTTTTTCACAAAACTAAAGTTTTTAATATTCTTAGGAACAAGGTTGCAAAAGTCGGTACTCGGTCGGCTGGGTCACTGACTAAGGATTAATCGATAGTTAGACGACTAGTCGGATTTAGTCAGACTTTAATCAGCTTTGATTTTATGATTATTTGAAATATATAACTCATTTGTACACATATATTTACATGAATTTTGTACATTTTTATACTATCATAATAAAATAAAAGAAGTAATTGAATTTAAGTAAAATATTAAGCATTTTATAATAAGTTTGCTTACAAAAACATCAAAACATAAAAAATATGGCATCTCCAAAGCAAAAATTGGCCGACTAGTGTACCTAATCGGAATTAGTCGGTACTCGGTCGACCACCCCACTGACTAGACTAGTCAGACCTACTAGTCGGGCCAGTCGGATGACTTTTACAACACTGCTTAGGACAATACATAAAATTGAAATTCACACTTATTTATAAAATAAAATTGTAAATATAAGTTTTGAAGTAGCATTATAATCATAATCATCACACACATTGATATGTAGAACAACGCGTTGCCTAGGGTCAGAACTGTATGCTAAACTGGAAGTAAAAGCCATCATAATTACCTCTTCAATAGGAATGATGCGACATACATGATAACACTAATCAAAACATATATAAAAATAAAGAAAGAAACAAAACATATAAAGCTCTTCAGTTAAAACTTGAATTTATCTCTTAGATCTTGTGTATAACTAATTTTGTTTGGATTTAGATCTAAAATTTAGAAGCTAACGAAAGAAAACTTCAAACAATGTAAAACACTCTAACAACTAAACTCATCGGCGAATAAATAAGTGAAAATTCATTAATATATGCAATGAAAGCGAATTGTAGATTCCCTTATTTTTGTTGTTTCGCCAAAACAACATGCAATTTCAATGAAATTTCGTTGATATTTTGTGGATATTTCGTTGAAATCCTGGAAAAAGAAATAAGGTAGCGTTTCAGTTTCAATGACCTAGAGAAATGGAAATTTCGGAGAAATTTGATGGAATTTCGTTGTTATTTGAGACCAGTTCACATGGAGCATATAGTTTTCTGCCCCCAACCTTAGAGCATGCCTTGATGAAATGTCTTAATGTGCATCACATATTTTAAAATCTTGCTTCTGAAAATGTCCGGCAGACTCCAATGTTGCAAGAAGACCTTGGAATTTTATAATTTTTTAAGTTAGGGGATCTACTACATGGATTTTTTCCATTATCTGTGAGGTACTCAGGTAAAGAAAGGGCAGAAATGATGTTAGAGCGATTGTTTATAAGGATTTGAAGGATTATGTGGTTGAGGTGCAAAGATTCGAGGATTGGATTATTTTGCTAAAAGTGGTGATCGAAGAAGAAATTCTGAATATCATCTCATTTTATGCAGTACAAATCGGTTTAGATGAAATGATTAAACAAGCTTTTTGGGAGGTTTTAGATAAGATTATGCAAGGAATCCCTCAAAGAGAGATGATTTGCCTAGGTGGAGATCTTAATGTACATGTGAGAAAGGATGCTTCTGGGTATGCTAGTGTTCATGGAGGACACGGCTTCATGGATAGAAATGAAGAGGGAAAAGTCATTTTGATTTTTGTAAAGGCTTATGATCTTTTCATAGCAAACACTCTCTTTAAGAAGAGGGAGGAGAATTCAATTACTTATAAGTGTGGTTCAACTAGAACACACATAGATTACTTTACGTTGAGGAGAAGAAATTGGTTGTGTGGCAAAGATTGCAAAGTAATCCCACGAGGAGTTTGACCACCCGACATTACTTGTTAGTCATGGATGTGCAAACAAAAGGGCTAATAAAGAAAAGGAAGGTTTCCAAGATCACTAGAACTAGATGGTGGAATCTTCAGTTGAAGCAATCAAGCTTCATGGAGAAGGTTTTATAAGACTTCTCTTGGGGTTGCAACGGAAGTGCAAACGGGATGTGAGAGACGGTTGCATCTTGTATCCGAAGGGTAGCCATAGAGATGCTAGGCAAGTCAAAGGGAGGAGCTCCAGGCCAAAAGGAGGCTTGGTGGTGGAATGAAGGGGTGCAACAGAAGCTCAAATTAAAAGAGCATGCTTTAAAACGTTTTCTAAAGATTGAACAAATGAAACTGTTACAAACTACAAAATAGCGAAGAGGGAAACAAAGAAGGCTGTAAGCGGAGCTAAGTCAAAAGCTTATGAAGTTTTGTATAAAAATCTCAACTCTAAAGAGGACCAGAAGGATATATTCAAGTTGGCTAAAGTAAGAGAAAGAAAGACCAAAGACCTTTCTCAAGTGAGATGCATTAAGGACGAGGAAGGTTATGTGTTTATTACTCTGAAGGATATAGATACTAGATGGAAACGTTACTTCCATAAGCTTTTCATTGGAGAAGGAAATAGAGAGATCACTTTGGGAGATCTAGCTAGCAGTGAAAGTTACTTGAATCATGCAAGCTATAGATGAATACAAATGAAGTAGAGGAGACTTTGAAGGTTATGAGACCTGGAAAAAGTGTAGGACCTGATGACATTCCTATAGAATTTTGGAGAGTTTTAGGCGAGCGTGGCTCGACTTGGCTTACAAATTTATTCAATGTTATTTGATAAAGTAAGAAAATGCTTGAAGATTGGAGGAGAAACATCATGGACCGTGGTACCTCTTTATAAGAACAAAGGAGGCGTTCAAAATTTGATTAAATTACTGAGGTTTCAAGCTGATGATTCACACTATGAAATTTTGGGAACATGTGATCGAAAGAAGGCCGAGGCAAGTTTCCAAAGTAAAAGAAAACCAATTCGGATTCATGCCAGGTTGCTCGCCTATTGAAGCGATCCACTTGCTAAGGAGAACAATGGAGATTTATAGAGCTAAAAAAAAGAACCTCCATGTGATTTTTATTGATATTTGATGAAGGCTTATGATTCCGTCCCACGTGAGATATTGTGGAGAGTTTTGTAGAAGACATGTACTTGTCCTATACTTTAACTTCATAAAAGATATGTATGATAAGGCTTCATCTTGTGTAGGGATACCATTTGTGATTACTGTCTATTATGACATCAACATTGGTCTGCATCATTGTTCAACTTTGAGTCAATTCTTTTTACTTTGATTATGGACAAGTTGACAAGTCACATTCAGGATGAGATACCTTGGTGTATGTTATTCGCTTATGATATTGTGTTGATTGATGAGATTAAAGATGGAGTAAATGAGAAGCTTGAGGTCTGGAGACATGCATTGGAGACTAAGGATTTCATATAAGTAGGGCTAAGAATGAATATATGTAGTGCACATTTGATGGAAGCAATGGTGAAGGAATCGAGGTGAAGAATGGTGACAATAACATTCAGAAGAGATATCCTTTTAGATTTTTGGGATCTATTTTGTAACTTGGTGGAAAAATTTATGGAGATGTTATAAATAGAATAAATGCAGGTTGTCTAAAGTGGAGAGGAGCCTCTACTGTTCTTTGTGATAAAAAAATTCCTTTGAAAATCACAGGAAAGTTTTACAAAGTAACTGCGAGTTCTGCCATGCTCTATGGATCTGAATGTTGGTCTGTGAACCATAGACATATGTAGAGAATGGTAGTAGCAGAAATGAAAATGCTAAGGTGGATGTGTGGACACACATAAAGATCGGGTGCAGAATGATACCATCAGAAGAAAAGTTGGTGTAGCTCCGATTGAGGATAAAATGCGAGAAAATTGCTTAAGATGGTTTAGCCATTTGCAAAGGAGGTCAGCTAATGTACCGATGAGGAGTTGATAGTTTTGGGATGTTGAGTCGGCTAAGAGAGGCGAGGAAAGCCCAACAGTGTTGTAATGAGACTTAATACAAAGGGATCTTAGTTTTTTGGATCTAATCCTAAGAATGACCCTATATAGATCTAAATGGAGGCAAAGAATCCATGTAACGACCCTACTTAATGTGGGAAAATGCTTTGTTGTATTCTTCAGTCCGCGAGGAAAACCTATTCATTATTTAAGGTGAAATGAGCAATATGGAGGCTGGTAGGAAATCATGTTATTTCGTTCTGGCTAGAGCAACCTAATGAACACACAGGAGATTCATAATGAGTTATTATCTTTATATTCAATCGGCAGTGTTTCATTGGACTGATTCGGCCTAGTGGATTTCTCACGAGCATGTAAAATTGTTTTTTAACATATTTGGTTTACGACGGTTGTTTTTTTATCTTTTAAAAAACTGTGGAAACTTTCTTTTCTACTAAAGAAATGTGGTATGATCTGAAGTCTATTCACTAGAACCTTTGTAATGTAAAACCGAACTTGAAATGATTTTTCGAATACACAGATTTTCCTAAATTCGAATTGAGAAACAGTTCGCTATGTCCATTGCATATTTTTAGTATTTTGGAAATGGTATTCTTGGATAAAGTAATACTTTTTCTTCTGAAAAACACTTCATGGATTGTGGATAGTATTTAAACTTCCAAGATTTGGTTTTTAATCACTGGATTGTAAATTTAACAATCTGGAGAGATTCATAGGAGGCAACTTAGAATTGTTGTCTTTTTCTTGGATTCACGGTTCTTGATATCCGTGAATTGTTTTCTTTTTCAAGATTTTTAGGACTTGATGTTTACAAATTTGATGGGTTTGTCATGTGGTAAATTGAATGGGATTCTTTTTACCTGGAAGATGTCAATCATGATTTCTTGTAACAGGTAACAAGCCAAGTTATTAGATGGCTTCATGAGGAGGCTCTTGTGGTTGGGATAAAGGCCATTCGGGATTTCCTAGGCCTGTACTTTGAACTTGGAGAAGGTATCAAGGTTGGCTTGGTGGCACATGTTGATGCTGACGATAAACGTGGTTGCATTTCATGGTGGTTAATAATGGATGATGGCTTGCTAGATGAAATAAAACCTCAAGGGAACCTCTCTAATATTGCCGTAGAGAACCGACGATTCCTGGGGCATTTGTCCTTGGGAGAGCTGTATTCATTGTTGATGGATCTGATTAGCTTGTGCAGCAGCAGAGGTAGCAGCTGAAGTTGTTCTGGTAGCAGCTGAAGTTGTTCGCATCTCCAATGATTGGTGGATCTAACCACATCATGAAATTTATCAGGTTTTGCATCGTGGCAATGTTATTGCTATGGTTTCGGGTTATAACCGCTTAACCATGTTCGTCGAACCAAACGTTGTATAGGAAGGGGAAAAATGTAGTCGCGGAGAAATGTGTATCTTATTGTTAGATTAGTCAGTGTCAATGCAGCCATCTGCGTTTGTACAATCAAGCATTCGGCGTCCGATTTGTTTTGATTATGTTGAACTACGATTGAGTTAGCAATATCAATATAGTTTCTAGCCACTTATCCGATGATTATTACCCATCTGATCAGTGTACTTGTATTAAGTTTACTTGCACTCATTTTAGGGCGACAACATATGGGCATGCGAATTTACTTTGAATTATAGTTAGCTTTCTATTGGGGGTATTTACACCCATAATCCTGAATATACTTTTGTATTTATGTATATAATCCTCGAAAATCCATAAAAACCTTGAATAGTCGTTCTGTCTCACACTCATAACCGTTCGTTAGTTTAGTCTATTAACTAAACTAGACCATTGATTAATCTAACTTATGTTCTATCCAGTGGTTATTAATAAAATTCACACAAAAAAGAGAAACCCTCGTCTTTGTCATCTTCCTCTAGCTCCTTCATCCCCTCCACCCCTTTGCTTGCAACCCCCTCCTTACTAACCCTGTCGCCTCGTCCTCCACCTGTAACCCCCTCCCCTCCAGCCCCTTCGCCTCTTTTTGGGATTTCGAATTAGATATCTTTGTGCGACTAGCTTTGAGATCGTAGTGAATCTGGTGCAGGAGGATGCACAAGATGAGCCAATTTGTGGTGGAACTTGGTGTCATGGAGAAGCACAGGCTCGAGCCAGTAGAGCTCCAGGATATGGCGTAGGAGCCCGAAGCCTAGAAGCTCCTGACCTTTACAAGGTTGCATGCTTTTGATCTAGTGACCAGTATGGTGTGCGATCTGATTTGGTGCAGTTTGTGTTGTCTAAGTGTTTTGATTGAAGTTCGTTTGGTGAAAGCACTAGAGGATGGGTCTTCCTTTGTTGTTCTTTGACAGCCCGTTATATGCCCAAGGAGAGGGTAAAGATGGATCGAGGAGGTCTGATCACATGCGTGAGGGCTCTGGTCAACACACAACCATGCCGAGTAACGATGCCTTAGAGTTCCGCAGGTGGAAGATTCAACAGGAAAAGGAGAGTTGCGCTTGACCTATGCTAGAGATTGGCAACGTGACACCCCTTCCTCGTTTACTTGCATTATAGGACGTCAAGAGTTTGGTGAAGGAGCTCAGCAGTAACAAAGAGAGCTCCGATCGTGATGGCGATGCTGTGCATAGTGGTTGGTGGTTCAATTATTTAGTAGATCATTTGATGCTCGAAAGACCTATACGATCTGCAGATCTTGGTGCTGCCAAATACCTGTAATGGTTTGAAGAGGAGCTCAAACACGGAGCTTTGACTTGAAGGTGAGTCAAAGGTGTTACATGAGTGAGGTAGAGTTCATCACAATCGGAGATGGTGGGTGACTGATTGGAAAGAACAAGGTGCAAATCAGAGAAGTTGGGTTAGGAGAAGGATGGGATGAAGAATGACATCGATACAAAAGATATTTTAATAGAGAAAATAGACAGAAGTGAACACAAGGTTGTCATGTAAGGGTTCAACATTATTCAGGGTTATGGGAGTAATTCGTGATTATCGAGGGTTATATTCGTCAATTGAAACTATCTAGGTTAGGGGTGTAATGTCCCTTTATATTATTATTGTTATTATTATTTTTATGTTTAGGTTTATTTTATTTTCAAATAAAACAAGGAGAATAAATGAATATGTATCTTTTTTATTGCAAACCAAAAATAATAATTTTCTAAATGAAATTCGAAATGGTAATGTATATAATTTAAGGTATGTGCGCTCAACATGAGTAAAAAATGAAACAATGAATTTACATCTAAAATAAAGAATTAATCACATGATTATCTTATTTTACGATTTTGAAAGATAATCTAAAACTAATTCTATGAAATCAAGACGAATGCAATAAATTCTATTTAAATCCTCCTATATTATAGCTAAATGAGAGCTAAGTAATGTGCACTATCTTCTATGGCTTGAATGCCCTTAGATTATTTGATCTCTCAAAATCAATGAATGAGCTTAAAAATGTGATTTAAATAAAATTTTTGTTTTACTTTTATTTTCTTAACCAAGCATAGAAACTCAAAAGCCCCAATATAAACCCAGCCAATCTCTATCCAATTAAAAGTATTTCATAATTTTTCAACATTTTAACTTCTAACAAGTTACAAAATCCAATAAGAAAAAAAATTATTTTAGAAATTCAAAAAAATAATAAAAATTATGCACCAATATTTTTTGAAATTGGATGGAGGATAGTGAACAGGAATTTCTCAAAATAATTATTATCTATCATTTGGAGCTCTGACTTCACCCACTAGCAAAGGATCGTACATTGTGAGATCCAGCATGGATTTGGCGATCTTCAAGCACTAGTTACATATGATTTGAACCGTGACATCCAAATCTAAGAATCAGGTTTGACTCCTAGATTAATCTCCATCATGCTAGTTGAAAGTGATGGCTTCACCATTGCAACGACTATAAAGCTGGGGTGATGAGAGCTTGTGGATAACGAATATTGAGCTCTACTTGGCTTCTAATCTACATGAAAATTTGATTTCTTCATCTCAAGATTCACCTCTGACAACCGGAGGTACATCAACTCACATTGAGTTTGATCATTGGAGTCCATACATAGTATTGATTCGATCTGCCATCTAGTATCTATTAGGAACAAAGAAACCCAATATACAGAAGCGTGGAAGAAAACCTCAACGGATAACAAAGATGGACAACTCCCACAAACAAATGACCAAGCAATCAAACCACAAACAATTATCACAAAGTACATATAGATTCTAACATGGAAACCCTTCGTGTGATGTGGAGAAATCCACAGGATTAACATTACCCAAAACCACTTCACTATAATTGGTGATAAATTTTTTCTCCATAAACGTCTACACAGGATAAGCCCTTCTTGTTTGTGTTTCAATAAAAAAGCACCATTAACAAAGATAAAAGTGTCCATGGAAAGAGTTCACCAAAATGGAGAACCAAATCCGCTTCTCTCTCACTATCTCCAAAAGAGATGTTTGGGGTGTTTTCTACGCTTTAGCATGAATAAAGAATCACCGAAGGAAGAGGAAAGTGTTGAAAAACTTCTACGTAGCCTTACACAGACGAGAGGAGTGGAGTTAGGTCACAAAGGTCAGGACCTCAGATGTTCTCCCCCACACTCTCAAATGGGTTTTGCTCTCTAGAGAGTAGAAATCATAGTGGAGTATCCTCTAAGACACATGCTATACCTCCCACTAGTCACCAAAGACAAAATATATAGTATGTCTCTTCATTAGTGCTGAAAACTAAATTCCGTACTTGTAGTTCACTACATGCTATCAGCCTGAACACCATAGCAGGTCACATGTTGCACTTGCTATGGACCACATGCTAGCCAACCTTCTATAGCACCTGCTACAACACATGTTGTAGACCACTTTCTATCAACATCACATGCTATCAGCTCACTCAGTGACGGAGACAAGGGGGGGCGGGAGGGGGCTTGGCCCCCCCTGTCTCCCGAAAATTCTTATTACATATATTAGATAATAGTAATAAAGCATGATTTAAATACATTAGTTAAATACAAATACTAATAAGTTGTATAAAATGCCCCCCCATTCCTCATTTGAGTTTAGTGGGACTGTCTCTTTGGGACAACCAACCATGGCTGCCTCCGCGCCGTTTTCGATATTTTTTTATTTTTTTGAAAAATATCACCATGTATATTCATCCCTATATTCCTCCTATATGCCATTCGAATTTTGTCTGAAACAGAGACTCCTACGGCCTCCATCGAGATGGTGTCGATTTAAAAAATCATGTTACCGTTAAAAAATGATTGTCTCGATGGAGGCCGTAGGAGTCTCTGTTTCTGAGAAAATTCGAATGGCATATAGGAGGGATATAGGGATGAATATACATGACGATATTTTCAAAAAAAAATAAAAAACGCTGAAAACGACGCAGGGGAAGCCATGTTGGCTGCCCCAAGGGGGTAGCTCCATTAAACTCATCCTCATTTATAAGTTGTATATAATTCTTCCACGCTTATTTCTCAATAAAAAATCAATAATATTATCTGAATACGATAATTTTATTATTAACATTTGCATGTTTTTCATGAACTACATGATATACATAAATACAAGAACAAAAAAGGTATGTAGAGATCTTTATATTTAAAATTAGAAAGAATGTAATATCCGTTGTTATATCAATACCGTTGGTCCATATAGTAACGCTTACCATCATGATTTTAACATCGACGATTAGTTAAGATTATGAAAAATATGACGAATAAACGTTACTATATTGACATTCGTTAATGATATAGTAGTAGATATGACATTCATCACTAATTTTTACATAAAAATAATTTTATAACAAATAATACTCATAATTATATCGAATATAAAGAAAAAGTTAAAAGTTTTATTATATATAATCTAAAATAAATATACGGCTATATATTAAAAATATATATAAAAATATAGACAAAAATGCATGTGGACACCAAAGTGACATTTATATATGTATTCATTTTATATATACACATGTTAAAATATATTATAAGGAATAAGTACATATATATATATCCCTTTATATCCCTACATTAAGTCTGATATAATTTTATTTTTTTAAAATATTAGATTTAATGGTACTATTTAACATTGTGTCAATAAAAGTTTTTGTGATTTAAAGAATTTTGTAAGAACCTTTTTGTCCATACAATGTTTGTTTGGATATTTATGTGAAATCGTAAGCTTATAGGAGTATCTTTGTAAAAATTTCTTGTAAATAAATATAGAAAATTAAAATGATAAATAATAATAAAGATTATATATATAATGTATCTACATGTATGTGCACGTGTATATGTATGTGTGTGTGGTCTCAATAATTTGCCCCCCCCAAGTAAAAATTTCTGGCTTCGTCCCTGAGCTCACTTGATGTAGGAGCACATGCTACGAGCACCTAGGCTACTTGATATAGCTCACTTGCTTCTGTGAGCGCCTGCTACATTCCATCTGCTGCAACATCACCTTTTACCAGGCTACTTGTTGTAGCTCACCTGTTGTAGTTCACCTGCCATCAAACCACATATTGTAGGTCACTTGTTACTATTAGTTCCTGCTGCAGCACCACTTATCATCAAGCTACCTATTGTAGCTCCAACAATATGGGTTGTCCTTATAACACGTATCCGTTATGGGTACCACATATTAAGAACAAATCTCTTGCCAGCACATTAATGAAAGGAGATCCACTCCAATCCAAAGAGAGTGACATAATTTAAAACTTTTAAATGGTGTAGGCTTGGTATCATGATTGAGAATTTCTCCACATAAATGCAATGGTCTACGTAGCTTGGAGCATTAATGCTCCCCCCATAAATGATACCAACTTTCTGTACCATTTCCTAAGCACCTTCTTCAAGCCACAAAGACTTTAGCATGTCAGTAAAACATGCCCATGTGTTGGATATCTTGTTGAGGAACACCTCTCCATCATGGCTCTATGATGTGGTAGTGCACCGTATAGAAGAACTATCATCAACATGACCATTAACATCAACATCTGCCACATCATCATGAGTAAAGACTACCAACTTATCCTTCTCTTCTCTCGCATCTGGCACCTACTGACGCCCCCGTCAGATGCACTTATTAATTTGTCATTTCTATTGTAGCGAAAAATCCAACAGTTAATAAAAAATAAGCTTAATTAAGTTAATGGTGAAATTAATCTCAATACGTTTAATTATTTATTTTATTTGGGTAAGTACCAAGGTCGAACTCAGAGAGGCAATATGAGGGTTCAACATTAATTCTAAAATAATTCAGATGGTTAGGTTTTCAAAGAAATGATTTTTTAGGATTTTTGTAGTTTTGCATGTTTTTATTGTTTTTCAAGTAATAGATGTAATTAATTAAAGAAAATATGATGCATGTATTTTGCAATATTTTAATGTAAATAATAGATGCTACACAATATGTGAGAGAGAAATAACTAAATACAATGCAATTTTTATATGATTTATAAAATTAAGAAATGAATGATGTAAAGATGAAATGTAAGGATAACTGCAGATACAAGAAAGAATCAGGCAACCGTCACAATTGATTTAGGAGGCCTCCCCGTTAAGTGAATTTCAGAAGATACTTAATCAATAAGTTCAATTAAAGTCTCAGAATAAATTGCCCCAATTTTCCATGAATTATTGAGCAATAAGGAATCGATGAAATAGAATAAAAGTGCTCAAAATCATCACATAATTCCTCAAAAAATTAATGCCAAATAATGTCTCGAGATGTGTAATTATATATTCTTATAGAGCATGAAACAAGATTCAAATCGACATAAACAACACGAAAATCAGACACAAATGCTCAAATTATGAAGAATAGAAGTTCAGAGGCATAAGTGTAAGAAGAATACTTTATAAAAGTCTTAAAAAGGACTTTTTAGGGGATTACATACAATTTTAGAACTCGGTAGGGCTTCCCTTACAATTACCCCTCAAGTGGGGTATAAGTGTGGATACTGGGATGTATGAGGGCATGACTGCAGAAAGTCCCCATATGCACGATATGGGACACCTGAGTTGAGTTCTCTGCTTGTCTTCCAAAGTGTGTGTCGGGGGCGGGGGGGGGGGGGGGGGTGGGGGTGTTGCAATTATCCTAAGTCACCGCACCACGATACCAGCTCGGACACTGAAGGTGGTTCGGTTTATCAAGCCTATGTTTGACGAATGTGGTTGCTTCAAGATTTCCCTAGGCTCTAGGATCAGATCCGAGGCTCCTAATAGATTTGGGGCGTTCACTGTATCTTGATTCAAGGGATAGGTGTTGGGCACGCTTGGGAGGCTGCTTCCTCAGATGTTCTTTTTCTCCAATAACGATGAGATTGGCGATCGAATCTCCAGTGACCCGTCGATACATGTAGGGATGAAGTCAGGATTTAATCTTTGGGGGACTAAGACAAATTACATACATAAAAAATATAGAATAAAGAATACTTTTTTACTCAATACGATCAAAACATGCATATTTCTACTAACAAATAATAATATCACAATAAAGCAATAATAAATAAAACATGATAAGGGAGATATGTATTGTGTATATGTCAAAACTAAACATGGCATATCCTTATCAATTAAAAACACTGCACATCTATCGATTATAATTTTGGATAAGACAGATGCCACTGCCTAATTTAATCAATTGTAATTGATTAGGGTATGATAATAGGCTACTATGATTAACATTATGACATTAGAAATGCTAATATGAGTAATAGAATTTATTCATTATCTGATATAAATGACACAAATTAATAATATTAGATGTTAAATTAAGAATCATGATGTAAGGATACATAAACATGCATAGTAAAATAAATTTGTTATTATATTTGAAGTTCACGAATCCTTATGAAACAATAGTTCTCATTGATATTATCCCTAACATTTTTCTCAAGGGATAAACGCTATTATTCCCTCCAACTTGATTCTAACATTGTGTGACCAATTTCTAAACAGTTCTATCTGCGGTCCATTTAGAATTGCGAATAAGTTGGATAATTTGAAAATGTTGATTCGATGATAAAGAGAAAATTTGTTTGATATTGAAAATTTTTGCATTATTATTTTTTCTATGATTTTGAACTTTAAAAGCATCTCCTATAATGATAGAATAATGAGAATATAAAAAATCCCATTGTGAAAATATTAAGATAGGGATTCTCTTACACTATCAGGAAAAATGAAAATGTCACGTGTAAAAATCTGAATTTAATCTGGTTCATACTTTCCTAACCATAAAACCCAATGCCTAAGAATGTGGGATCATGTTCCGTTCATAGCTACATAAAGTTGATATATATACATTCTTACTGAATGAAAATGAGAAATTACTGATATGAAGTATATCCCAATTTGTAAGGTCGAGCATGACACGAGAGCATCGTGCACAGTAGCAAGCAACCGATGGAAATGGGGAGAGGGGCCAAAGCGCATTGGAGATCATAGCCGCGAGTCTGTGATGCCGACATCATGCACCCGATTCCCAATTGGGTGGGAACTGCAAGTCTGCAAGTGCGATCACCGAAATGCGACTATGGACCACGACGATAGTTAAGAGTCAACCCAGTTAAGCAGGCAGGGATGGATGGAGTTGTTAGCTAGCGACGATCATTGATACAAGATGAAAATGTGTTGGGAGAGCCTAGACTTAACGGGAAAGGGAGAATGAGTATTATGGGTACATTAATATAAAGAATGAATGGATACAAAGGCCCAATGATGTTGGAAAACCAAACATCATGCATGCATTAATATAAAGAATGAGTGCATGCATAAAAAAAAATCATGCATGCATTAAAATTTTAAAAACTTACAACTCATGCATTCATTAAAAATGTGTACAACTCATGCATGCATTAAAAACGTTATATCATCTCCATTTTTTTACTTCATAGCTTCATGGAATGCTATTATATAGATTAACTTTTGGATTTTCTTTACCTTATTAAATATACATAATAAATGTAAATTTAATGGGTTGGGGGGCTTATCCCCCACCCGCCCGCCTCTATCTCCGTCCCTGGATACATGCCTGATCAGAGGTCATCAACGAAGAGGCAGAGTGTACTGGAGTTCAGGGCTTCGTCTTCCTAATTCACCTGCAAGCAAAGATGAGGCTCAAGCCTAGAAGGCTTGGTCTTGTCGTGACTGCACAAGGACATATGGATAGAGAGGTCCAATGGTGGGGGCGATGGAACACGAGCGAGGTGATGGGTTGGGTGGTGGGGGGTTGCAAAGGGAGAATGGGAACTGGAGGGATCTTGAAGATGGGGTTATGTTGTCAATCAAATGGATCTCCCAATGATGCGAACATGAAGAAGATGGGGATGGTTCGAGGAACGAAGGGGGCGGTGCCGAAGGAGGAGAAATCAAGAGGAAGAAGTAAAGGAAGAAGAGAAAAGAAAGATTTGATAAAAGTGATGAATCTTTGATTCATCACTCTAAAAGTTGAAAATAGAGCTTTGTTCCCGAGTAGTTAGTTGCATATTTCCACTTATATTGCATAATTAGCATTAATGTATGCATTGATAACATCTGCATTTTAGCATTCATATTGCATAAATAAGAAGCCCATTTCACTTGTAAATATTCACTTGTATATTCACCATATTTCACCTATTTGTATACATTTTATACTAACTCCTAATCCAATAAAATCAACTCCATAGTGTATATATTATTAACACTAATTAAAGAAAAATATCAAAAAAAATATAAACTTGTAAAATTGACCAATAAAACCACAATCCAAGTTTGAAATTAGGAGCCTTAAAATGCACATCTCTCTCTCATACAGTGTTCGTTTGAGGTCTACTCACTTTTAAAGTAATATACATTCAAAGATCTTCGAAACAAGACCAATTTCATTAAAATCGGAGCTCGTATGCAAAACTTGGGTTTTGGGCCCCTTTTGTATATTGTACATATTGACCATTTTGCCCCTGTATTTTATCATTTTAATTTCTTCATTGTGAGGGCTTGTCAACTGAGAGCATTCCACTTCCTGTCAGTCAAGTAAATGAAATGATCGACCATGGGCATAGTACGTACTTACTGATTAGATAGAGTAAGTAGAGCCGCCTAGCTCCGCTCCTTCCTTTGTTTGTTTTCAGGTGGAAACCGCTCTGTCTCCTACGTCTAATTCTGAGAGCCTACTGAAAGCACCGCAGAATGAATGGACTAGAAAGAAGCACGAGTCCGAGTCCTCAGTCTGTCTGTCGCAGGCACTCTTAGCTTATTAAAAATCCAAAAAAATAGATTAAGTTCTAAATATTCTTTTCATATTTTCTCTAATTTTATTTAGATTTTTCTCTCTTTTAAAAGTTAAAAAAAATTACAAACGATAAAATGCGGTATTTTATATCTATAAGGTACCACCCAAAAATACATTGGTATACAGATGATTTCATTTGATTTTCGACCCTTCACTAAAGTTGTAGATCTCGTCGAGACGAGCAACTTTTGTGTTGACCACTTTTTGATTTAATCCCTTTTGTTATTTATTTTTGATTTTCTTTATATTTTATTTTTGAATTTTCTATGAGCGACATGTGGTAGGTCCTGGAGCTGCCACATGTCACCCCATTATTTTATTATTTTCAGATTTATTTTATTATTTCTGGATTTATTATTATTATTTTATTATTATTATTATTTTAAGTATTTTTAGTAGCCTACTATATTATTTTATTAATAAATTGTTTTTATCCCCTTTTACCTCTTCTCCTTTACTTGCCTTCTACTCCAAGTCTCCACTTTCTCCACCACTCCATTCCCTCCACTCCTTCTCCAACATCCCTCTCCTCTTCCTTTATATTCTCATCCCCTCCATCATTTTTCTTCGTCCTCCATTCTACAAGTGAGAGAGGTTCGAGCCCTGTTTAAATCGTGAGGTGACAACTCCCCCTTAGACGTTGAGCGACGATGACCTGCAGACGAGATCCGCGGTTAATATCCGCGTAGCGAACTTTCCATCAAGATCGCAAAGCTTCTCCGATTTTTCGTCGAACCGGATCAAGGCCATGAAGGAAGCCGCGCACCGCGACTCATTTTCAGCGAACCACAGGTAAGTACTCTCTATCATTCCCTTGTCATTTTATTTTTTATCTAACGTTGTTTGTTTATTTTGTTTATCAAACAAAAAAAAGATTCATCTATCATTTTCTTCAAAATCATCACCACCTCAACCACCATCACTACCGCCATCACAATTCACATTTTCTTCCTCACATTTTATTTGCTGTTTGCACAAAGAAAATACAAAAAAATTTGCAAAAGAAAATTAAAAAAAATAAAAAAGGCAGCACAGGGAAGAAGCAGCCGTAGCCTCCCCCTCCCTGGCTGCTCTACCACTGCCGCCGGTCGCTCTGACACCGCTGACAACCTCCGCGGCAGCCACCGCCGGACCACCGCTGACGACGGCCATCTCACCACACCCGCGTGCCGTCCCACGACCCTCCAGCGGCCAGAAAGCCGCGTCGCTCCCTGCGTCAAAGTGCGCCCACCATTCTAGCCCCTCTCCGCCCGAGGCCGCACGCTCCAGCGCCTCCTCTGAACGCGGCGTAGCCCGCCGTGCGAACGCCGCCCCGCCACGCGTCAGACCTCCACTGCCGCCCCGTCCACGCGCGCTGCGGTCGTGTGCTCCGCTGCCGTCCCCGCCCAAGTCGCCCCACCGCCATCCTCCGCATGTGCGGCCATGCCCCGCCGCCACTAACGGCGCCGCACCTTAGCCGCCTCCTTCCTTCCTGTTTTTTCCTTAGCGTGAGTCAAGGTCCAATTTCATTTTTATTTTATTTGTAAAATTTGCATTGTCATCCTTTCACATTTTTGAAATTGCAAACAGGTTCCTGTGCACTTTTCTTTATTAACTTTCATTTTCTGTATTGCGAAGACACCCCTGAGTTTGAGCATTAATTTAGAAGTCATTTTTGCATCATTTTTTTTAAAAAATAACATGTTCCCAAATTAATTCTGGACATTTTGACTATTTATTTGCTTTTTTTGTGAGCATTAGATTATTTATAACAAATCATAGACTGAAAATCAGTGATATTTTGCCCAATTATGCTCTGAAATTCACCCATAGTCATTTATTGCTCTAAAAATTACGAAAAAATTGTAAATGACGCATCTATTTGTGCTTTAAATACTATCCAAATTTCGTCAAATTTAGAGTTGTCTTGTGCATGAAATAAATTAGAGAGCAATTTTTGTAATTGATTTTTAATTAAATCCACAAATAAGATTTTTGAGAAATTTCAACTCTTCTGGATTACTTAATGAAATATCTATTTGAGATAAATCCATTTCCTGATAATTTAACTTTGTGGATTAAATAAGAATTAAATACTCACAGTCACTCTGTTTTCAGTAAAATATTTATAAAAAAAATCAAAAAACATCAGAAAATTCTAAACAAATTAATGTGGCTTCATTTCATCATGTTTATCTTCCAGTAAAATTTTCATATTTTTTGCATATCATTTGCATGAAAAATTGCATAAAAACCCCAAAAAAGTTTGTATTTTCACTTGTGCATTTTAAATCCAAAAATTGCAAAAAATATATTTTGCATTCGTTGTTGGATTAGGCTCTTAGGAAAAATAGAACTTGGCTAATTTGAACTAAATTCATATTAAAACTAAATTTGGCTAAGTTGTTGATTTTTTTAAGAACCTAGTTCATTCATATTTTGCATTCTGCATTTTTTCTACATAAAAAATTACAAAAAAAACCACTTGGAAAAGCCGCAATCTAATTCATCTAACTTGATCCCGAGTTGTTCCTTTGCCTCCTTGAGTCGACCATGGGGCTTGCCCAGGCTAAACAAACATAAAACCGCATACATATTCATTCGATGATTTAATCGAGTTGTGCGGTTATTTTTGATCGACGCGGATCTATCCGACTGCAACGAAACCGTTAATTAGACAACATTAACAAGGGTAGGTCCGCGGCCTGTCAAATGGCGCTGTTGCCGGGGAGGCAAACGGCTCAGAGTCACTTTAGAAAAAATAGATTTACATTTTCCATTCACTTGTTTAGTCTGACCCCCGAGCCATCCTGTAATTATCCATTTTTTCTTTAATTGTTTTTCTGACCATTTTTGTATATCTCTCTCTCTGACATAAATTTTATCTTTTTGTGCGAGGGCCCGGTGGACTTGGAGCGGCTTTCTTGAAGTCGACGCATCTCGAAGAGCATCGGAGGCCGACGATTCATGGATCAAGTCGGCGTTGGATGTCAAAAAGATTTTTGTAACTTAAAAAAAAGTGTCTGCATTTATAGCGGTTCCCGTTTGGGTTCTCGTGCTTGTAAACATAGTGGAACCGTGTCCCGGTCTGCTGTGTGGATTGAATTTCTAGATTAGGCTTGCACTAGCGGCTCCTCGAGCCACTCTAGGATTTGCTTGTGCTCGTAATTTTCTAGGACCATACATCACTCAAAAGACGTACTTAGACCGCAGATCTAGACAAACATAATTTGTTCTTCACTCGCTAATAGAACTGCCTGTCTAGGAGCGGATTTTATCGCATGCATTTCATTTAGTGTAAAAATTTCAATTCAATCTTGCATCCCACATTGTAGAGAGCTGGAGGCACTGTAAGTCTTACTCAAGCATTCATCATCGTTTTCTCGATTGCATCGGCCTTTTCCGATTCTTTCTCTCTATCGGTTTTCTAACCTAGGATAAAGGAATTGGGACTGGACGGTAGATGTGATTGCTTGTGTGGATTAATATCAGTGACAACTAATCTTTAAAATCGGGACTCATAATTGAATTGGACCAAAAAAATTGACTAAAATTTACCCTTGTTTACGGGAGAGTAACCCCGACCTTGTTTTTAGGCTGAGTGAGGGTACTTGAGTGTGTGTGAACACCTTAAGGCAGAGCCCAAATCCCCGCCTTCCATATCACGTTCCAACTAATCCTAGCAAATATCACGAGTTGAATATTTTCAGGTTCATCGACTAGTACCAAGTAGCCTCCGCCTATTTACAGATAGTCAGGGGTGAACCAGCGGTACTCCGCGACAAGCTGCTAGTAACCATTCGGGGCAAAGTTCCAGCCTTGTCAGCCTCCGCCTGCTTGCAGGTAGATAGGGGCATGGTCTTTGAATCCATCAACTTGGGATAGGAGCGAAGAAAGGAAGGGCACATGTATCTTAGGCGACAGGTTAAACAGGGAAGACGCATCCATCTTTGAGCCGACTTCCCTCTAGGCCACGTAATCTTTGCTATTTGCTTGGAAATCACACTTAAAATCAACCAGACTAATCGGACTCGGTTTCGGGTCCTTCGCCGTGTTGAGTGTGAATTCAGGGTTTGCTCTTGCGTTTGTCTTCGTGTCTGTCAGTGTGTGTTATCCTGCATAATTGCACATTTTCTACCTCGTTCTGCTTACATCCTTTCTCAAGATGTCAGGATATTGGTCCCCATACCCTGTGACCTCTGATCTTCCCTCCTCGATCATATACTGTTCATCTTCGCATTCTCCTTCTTCCATGTGTCCTCTGCCATCCATGGGAGACTCTTACTTGTGGTTGGTTCCATCTCAACCCGATGATGAAGTCAGAACTTCGACTGAATTCTCCACTTCTTCGCATTTCTCACTTACTCCATATTCTAACACTCCGGATCTACTTCCACCTTGGGCTGACTGTCCTTACTCGTGAGAGCTTACAGGAATCAAAGAATCGAATGAAGAGCAAGCCACTGCTGAAACAGATGATTGGCAAAATTATATGCCCCCTATACTTCATTCTCACCTCAAGTAGGGACCATACAACAATTTACATATACACATCCCGACTTGATCTTAGGGCATAACTTGGTCGATCAAACAACCCGAATGGAGAGGCCTGAACATCACGATTTCCCAGACATGATTGACTTTAGTGATCAAGCTTCCATTAACCAGCCTTCATTCGGAGAGCCTATACATTCACACGATTGGACTCATGAGCTAGACTTATAAGTCCCCGTTTCATCATATGAGGCTCCGACCAATATTTGCCATCTAGACGGTCCATACTCGACCCAGGATTACATTCCAGAGTCTAGGTATGTTGAGTATGAAACCCCAATATCTCAGCAGTATCCTCCACTTGAGCAGAAATCTTCCATAATTTGTCATGGGAATTTTGTGGAGGATGACATCTCTAGACTTATCTAGAAAAATGAATCATTTGGTAACGAGTTGAGAGATGTCATGAACATATTGCACTCAATTTCTGCCAGCCTGGATATGAAAGTGGAGAAGGAAGTAAGTAGCTTTGATGTTGAAAACCGGGTGAACATTAGGAAAACCACACCATATGTACAGATGGAGTCCATTCTATCTCCCTCTTCTACTAACCACTTACCCTCCAATTCAGAGTCTGATCATTCATCCACCAAAAATACAAAAAATTTGAAAAACCAAAAACCCACATAAAAATTGAAAATGAAAAAGACCTAAAAAAATTGGATCCTGTCATAAGGGAAGCACTCGATGAAGAATTGATTTTTAAACTTCCCTTAATAAAGGCCATAGATCATTTCCCCGACCTCAAGAGATTTGTAAAGAGTAAATTGATGCCCAAGAGGTCGGGTACTAAGAGAACAAGGACTGAAAGACACATAGTGTCTATGACCACCTCCTTGGTGATGGGGAGAAAAATCAAGAGCCGCAGAGTGAAGTGGTTTCTTAGGGTTGAATGTGAAATCAAAGACACTATCTTTACCCATGCAAGAATCGATGGACTCTCCGATAAATACCCTCCCGACCTCTGTGTTTGACAAGCTCAAACTTAGGCCAATCAGGAAGTCGAGAGAGATCGTTCAGCTTGTTGATCGATCCATCAAACGGTCTAGAGGAAATATTTCAGTCATCATTACTTTCCAAGGTGCTCTACTCCAGGTGGACTTCACGATCATTGACATCGAGCACCGAAGAGTTTACCCAGTCTCCGATTATTCTCGAGAAGCCGTTCTTATCCTTGGCTAAGGTGACTATAGATTGGGAGAGTCGGGAAATCGATTTTTCAGCATTGGGAGCGCTCCGACCTCACGCATTCTTTGATACACTTTACTCTAAGGTGACCCGCACATCCGTTGACAGTCGTGGCCATCAAGAGGTAAATGAGTCTCACCTCTCTGCTACACCTGAGAGACCGACTATCCGGACGACCGTTGGTTCTGAGACTCCCCACACCTACACTTCATCAACTGCTTGCACCATCAGCGTGACAACTTCTAAGGAGGACTCACGACCAGAAGCTATCATTAAGTCGACATTTGTTGATTGCCTTGATCATCTTGATGATCCGACACAAGAGCCCAATAATGCAAAGCCAACTGAGACCACTAGCACCTTCCTGAGCCGTGTGCTGACCCTTCAGGAATATTACAATCTATATGGTGACTCGTCTGATGAGGAACCCATGGTCAGCACCACACCACGTCCCGGACCTTCAAAGAAAACAAACAATACTAAATTAACTCCACCTAAAAACGCGGTTGCACCCTCTTCTAGTCGGCTATCTAGTGAGAGGAAGTCAAGAATTGATTCCTCGAGATGTTTTCCCGAACTCTCAAGGTGCGTCTCTCTCATCTCCCTCTCAATGATTTAGGTTCTAGAAAACCGACTAAGAAGGTTTCCTTCAACATACCGGAGAAGGAATTTTCTGAGGAGTCCTCGTCTGGTCCGGATAAGGTGATTCATATGAGTGAGCTCAGTTTGGTTGTTCTCAAGCCTTATCTGAGCAAGCAGCCGTGTGTCGACCCTCGTTGGACAATCCCTACACCTCACTATTGTTCATCTGAGGACGATTCCGACAGCGACACATATGTATATTATCCACCTTCCTACCCACGCAAGAAGGTTCGTCACAAACCTTCTTAACCCTTGTATATTCTCACTCTTTCTTGTATATACTTTCTCTCCCTCCCTCCCCAGTGATTCGAATCACTTGCCCTGGTTCCATATCATTTCATGACTATACTTAGGATAACCAGATCCTAAGTATAGGGGGGGAGAGTGACCCGTGTCCATTAACTGTAAATCCTCCAGATCACATCGGTTCTCATAGTCACTCCTGTCTTATACTTAGGCTGACCAGAGTCTAAGTATAGGGGGGACCGATGCCCGCCATGTATATACTCATCCATTTCCCCTCTTGCCCTCATCCGCCCCATTTTTGATATTCTTCTATACTTAGGCTGCCAGAGCCAAAGTATAGGGGGGCGGAGCGACTTCTATACTTTTTGTAATTTTAGCTCTCCTACGCTTAGCACGAGCTATGTCTTTTTCCTCGCTTTTCGTGCTCTGAGGACATAGCACACGCTAAGTATTGGGGGCATGTATATATTACATATATACTTTACCCATAGCTCGTACTTTCGTGTATTTTCGCATATTTTTGTATATATTATGCAATAAGTACGGGGTGGGTAAAAATTGAATTTTTTTGTACTATATGTATAATACTTGTATAAAAAGCTATAAAATTCTTGTAAAACATACTTTTGTAAATTTTTTTTGTAAAATAGGATGTATACCAAAAAACATGTATACTATGTATATTATTACAAACTAAAAATTGTTGTATAATAGAAAATAAATTGAAAATGTCGAAAATAAAGGCTTCTTATTTACTCTTGCATATCTTCCTTACATTTCAAAAAAAAGTCTTACATTTCATACATAGCATGTCATCTGCACCTCATCTGCATATCTTGCATATGCAAGGTGAAAAGCTAGTGGGTTCTGAACCAAGTTATGAGTAGATATTGAGGATGGACTTGATTTGACCTTAATCCACCTAATTTCATAGGAACCTTATAGGAGCTGGAGTTAAGATTTTTCAGGTCAAGTGACTTAATTCTTTGAGTCCGCAAGTCTATGTTCACATGTCATCTTGATTAGTCTAAGTAGAATATCTCGTGCACACGCATGATTCTTTTAGACAATGACCTAACTTGGACAAGCACAATGCACGTAGCTCTTCATTGAGGAGGTGGGGAGGAGATAGAATCATTTAGCTTGGAGTAGCACACGGGTGGAAACATCCGTCCTCCTCTAGGGAGGGTAGTGCATCTCAACCAAGTCTGGTGGTGTTGAAGTCTGAGGACAGGACGCTGTGGGTTGCAATAATGCTTCAAAAGAGGGATAGTCTACTGGCTCAAGAGGAAAAACTCCTGATGTACATGCTGCACCTTGTATATAGTTCCAAAAAAAAGAAGAAAAAAGAAAAAATGCAAGAATTCCAAAAAAAATAGACAGGCCAAAAAAATAAATATTGCATGTCGGAGTATGTATATTAGCAAGAAGTCTGCAGCTGGATGACTTGGCTACACTGGTCAGGCATCCCGGGATAGGTAGCTACACTGGCTACCGTCCATTCTTTTCTCCTCCCCTCCTCTTGAGCTGGTCGCACTTGAAGTTAGAACGGAATACACCGCTCCTCGAGGAAAGAGTTACTGGACCGGGTTATTTGAGTTACCTTGTTAGAGGAGGCTGGTTCTGAGCCATTTCTGATGTGGAGAGCTATTTTACACTTACATAGTACAAGTAAGAATCATAGTCATCAGAAATTTGCGTTTGAGGATTTGTTTTGACCTAATTATTGAGGCGTCTTGAATAGAAGACTTGTGGAACTTGAAGTCTGTTAGGTCTTAAGTTCAGATCCCAATAAGGTTCCGCCACACAATTAATCCAAAGGTCGAGTCAAGCTCCATTTTCATCTTTTGTTCATGACCTTGGTATGGAACCCAAAATCATTTCACTCTTGCATTTCATTTTAGTTGCTAGGGGACGAGCAAGGTTTAAGTATAAGGGGGTCGATGAATCTGTGATTCATCACTCTAAAAGTTGAAAATAGAGCTTTGTTCCCGAGTAGTTAGCTGCATATTTCCACTTATATTGCATAATTAACATTAATGCATGCATTGATAACATCTGCATTTTAGCATTCATATTGCATAAATAAGAAGCCCATTTCACTTGTAAATATTCACTTGTATATTCATCATATTTCACCTATTTGTATATATTTTATACTAACTACGAATCCAATAAAATCAGCTCCATAGTGTATATATTATTAACACTAATTAAAGAAAAATATCAAAAAAATATAAACTTGTAAAATGGACCAATAAAACCACAATCCAAGTTTGAAACTAGGAGCCTTAAAATGCACATATCTCTCTCATACCGTGTACGATTGAGGTCTACTCACTTTTAAAGTAATATACATTCAAAGACCTTCGAAACAAGACCAATTCCATTAAAATCGGAGCTCGTATGCAAAACTTGGATTTTGGGCCCCTTTTGTATATTGTACATATTGACCGTTTTGCCCCTGTATTTTATCATTTTATTTTCTTCATTATTAAAAATCCAAAAAAATAGATTAAGTTGTAAATATTCTTTTCATATTTTCTCTAATTTTATTTAGATTTTTCTCTCTTTTAAAAATTACAAAAAAATTACAAAAGATAAAATGTGATATTTTATATCTATAAGGTACCGCCCAAAAATACATTTTTGTACGGATGATTTCATTTGATTTTAGACCCTTCACAAAAGTTGTAGATCTCGTCGAGAAGAGCAACTTTTGTGTTGACCACTTTTTGATTTAATCCCTTTTATTATTTCTTTTTGATTTTCTTTACATTTAAATTTTGAATTTTCTAGGAGCGACATGTGGCAGCTCCTGGGGCCGCCACATGTCACCCCATTATTTTATTATTTTCAGATTTATTTTATTATTTTCGGATTTATTATTATTATTTTATTATTATTTTAAGTATTTTTTGTAGCCTACTATATTATTTTATTAATAAATTGTTTTAATCCCCTTTTACCTCTTCTCCTTTAATCCTTCTACTCCAAGTCTCCACTTTCTCCACCACTCCATTCCCTCCACTCCTTCTCCAACTTCCCTCTCCTCTTCCTTTATATTCTCATCCCCTCCATCATTTTTCTTCATCCGCCATTCTACAAGTGAGAGAGGTTCGAGTCCCATTTAAATCGTGAGGTGACAGCTCCCCCTTAGACGTTGAGCGACGACGACCTGCAGGCGAGATCCACGGTTAATATCCGCGTAGCGAACTTCCCATCAAGATCGCAAAGCTTCTCCGATTTTTCGTCGAACAGATCGAGGCCATGAAGGAAGCCGCACACCGTGGCTCATTTTCGACGAACCACAGGTAAGTACTCTCTATCATTCCCTTGTCATTTCATTTTTTTATCTAACGTTATTTGTTTATTTTGTTTATCAAATAAAAAAAAGATTCATCTATCATTTTCTTCAAAATCATCACCACCTCAACCACCATCACTACCACTATCACAATTCACATTTTCTTCCTCACATTTTATTTGCTGTTTGCACAAAGAAAATACAAAAAAAATTGCAAAAGAAAATAAAAAAATAAAAAAAGGCAGCACAGGGAAGAAGCAGTCGTAGTCGCCCCCTCCGTGGCTACTCCACCACTACTACCGGCCGCTCTGACACCGCTGACAACCTCTGCGGCAGCCACCGCCGGACCACCACCGACAACGGCCATCTCACCGCACCCGTGTGCCGTCCCACGACCCTCCAGCAGCCAAAAAGCCGCGCCTCTCCCTGCGTCGAAGTGCGCCACCGTTCCAACCCCTCTCCGCCCGAGGCCGCACGCTCCAGCGCGCCTCCTCTGAACGCGGCGTAGCCCGCCGTGCGAACGCCGCCCCGCCACGCGTCAGACCTCCACCGCCGCCCCGTCCACGTGCACCGCAGCACGTGTGCTCCGCTGCCATCCCCACCCAAGTCGCCCCACCGCCATCCTCCGTGCGTGCGTCCAAGCCCCGCCGCCACTAGCGGCGCCGCACCTTAGTCGCCTCCTTCGTTCCTGTGTTTTGCCCTAGCGTGAGTCAAGGTCCAATTTCATTTTTATTTTATTTGTAAAATTTGCATTGTCATCCCCTCACATTTTTGAAATTGCAAACAGGTCCCTGTGCACTTTTTCTTTATTAACTTTCATTTTCTGTATTGCGAAGACACCCTTGAGTTTGAACATTAATTTGGAAGTCATTTTTGCATCATTTTTTAATACAAAAATATCATGTTGTTGGTAAATTAATTATGAACATTTTGGCTATTTATTTGCTTTTTTGTGAGCACTAGATTATTTATAACAAATTAGAGATTGAAAATCAGTGATATTTTGCCCAATTGTGCTCTGAAATTCACCCATAGTCATTTATTGCTCTAAAAATTGCGAAAAATTATAAATGATGCATCTAATTGTGCTTTAATTACTAAGAATTTCGTCCAATTTAGAGTTGTCTTGTGCATAAAATAAATTATAGAGCAATTTCTGTAATTGATTTTTAATTAAATCCACAAATACGATTTTTGAGAAATTTCAACTCTCCTGGATTACTTATTAAAATATCTATTTGAGATAAATCCATCTCTGGATAATTTAACTTCGTGGATTAAGTAGGAATTAAATACTTACAGTCGCTCTATTTTCAGTAAAATATTTATAAAAAAAAATTAAAAAACGTCAGAAAATTCTAAACAAATTAGTGTAGCTTCATTTCATTATGTTTATCTTCCAGTAAATTTTTCATAATTTTTGCATATCATTTGTATGAAAAATTGCATAAAAACTCAAAAAAAGTTTGTATTTTCATTTGTGCATTTTAAATCCAAAAATTCCAAAAAAATACATTTTGCATTCGTTGTTGGATTAGGCTTTTAGGAAAAATATAACTTGGCTAATTTGAACTAATTTCATATTAAAATTAAATTTGGCTAAGTTTTTGATTTTCTTATTAACCTAGTTCATTCATATTTTCCATTCTGTATTTTTATTGCATAAAAAATTACAAAAAAACCACTTGCAAAAGCCGCAATCTAATTCATCTAACTTGATCCCGAGTTGCTCCTTTGCCTCCTTGAGTCGACCTTGGGGCTTGCCCAGGATAAACAAACAAAAAACCGCACACATATTCATTCGACAATTTAATCGAGTTGTGCGGTTATTTTTGATCAACGCGGATCTATCCGACTGCAACGAAACCGTTAATTAGACAACATTAACAAGGGTAGGTCTGCGACCCGTCAAAAAGGGATACATGTAAGTGTTTTCTAAGATGGGAGGGGGGGGGGGAGTATCTCCAGTGATTGCTCAACTCCACAACAGTGGAGGAGCTTGACCGATTCTCTAGAGGAGAACGCAACAACAGAAGAGGGGGAGTCCCTCCCTGGATCTCCCCTCAGAGTATGTGGATGAAGGTCTACAAAACCATTGTCACCATCCTTGTAGTTTGGATCTTGTTCTCTCTCTCTCTATCTCTCGTAGTAAGTCAAAAACAAAGGATAAAAATGACCATGGTGGTTGGAAGGGGGTTTTAAAAGGGGAGACTCAGGGAGAGGGAGAGTGACTGGTGGTTTGGGTCTTGCGGTGCGAAGGGGATTACATAATATGGTAAATGGGGGCTTCGGTCAATTAGATCGAATCGGTTGGGTTCTGGTTAGCTTTAGATGACATGGCTCAAGAGGGATAAAGTTAGGTGATCGGAGGAAGAGACAAGGTGGGTAGTTATGAACCATCGACAGTTGGAGAGGATAAGGTTGATGGATTGCCCGAAGGGGATAACAGATGATGGAGGTTGGGCCGTTGGGTTGATGCTCTCGCCGGAGATGGAGAGACATGGGAAGCAATTGAATGGTCAGTTGAAAGGAGGAAAACAAGAGAGCAGGTGCCATTGGATCACATCCGATCCAATGACTGATGTTAGGCACATGCTAAGCACCAGAGTGGAGAGGAGGAAGAGCGTAAATAACTTGGGCCATTGGATCAAACTTGATCCAACAATCTAGATGGCTTGTGCTAAGAGACAAGATGCATTGACTAGCTGAAGGGCGAGGTTGACCAGGAAATGAGGTGGCCTAGTGAGGGTAGGCCATGTGGACTTTGACCATTGACTATGCACGAAAACTAATGAAAAATAAATAGAAAATAACAAACGACCTCAAATGAAAAAATGATCAAAATGAAAATGTAGATCTAAATGCGCCCTACAATGTTCATGAAGGGCTCACATGCAAACCAACTCAACTGTGCAAGATATGCATTTTGGTAATATTTTATGTATATAAATTATCATTTCATTTTTATTTTGTAATTTTTATTTGATTTTCTGTAGATAAGCATGAAAAAATCAAATATGATGAAGAATGATGTAATGGACTCAAATGTAATTTTTATTAAATTTCACGGGTTAAGAACAATCAGAATAAATCAATTATATACACGTGAATTATGTCAAAGTGCTCAAGTCAGAACTTATCTTTTTCTTTACTTTTCTTATTTTTTTAATTTTGATTTTTATGTAATTAATTATAATAGTAAATAAAATAAATAAATGAAAAGTAAAAAGAGTCAAATATATACATGAAATGATAGGTCAATGAACAATGAATATGTATAATATATAATCAGATCTCAAAACTCAAATTCCGTAATTTAACTCTGATTCTTTTGAATTTGGTATTGATTTATAGATAATTGAATGCACATTTTTGAGTAGAGTGAAATTGGGAAATGTATGTGCGATATATATTAGTATTTACATCATTTTTATAATGGAATTAGGGTTTAAGTTTATTTCAAATATGCATAATTTAGTAATTTTTTAGGATTTTTCATTGATTAAGGTTAGTGTTATGTACACAATGGAGCCTATTTCATGTCAATTGAAGTTAGAATGAATTAACTAAAAATAGATGAAATTAAGTGAAAATGCATAGATGAATATGACTGCCAATGAGATGATAATTTATGCAAATTATTTAAAAGTGCATGAATGTTAATTTTTATGTATAGACATGTGAATGAACCTAATTTTTCGAGATGAAGTTCTATTTTCAGCTAATTAGAGTGATGAATAGCATATTCATCATCCCCATATACTTAAACCTTCCTCGTACCCGAGAAACTAAAAAATGAAGAGGTGAAATGATATTGGGTTCCATACCAATATTATGAATAAAAGATGAAAATGGAGATTGACCAAATCTTTGGATTATTAATTTAACAGAACTCCTGTGAGAATTAGGGTTTTAAAATCAACAACCTCCAAGTTCTACATATTGTTGTACATGTTTTACTCAAAAGTCATCTTAGGTCATATCCTTCCCAAAACATACCCTATGAATAATGAGCACCTATCTCTTGTGTACGAAGGGTTTTGGTTCTCCCCATTCGAAATGCCGGACTACCATGCAAACCCCCCTCCGGTAACTCATCCTCGGGGAGTCACGTATTTCCGTCTTAATTCAGGTACGTGCTAGTTCACAACGAATATGGTGGAATAAGTTTAGAAGAATGAGAAGAGAACGAGAGTGTGATCAGTGTAGTCACATCTCCTGTGAAGCTTGGTCAATTTTGCTAAGTCTCCATCAAGATATGCTGGCTATCTAAAGATAGGATCCTTGTGGTCAATGATGTACTTTGGGAATTGACTTCTTTTGGTATGGTTTTTAATTCTCTACATTTATACTTTTCTGCCCTGACAGATATTGAATCTTTTTTTCAACCCATGTTTTGTGGTCTTCGAAAAAATGCGCTAGCAGTCCATTCTTCATCTAAAGCTTTATTTCAACTCGTACTCTGGTCATTAGATGTCCATGCTACTAGAAAAGAGGCCCACACTATCTTCTAACATCATGTTAGAGTTGAGCTAGGTGCATAGTGCTAGAGTACAAATTACTTCCCTATTCAAGAGTCGTACTCAGAATGAGACGACTAGGTTAGACACTAAAAGTCAAAGTCTGAACACTGTCATGCAAAACTCAGAGAATTATATCCAAGACCTGAAGCTTCTAAAATCCTATTTTTCGGTTAAGTTTCTAAGAATTAAGTGGATTAAGGTTTAGTCAAGACAATTCTCAATTTTTACTCATGACTCTATTCAGAACCCAATAACTTTTCACCAATGCAAATGCATGCTATGCTGAATGAAATGCATGTGCATGGGATGCAATCACACTTTTTTTTGAATACAAGAGTTTCATACAAATTATACACATTTGCAAGTATTTTATATATTGCACATATTTTATCAATTTTTACCAGTTTTACATAAATCCCCCCATATACCCGTATAAGGTGAGTATTATATATAGAAAATACAATACTATATATTATGATGCTTTGCGGAGTATGTACACGAATGCAACTCGCCCCCTCTACTTAGTGTATGATAAGTATAGAAGGATGCAAAAGAATAAATGAGGGGGATATAAGTCATCACCCCTATACTTAGGTTCTTTTTCAACCTAAGTATAGAAGAGAGAAAAAATGGGGAGGTCGAGGGAAAGATGAGAGAAGATGAGTATGAACAGTGTTGGACATGCGAGCCCAAAACGGGCCATCATGCGATAAATGTTATTGCAAATAATTCTCTGATCTAAAATAAAGAATAACTAATTTGCATAATAAGTCCCTTAGTAAAATTAGGGTTGGGTACCATGGCCATCTTAATGATCGTACAACTACCTTTGATTCACCCAGTATCGGGTAAAATCTCGACGAGTGATCATTATGCAGTCAGACGCATTCTCCTCAATCGCCCTAAATATTTGGTATACTAGATTAATAGACTTTTTCTAAGTGGATTATTTAAACTTCACTGACTGGGAATCATTCCTATTCCCTATACCCCCTCTTTGAGAGTCCGGGGTCTATTCGATAGATTTTCGAGGAAGATTTTCTGAGGGGGAATATTTTCTAGTGTGGCTAGGTCTTAGACAACTTAACTGACTAAGGTAATTTCTCGAGAAGTCAATAAGTGAGCATAGGGAAAAGAGAACTACCTGATGGCCCTCTGTCAATGCTGATTCAAATGTTGAATCATAAAGAGTTAGATCGAGGTCACATCAAGCACCATCTAGTGTTTGTTAAAAGAGGGTCTCCAACCTAAGAGGAAGACTGTAATTCTTCTTTATAGGCTGATATCTAACCGACCTCTTGATGTAGGTCCTCTACATAAGAATAGAGATTTGGAGGTGTTAGATAAGTTAGGTCAACGAGTTAACTTAGCTAGATCAAGATAACCAAGTCCTATGTCGTATACTGTCACGATAAACGCATGCATCCTTTGACTGGAGATAAATGTGTTATTATATGTTTGAGTATGTGCATTTGTTAGACCGATAGATTGATGATCTAAACAAGGTCTGTACACCAGCGAGCTGGTGTACATACAAGGGCATATGAGTAATATGATCTCTCAAAGGGATCATACATATTCATTTACTAAACTAGAAAACATGAGCTCACTCATAAGGTATTAGGATCAAATTCCATGCACAGTTGTCTCGCTTTGGAAGCTTGTTGAATTTGTAGGTTTGATATATTCTTTTGGAAAGTATATGATCAATACCTCGGTATTATATATTCTTTTGGAAAGTATATGATCGATACCAACTCCCGATGACCAAATGAGAAACTTAATGAAAAAACCCTGAAGGAGAAAGTCTAAATTGATCTAAATCTTTGGATTTATTCTAGGTATTCTAATATGCCGGATGTAAGGGCATTGGGAATACTTGAGGGTGATGTGATCATAAACAATTATATAACCATGATGCTTCCATTTTGAGTGAGTGATGAAACATGTCTGGATTTTAGTGACTCCTCTCAACAGAGAAGTGATATGATCTTAGTCCAAATATTGGATATTGATCTGAATGTGATTCATATATAGTGAGAAGATCAGATTTACGACCTTGATTTAATCAAGCATCTATGAGAGGTCCTCGAGATCAAGATTTGAGATATGATCGCAATATCCATGTCACTATATATGGAATGTACAATCTCTCTATCCTTATCTCCAAGTATCCGCGAAGAAAGCACATTATTCTTGAAAGAGTTTAAGAATAATTTCATTGTTGATAATGTATATGAGCATTGAAGAAGAACCAATAATTAAATATGATTCAATTATTAAGAATAATATAAATATTATTCATATTATTTGGATACTTGAGAATGAAAATCCAAGATAATTAAATACGATTTAATTATCAAGGATATGAATAATGTGGATATCATTATCCATATTAATCATTGATACTATAATTATGATTTAGGGTTTAGGGTGAATAATTACACAATCAAAGTTATTTCATATGTGGATATATATTGAGAAATAAGATCTCAACACAATTGGAATGGAAATCCTCTTACCATACAAAAAGGGGGGATGACTAAGTTGAATCTTTCAACTTGGTGGCCATCCACCCACTTTATGGTATGTGGGATATTCTCCTTCCGGTTGTTCCATTTTGTTGGTGTGATTTGAATTGAAATATATTTATTGATTTCAATATATATTATTTAAAGTAAAACCAATAAATTTGTTGCTGGAAATTAAAACACAACAAAATCATGGCCATTGATTGAAAGCACAAATCCATGCAAACCATTGGATTTGTGTGCAGATGGATTGAGATCCATGGAAATCCAATTTAATATAAAAGGAGAGGTAACTCGAGACTTTTATTCTATACAATATACGAGCTCTCTCTCTCTCTCTCATACCCACATCCCCTCTCTCTTTCTCCTTAGAGTGGTTGTGCACTCTAAACCCTAACGAGAATTACCGTCGTAGCGACGCCGTTGTGTCGTCGCTTCGACTGCTCATGGATCTTAGTCTCCTTCGCTGCACCTCACTATTGAAGAATACATTGATCTCGTAAGACGAGATTAAGATATTCACCAATTAGATCATCAACTTGGATTGCGAGGAGCACACTTTTCATCAATGCACTCGCAAGCATCTCCTTTGTCTGATCAGACTTGAGACATGAGGTCTCTTACTTTAGAGACACGATCACAACCACGATTCAAGAGGTATTCATATATATTCTTTGTGTTTTTTATGAAATAATTCGAGAAGTGTTCTTGGATGATATGGTTCATCCCTTTAATTTTTTTATATTCCACTACCCCAAGCAACTAGTATGACTAGTCGTTCCCGATCACATATAATACGATCTTCATGCTTCTGTGATGCTCTTAAGGTTCGTCACATTAAACTCAAGTGGTATCAGAGGGGTCATGTCTTGGATGAGACCCAAAATTATGGGTGAAGAAGGTTCATGTTTCATATGCGTGTGACTCATGTTTCGGCATTGGATGCAAGATTCGAATTAGTTTTTCGCTAAATTAAAAGCATACTATTTGTTCCCTATCTGGGAGTTTTTTTTATTATTAAAATGCATTTAGAATGTCTAAATATTTTGCAAAAATAGTAGCATAATATTGGTACAAAAAGTGCATGAATACCATTCGGACATTTCCTATCGTAATATTGTTTTTGTATGTATTCACGAATCTGTAAGAAAATGATTTTTGCTTACTCTTTTCCCATCATGATACATGAAATAAGAAATTTGATTAAGTAGAGAATCGAATAGAAAAATGCTTGAATATATTTTACACGATTTTGATTCTATTTGCCCTAGATATTCCATATTTAGTTGAGATGGATTGGATGATGATTGGATCATCAATTCTTCTTACTTTTTGTGTTTATCATTCAATGGATATCATGAAAATTATGAATTTTCCTTGACTAATTTAACATCTAATAATTATGAAAATAATTGATTAATCTTCATAGGACATTGAATGAATGTTTCATTAAAACCTTAGTTTATCCTACAATAATTGTAGGACAACTTTTACATGCAAAACCAAGAACATGTGTGCTTGTTATGACTATAAATTTAGGATCCTTCAAATTGTTTTAATGATGCCTAAACCTCTGAGTGATTACTATATATAGTATAATGCTGGTCATCATTGCTCGATTAAACCACAAGTACATTGGCATTATTTTGTGTTATTCTCAATCAGAATGGTGAAGGTGTCTAGTACAAGTATGCTGGCTTGGTTTACTAATTAACGCCTTGCATGTCAAGGAAATGCTCCCTCCCAACATAACTCAAGTGTACTGGCTGGATTCAATTTTGAGGAAAGAATAATGAGTAAGTCAAAGCTTACTCTAATTATTAAAATATAGAATTAATGCATACTTGTGAGGGTGTATACTATATAGTAATATCAAACAAACCTTAATTGTTTGTTGGTTGATTGATTGAATTGATAATTGATTTAATATGATTAAATTAGATAGATCCTATTGAAATAAACACTCTTTTATGAATAGAGTTGTATTTTCATTAGAAGAATTAATTCTATGAGTATGATTTATTATAATTAATTAAAATTTGAACATGATATGAAGGATCACATAAGTGACATCCATGATCTCCATCAAGGCGAAGGTTTCCGTCATCATGGATTGCATGTAGGAGATGCCTATCCAAAGTAACATCTCCTACACGAGCTCTTGCTTCTCAAAAGAGTAAGGCCGCAGGCATAGTGACCTCGATATCGAGTCCTCATATTATTAGGGTGATATTGGATTACACATAATGAGTTCTAGTCCTGCTGATGGTTGGTTCAATTAATGACTGGTGAACATCACCTTAGGGGTGGTGGGTCCAGGAGTTAAAGATCGAATTGGGAAATGCAAGTTGGACTTGCAAGGCAGAATAAATTCCTGCTTCTTTTTTTCCGAGTTACAAGTTATCATATTATTAGGATATAACAATGGTGAGAAGAGATCCTAGATCTTGCTTGATATATAATGGTAAGCATGTCTCTTACATTGAAAGTGTATAAGAAAATGAACTTTCAAAGTTGACAAGGTAAGAAAACTTTGATGTAAAATCCTTAATCAAAGTACAATATGTATTTATGCAAATATTTCTTATTTCAGATGAGCTACATTAAACCCACTCAAAACTATACTAATGATAACTGGTAAAATATCGTAGATTGGATCCATGATCAAGATATTGTACTTGCAGTTGGACACATAATATATGTGGTTGTAGTACGCAAGTTTCTTCATAATAACAAGGAATGACAATTATAGGACAACAACCTCAGGTTTGTATGTCTCTGTAGTCTTGATCTCTCATCGAATGTACTTTGAATCATGTTGATGATGATCGTAATTATGGAAAATTCTTATAAAACCTAAGAAGATGTTTTGCCATGCATATGCGCTCTCGACATTTGATCATGAATGACACAATTCACTACATTATGCATAATGGTGGCTCGATAAGTGGTGATGTAGTCAAAATGTTTGAGTACCTACTTGAACCAAAGAATTTAAGAGTTAAGTTGGTTGTAGATATGATGAATGACATCATTCTACTATCTATAATATTGTCTTTCATGAAGCTTCAAAATATTCATATTGAATGAATTGAATGAAGATAACTGTCGAAATTCTCTTATATTTAAATCTTATGAGTTCAACATAAGAGTTCCTTTGTCTTAAGAAATGGTTGTTTAGAGATGAAGGAAACACAATGGAAGAATGGGTATGACCCATGTAAGAAGGAAAGACAAAGAGTTGACTATACTTTTGTGATTTCCATACACATGACATCCAAAGAGTTGGATGAATGCCAATACTGCAACAAGCCAATGTATTAATAGTATGACTATATAGACTATCTAAGATCCTTAGAGAAGGATCCAGATAGTCCATCGAAATATTATACATATACATATAATCATTTAAATTGGCTTGCTTATTGGATAAGATCCAAGTCTAATAACTGTATCTCATTCTTCTAATAATACTTGCAATGCATATGTTTTAAAAACATGAAATTTTGATCTTAAGGTTTAATAGTCATCCACATGGATGTTGATCCAATTGTTGCAACCATTGGATAGATAGAATATATATTTTCAGTGAGAAACTCCTTAGTCTTAGAGAATGTCTCTGTGACCTAGATATTAGAATAAATTGAGTGTTTATTTCTGATAGTTGGAAATAAACATGCATTCTAGAATAGATCTACCATAAAGAGTTAGATGTCAAGGTAAACCCTAAACTGTAGATCGTTTGAAATTTCAAATCTTACATACTTGTGAATATTGTATTCACAGTAAAAATATCCAATATACTCTTCTCTGAGAATGGTGTTAGATGCCAAGGTATTCAAGATCTCCTACATATTGATGTATGTAGATAATCTATATCATAATAAATATTATTGATATGTGATATCTATTGATGATTATTTGTAATATGAGATTTCTTCCCTTCACCTTAGAAACCTTTGATATGTTCAACTATTTCATGTTTTGGATTAGAACTAAAGTTTGAAGGAAGATGAAATGAATTTGATCTAACAAAGGTAACAAGTACCTATTAGATGAATTCAAGGAATAACTTATGGAGAAAGGAATATCATTCATACCTCACTCCTTCTAATAAACCATAACTCAATAGAGTTGTAGGGAGATACAATTGAATCATGTGTGATATGATTTGATCAGTGACGAATCTTAGCATAATTATCTCTTAGTTCCTAATTATATATGTAGTAGAGACTACAATATATATCTTAATAAAAGCTGTGCAAATCTGAACCCAAAACCCTCATAAGCTTTGGTTTGGAACCTAGCCTATTATTGAACACTTGAGGATTTTGGGTTGCTTGGTCCATAACGATGTCATTGATGCAAGTAAGCTGGAATCTAGCACCAGAGAGTGCTACTTCATTAGCAATATAAAGGATGGTATTTGATACCTACTTTATGACCTTGAGATTCTTAACAGATTTTATCTCTGAGGATACGATTCTTAGAGGTGACTTTCTTGAGAATCAAGATGAAAATGAAGTAAAGGAACTCATTGAATCTTGATAAGATAATGAGGCTCTTAAAATCAAAAAATAAAAGGACAATTAAAGATAAAACACTCATACCTCTTCAAATTAGTTTGAAGGTAGATTCCATGTGTCAGTTAAGTCTGAAAATGATCTGACTTCATATGATGAAGTTTCTAAGGATCATGACATGGAAAGATAGATGTTAACAATAAACTCTAAAGTAGACTTTATTCATAAGTGTTGTGCACGGACCCTAGAGGACTCACCTATAAAGGTAAGACCCATTAGGTGTAAATGGATCATTCATGAGAAAGAGGGAACCTGATGAGAAGGTGGAGACCTTCAAAAAATACAACTCTTATCCACAAGATACACACAAAGGAAGACATCGCTTAAGATGAGACTTGCTTTCTAGTGACCATTCTTATACCCATCATAATATTTCTAACTATATCTATACTTGACTATGACATCAGCAAGATGGAAGTCAAGATTGCATTCCTCTATGAATTCCTCACCAAGGATATTCACATGAAGTAGCTCCAGGCTTCATAGTTGAGGAAAGCAAGGTGTGAAAGTTGAAGAACTCCATCTATAGGCTCAAATTAACTTTTAGTAGTCGGGTCATCAGGTTTAATGAAATTATAAAAGTTATGATTTCATACATAATCTCGATGAACCATGTGAAGCTTAGTGAGAGTGCCATTGTGTATCATGTTCAATGTAGATGAAATCATAATCATTTGGAATGATATAAGGATGATGACAATAAGTGTTTTATGATCTGATTATTCCATACCTTGAGATATGATCTCAAGGATACCTCTTAGATATTAGTTGTGAAGATGTTCAGAAGCAAAGAGAATATGATATTGGGACCGTCACATTAGTGGTACACCTTGGACATGTTCCAATTTTTTTGGAAAACCCAAAGGAAAGCTTCCTTCCCATGAGATATGGTCCTGACCTATCTAAAGGGATAATACCTCAAAGATTTGAGGAAGTAAATGCTAAAACTGATTGCCATTGTGCATAAGTTACGAGAAGCTGGGTGTATGCTAGATGTGTACTAAAGATGACTACCATGCAGTGGGAGTACTAAACTGTTACTAATCCTACTATGAAGATAAAACACTTATTTATAGTAATAATAATATCTTCAAATAAAACAAGACTTTTGAGATATTGATATCAAAGTATTATCTTCAGAACTTAAGACTTAATAGGTAGTGATATAAAGTTCTTAACTACAGATGCCTTATAACACATAAGACTGGGTCTTAGTCTTAGGAGATAGAGAGATACGAGAATAAGGGTATTCTGATAAGGATGATAGAAATTACATACCAGTTATAATGATTATTGAGTTGTAGTATCAAAGACACCATAACTGCTTCAACATGATTGAGTATTGGTTGCATAAGATGAAACATTTGCATTAGATGTGAGCATTGTTACTAGGAGATATGCAAGTACCATAAAATGACTTGGCATAGTCTCTCGGGAACAAAGTGACTAGTCAGATTACCAAGATTATTTTCTAAATAGCTTATGATTAGCACATGAGTGCGGGTTTAAAGATTAGCCCATTAATGGCTCTTTGGGATAGTGGGAGATTGTTGGACATGCGAGCATGCAGTGTGCCATTATGCAGTAAATCTTATTGCAAATCATTACCTGATATGAAAAGAAGAATAACTAATTTGCATAATAAGTCCCTTAATACAATTAGGATTATATACCTTGGTTTTCTTAATGATCATACAACTGTTGATTCAAATGTTGAATCATAGAGGACAGTTCTTGGATGACACATCAAGCATCGTTAAGTGATTGTTAAGAGATGATCTCCAGCCTAAGAGGAAGATATTAATTCTCATCTATATGTTGATTCTAACCAGCCTCTTAATGCAAGTCATTTGCATATGAATATATATTTGGAGGTGTTAGATAAGTCAGGTCAAAGAGTTAACTTAACAAGATCGAGATAACCAAGTCCTAAGTCGCATACTGTCATGATATAGACACATATCCTCTGACCGGAGACATATGTATTAATATATGTTTGAGTATGTGCATTTGATAGGTCGATATGTTGATGATCCAAACAAGGTCTATACACCAACGAGCTGGCGTGCATACAAATGCATATGAGTAATACGATCTCTTAAAGGGCCCATAAATGTTCATTTACTAAACCGGAAGACATGAGCTCACTCATGAGATATTGGGATCAAATTGCACAATCGTCTCACTTTGGAAGCTTGACTGAACTTTTAGGTTTGATATATGCTTTTGGAAAATATATGATCGATATCTAGGTATGATATATGCTTTTGAAGTATATGATCGATATCGATTCCCAATGATTAAATGAGAAACTTAATGAAAAAAAACTGAAGATAGTTTAAATTTATCTAAATCTTAGAGTTTATTCTAGGTATTCCAGTATGTAGGATATACAGGTTTTAGGAATACTTGAGGGTCATACGATCATAAACGATTGTATAACAATGACATTTTCATTTCGAGTGAGTAAAGAAATAGGTCTGGCTTTTAGTGACTCCTCTCAGCAGAGAAGTGATATGATCTCCGTCCAAATATTGTACATTGATATGAATATGATTCAGATACATTGAGAAGATTAGATCTACGACCATGACAAAATCAAGCATCTATGAGAGGTGTATGAGATCTGGATTCAAGATACGATCTCAATATCTAAGACACTATACATGGAACATACAATTGCCATGCCCTTATCTCCAAGTATTCGTGGATAAAGCACATTATTTTTGAAAGAGTTTAAGAATAATTTCATTGTTGATAATGTATCTGAGATTGAGGAAAAACTTATAGTTAAATATGATTTAATTATTATGAATAATATGAATGTGATTCTTATTATTTAGGCACATGAGAATGAATATCCAAGATAATAAATATAATTTAATTATCAAGGATATGAATATTGTGGATATCACTATCCACAAAATCATGGATATGATAAATATGGCTTATAATATATTAGAGAGAGATAAATGTATCGTATTTACTAATTAATAGTTTATGTGAATTGGATTCACATTGGACAATTAACTGTAATTGTAATCACATTTTATTTTGGATGTGTAAATATGATTGAAATTCTTTCAATGGCATGATCTAAATTGTCACAAATTAATTTAGAATTATTTTGGTGAATAATTATGAAATAAAGGTTATTGAATATGTGGAATATATGTTAAGAAATAAGATCTCATTGTTGATAAGTAATATCTCAACATAATTGGAATGGAAATCCTCTTACTATACAAGAGGGGAGGACGACCAAGTTGAATCCTTCAAATTGGTAGTCGTCCATGCTCTTTATGGTATGTGGGATCTTCTCCTTCCAATTGTTCTATCTTTGTTGGTATGATTTAAATTGAAATATATTGATTGATTTCAATATATTTAGTTTAAATTAAAGCCAATAAATTTGTTGTTGGAAATGAAAACACAACAAAATCTTAGCCTTTGATTGAAACTACAAATCAATGTCAACCATTGGATTTGTGTGTACATGGATTGAGATCCATGTGAAGGTTATTGTGAATCCTTAAGCGCATCACGGAAGCGTGTCGACCGCATCATATGCAATCGTGGCAACTAGTCGCACTAGTCGCTAGATGCGGCAGGAATTAAAATTTTAATTCAAGTGATGAAACCACATGATCACGAGAACATTTCTCGGACCGTTTCATCAAATCACAAAGTATAATAAATACCTCTTGAAGCGTGGTTGTAATCACGAGATCTTTAAAGTAAGAGATCCTCCTGTCTTAAGTTCGATCGACGAAGAATGCACTTGCGGGCGCGATGATGAGATGCGTTCGTCCCGCAATCCTCGATGAAGATCCAAGCTACGAATCCCCTGATTTCGTCCAACAAAATCCGTCGTCTTCCTTTAGAGCAAGCAGCCCCAAAGAAGAAGGAGATCCTCGAGTCGTAGAAGGCGAAGGCGAGAGACTCCCTTTCAATACAAGGTGGACGTCCACCTCTTGAAGGAGAGAAAGAGAGAGAGGGCGAGAATGTGTGAGAGATAGAGAATAGTAGGCTTCTACAACTCTTAATCATGTACCTTTGAAAGGATAGGTTATCCCTCCTTATATACTAGTTTGGGATCCAATGAATCTCAATCCATGGGACACATATATCCAAAGGCCATGTTGGTCTATGCATTAATCAATGGCCATGATTGTTGTTGGTTCAAAAAATCAACAACATTAATTTATTTTTAAATCAAATATATGTTGCAACATTATCAACATAATTTAATTTAACATAAATTAATTTATCAAGAGATAATAAGATAAAAGAAACGAGGAGATAAATAAATCCCTCCAAAATAGGGGGTGCCACCCATGGTTGACGCCACCCCTATTTTTGGGGTGATTTTATCTCCCATTTATTTTATCCATTATCTTCTTAATTAATTTTGTAATAACCACTATCACAAAATTATCCACCAAATCAATTTCAAATTAATTTGTGGATATTTCAATCATGCCATTGAAAAATATGTGAATCATATTCACAACCCAAACTAATTTGTAAATTACATTTCCAATTAATTATTTAATGTGAATCCAATCCACATTAATAATTAACAAATGCTATTTACAAAATATTCTCTCTCTTCAATATATGTATATCATAAATTATATTTATAATACACAAATATTATGGGCTCTATAATCCTTGATAATTAAATACCATTTAATTATCTTGGATAATTATTCTCACAATATGAATCTCATTCATATTATGCTTGATAATTAAATCTCATTTAATCATCAAGTCCTTCTTGCTTGGTAATGTAATTCATCAAATGAATTATTCTTGAACCCTTCAAGAATAATGTGCTTTCTCCACAGATACTTGGAGATAAGGACATGGCGATTGTATTGTTCCACGTATAGTGACTTGGATGTTGAGATAGTCCTTCTTGCTTGGATATGTAATTCATCAAATGAATTATTCTTGAACCCCTTCAAGAATAATATAATCTTCTCATTGTATCTGAATCACATTCAGACCAATGTCCAAAACTTGGATCAAGATCAGATTGCTTCTCTACTGAGAGGAGTCACTAAAATCCTGACCTATTTCATCACTCTCTCGAAATGGAAGCGTCATGGTTATACAATCGTTTATGATCACATCACCCTCAGATATTCCCAACACCTGTACATCCTACATACTGGAAGACCCATGATCTATCTGAAGATTAAGATCAATTTTACATTGTCTTCTTCAGGGTTTGATCATTAAGTTTCTCAATCTTGGTCACTGGGAGTCGGTATCGATCATATGCTTTCCCAAAGCATATATCATACCTTCAAATTCATGTCATGCTTCCAAAGCACGACGACCATGCATGGAATTTGATCGGTCCCAATACCTCATGAGCGAGCTCATGTCTTCCGGTTCATAAGTGAACCTGTATCATCCCTTTAAGATATCATATTGCTCATATGCCCTTATATGCACAGCAACTCGCCGGTGTATAGACCTTGGTTAGGCCATCAACCTATCGGTATGCCAAATGTACATACTCAGACATATAGCAATACATCTGTATCTGGTCAGAGGATGCATGCCTATGCTGTGACAACATTCAACATAGGACTTAGGTTATCTCGATCTCGTTAAGTCAACCCATTGACCTAACTAATCCGACACCTCCGAATTACTATTCCCATGCAGAGGACCTGCATCAAGAGGTCGGTCAGATATCAGCCTATGTGAGAAAGGTTTGCCATCTCCTACTCAAGCTGGAGATCATCTCTTAACAATCATTTGATGGTGCTTGATGAGTCCTCTATCCAACTCCATAGATATTCATCCAAACACCAGCCTTTATGATTCATTTAATAAATCAACAACTATATGATCATCAAGATGGCCATGGTATATAACCATAATTATACAGAGGGACCTTATAGTGCATTCATTCATTTAATTTCAGAAAAGGAGTGAAACATCAATAACTTTTATTGATAATCATATATATTACATAACACTTATTGTAAGAATGGTTCGCCCTGGGCTCACATGTCTAACAATCTCCCACTAGCCCTCAGAACCATTCAGGTACAATCCGTAAACCCATACTCATTACATGCTGGTCAAAAACCTTCTGTGTCAGAGGTTTGGTAAGAGGATCAGCAACGTTGTCGGTAGAGGCCACCTTGGTGATGATGATATCACCACGCTTTTGAATCTCTCGAATGATGTGGTATTTCCTTTCCACGTGCTTGCTCTTTTGATGGCATCTGGGTTCCTTTGCCTGGGCAATGGCTCCCTTGTTATCGCAGAGTAACGGGATGGGAATATCAGAGGAAGCTACGCTAAGCTCCAAGATGAACTTGCGCAACCACACTGCGTCCTTTACTGCATCCGATGCGGCAATGTATTCGGCTTCTGTTGTTGAATCCACTGTAGTGTCCTGATTCTTGCTTCTCCAGCTCAGAGCACCATCGTTCAACAGGAAAACAAACCCTGATGTCGACTTTCTATCATCAATATCTGACTGGAAGTCTGAATCTGTATATCCCAAGACTTGGAGATCACCATCCCCATAGACCAAGATGTAATCTTGCGTCCGTCTTAGATATTTTAATATGTTCTTTACTGCATTCCAGTGTCTCTCTCCATAGCAGGATTGATAACGACTTACCACTCCCACTGCATGGCAAGTGTCTGGTCTAGTACACATCATGGCATACATCAAGCTTCCTACAACTGATGCGTAGGGGCATCCAGCTATGGCCTTCCTTTCCTCAACACTTTGAGGAGCCATCCATTTAGACAGATGAATACCATGTCCTGAGGGGAGGAATCCTTTCTTGGAACTATCTATATGGAATCGTTCAAGAATCTTCTTGATGTATCCATGTTGTGATAATCCCAATAATCTCTTTTCTCGGTTTCTGAACAACTTCAGGCCTAAGATGTAAGAGGATTCTCCAAGATCTTTCATCTCGAAGGTACGGGACAACCAAATCTTCACACTGGTCATCATTAATGTACCATTCCCAATGATAAGGATATCATCTACGTAAAGCACGATGAACACGATGGCGCTCCCACTAAGCTTCTTGTATACACAAGGTTCATCATGATTCTGCGCAAAATCATAACTCTTTATGGTTTCGTCAAATCTGATTTTCTAGTTACGAGAAGCTTGTTTGAGCCCATAGATGGATTTCTTCAGCTTGCATACTTTTCCATCCTCAACTATGAAGCCCTGGGGCTGCTCCATATAGATATCCTCCACGAGGTATCCATTGAGGAAAGCTGTCTTGACGTCCATCTGCCAGATGTCGTAGTAAAGAGATACAACTATAGCTAGCAGTGTCCTGATGGACTTAAGAATGGCCACATGAGAGAACGTCTCATCGTAGTCGATGCCTTCTCTCTGTATGTAGGCCTTGGCTACGAGCCATGCTTTGAAAGTCTCTGCTTTCCCATCAGGTCCCCTCTTTCTCTTGAAGATCCATTTACACCCAATGGGTTTTACCCCTTTAGGTGGATCCTCTAGGGTCCATACACCATTCTTATGCATGGAGTCAATTTCTGACTTCATTGCTAGCATCCATCTATCCATGTCATGATCTGTGAGTGCTTCATCAAATGAAGAAGGATCATTGTCAGTCTCACCTGACACATGGAATCCATACCTTTCAGGTGGTGCAACCACCCTCGAACTCTTTCGAAGAGGTATGGGTGTTTCATCTTCATTTATCTCATCAGTTTCTGGTTCAAGAATCTCAGAATCCTCAAGGGATTCAATGAGTTCCTCTTCTTCATTTCTATCTTGACCTTTAAGGAAATCATCCTCTAGAAATTTCACATCCCTAGAGACAAAAACCTTTTGGGTCTCCGGGTCATAAAGCTGGTATCCAATACCATCTTTAACGTACCCAATGAAATAGCACTCACGAATGCGAGATTCTAGCTTACTTGCGTCCACATTCTTCGCATGGACCAAGCATCCCCAAACCCTCATGTGTTTAACACTAGGTTTGGCACCATACCAGAGCTCGTGAGGAGTCTTGGGTATAGACTTGCTAGGAATCTTGTTCAGGATATAAATTGCAGTCTCTATTGCATATCCCCAGAAATTAAGAGGTAAATGTGCCTTGCGCATCATTGAACGTACCATGTCAATGATGGTCCTATTGCGTCTTTCAGCAACACCATTAAGTTGAGGAGTTCCAGGGGGAGTGAGATTGGAGACAATTCCATTCTCTTTAAGATATTCCTTGAATTCATATGAGAGGTGCTCACCACCTCGGTCACATCGAATCTGCTTGATCTGCCTATCAGTTTGGTTCTCAACCAAAGCCTTAAACTCTTTGAAAATTTCAAAGGTTTCAGATTTATGACGTATTAGGAAGATAAACTCGTATCGCGAATGGTCATCAATAAACATCAAATAATATCGATATCCATTTCTAGTCACGATATTGAAGGGACCACATACATCAGTATGTATTAGGTTGAGAATACCTTCGCATCTCGTAACCTTGTTTTGGAAAGGTGCTCTAGTCATTTTACCTCGAATGCAATGTTCGCAGGTAGGTAAAGATTGAACCTGTAGAAAATCTAAAGGTCCATCCTTTATCAATCTATTGATCCTATCAACAGATAAATGACCAAGCCTTTGATGACAAGTCATATTCGAATGATTTCCATCCTCCCTAGATCTCTTGGGGTTTTCATTATTAGTGGTAGTAACATTCATGACACATTCATCAATGCACAATTCATAGAGTCCACCAGAAGTCAAAATACCATCCGCAATATATTTATCATAACGATTTATGATTAATTTATTACAGAAAGTGAAGGAATATCCATTTCTAAGTAGCTTAGATACAGATATCAGATTCCTTCTAACTTCAAGTACATAAAGACACTCTTTAAGTACTATGACTCGACCACTCTTTAAGTACTATGACTCGACCACTAGATAATGATAGTCTGCAGGTCCCGACGACAACTGCTGCAATGCTTGCATCAGATCCCGTCTGGATGACTATCTCCCCATGCTCCATATTCCTAGTTTCCTGAAACAAATGCAACGAATTGCATACATGAACAGAAGCACCGGAATCTACAACCCAACTTCCTTCCCGTCCAACGAGAAAGCTAGTTCCAATGATGAAAGTAGATTTCATACCTGCTGGGGCTTTACCTTTGTCAGCAGACTTCAGGTAATCCGGGCAGTTACGCTGCCAGTGCCCCGGCTTCTTGTAGTAGTGACAGACATCATACTTTTTCGATGTCATTAGTGTGGAAGCACTAGAAGACGAACCAACTCCTTGATTCTTTTTCTTTCTCTTCTGGGCCGGACCCTTCCGAGAACCTTGCTTCCGTCCGCGCTTTCCTCTCACTTGTGCAACCATTGCACTAGCAGAGGGGTCGTCCTTCTTCATTACATCTTCAGCAGACTTCAATGCGGCTAACAACCCAGCATTAGTGAAATCAGCTTTGCTCATGTGATATGACACGACAAAGTTGTTAAAAGACTTAGGGAGAGACAGGAGAATGAAATCATCCTGCATGTCATCATCCATGAAGGCTCTCAGTGTTCCAATTCAGAGAGGTACCCAAACACTTTGAGTACATGTTCTCTGACAGAGGTTGCTTACTGCATCTTGCAGCGAATAATCTCTTTCATCACATTGTAACGCTGTGTGCGGTTTATGTCATCGAACATTTCCTTCAGATTCAGTATAATTTCTTGGAAATGGTTCATTTCCACATGTTGCTTCTGAATCACATTGGACAATGACCCAAGGATATAACACCTTGCCAGATTATGGTCTTCATCATATTTCTCATTACATGATTTATCTTCCGTAGTCAGAGGGTCTGCTATCTTGTCCTTGGATAGCACATACGAGATGCGCTCCGCAGAAAGGAGAAGATCCAAATTTCGGATCCAATCCGAATAGTTTGGTCTGGTCAACTGGTTGACCTCCAGGAGCCCGCTAAGTGGGTTCATGGACTTCATTTTCTGAAATTAAGAATGCACTATATCAGAATACATAAATAATTATATATTCATTTTCAAGATATTTGATTAAGGCATTTTAAATCAAATTTGTCTTGCTATGTCAACTTTGAAAGATTATTCCCTAATTGTCTTTCAAAGTAAGAGATATACTTACCACTATATCTCAAGCAAGATCTGGGATCTCCTTTCCTATCTTTGTCACATCCCAATAATACGAGAACTTGCGACTCCGATAAAAAGAAGTGGGAACTCATTCCGCCTTGCAAGTCCAACTCGCATTTCCCAATTCGATCTTTAACACCCGCACCCACCACCCCTAAGATGATGTTGACCCGTTGCTAATTGAACCAACCGTCAACAGGATTAGAACTCGCTATGCGCAATCCAATATCACCCCAATAATATGAGGACTCTATATTGGGGTCACTACGCATACAGCCTTACTCTTTCGAGAAGCAAAGAGCCCGATCCAGATGCGCTTGCATACAGGAGCTGTCACTTCGGACAGGCGTCTCCTACATACAATCCCTGGCGACGGAACCCTTTGCCTTGACGGGAGACCATGGATGTCACTTATGTGATCCTCCATCTCATATTCAAATTTTATAATTAATTATCGTGAATCATATTCACATAATTAATTCTTCCAAGGGAATTACACATCTATTCATAATAGAGTGTTTATTGATATAATTAATTTAATCACGTTAAATTAATCATTAATCCAATCATCAATCAACAAACTTGATTATTACTTGAATAGTAGGTATAATCTCAAAGTACGTATTATTCGAATTTTAATAATTAGAAATATACACTTTGACTTCTCCGGCATTATCGAGTCCCTACCCGCTATCATGGCAAGTACAGACAAGAGTGGGACGGACCACATATGTTGCAACCCGCAACCCCAATGCTCTCCGACTAGGCACCATATCCACCTCAGGAAAGGATAATGCCATATAGATCATGTACTTTGAGATGCTCATCGGTTTTTCGACCGAAATTATACCATATAATATACATCAAAACAATTTTGATAATATTATAAGTAGATTTGCTAAACAAATCCCCAATCCTACTCAAGCAAGAGGGTTTTTCATGTAAAAGTTGTCCTACAACTATTGTAGGATAAACTAAAGTTTTTCATGAAAAAATGTGTTGATGATTTTATATCAACCAATTAATGATCAAGATCAACTATTTTATCATCTTGGCTTAGGCAAATGTCATTCAATGAAATAATCATCTCTTTAAATATTTCAAAAACTATTTATCACTAATTATTTCAGAAAATTAACAATTAATTTTCATCATCATATTTGAATGACAATCACAAGGTTCATGATAAAAAATGTCAATTTCCAGCAGTGACCCCCAATCACTAAAATTAACTTATCTTGATCAATTTAAATCCAGAAATTGCAAAATCAGTTTGCTAAGATTGCCAATTTGATTTATTAAATAAACCAACTGATAATTCACGCATTTCGAGGCACCTCAAGACAGTAATTAACTCATTAATCACGTTTAGATCTGTTGTTCACGCAACAGTAAATACATGCATATTCAAAAGGCCATATCTTGAGCAAATGAAATCCAAATTTCGTAAACTAAGATTCTATGGTTTCCTTATTTAATGGGGAACAAAATCCAATTGCAAATGTCGTATTTAAACAATTTAAACAGTACTGAAAAAATTCCAATTAGACAGAGGTGCGAAAATTGAAATGCGACAAAACTTTCGCGACCCTTTCAAAACCGAAGTCATCCTAGGTCTATGGATCATATCCAAAACCTTATTCTACCTAAGGCTCTGATACCACTTTAAAGGTTATTGTGAATCCTTAAGCGCATCACGGGAGCGTGTCGATCGCTCATATGCAATCGGGGCAACTAGTCGCACTAGTCGCTAGATGCGGCGGAAATTAAAATTTTAATTCAAGTGATGAAACCACATGATCACGTGAACATTTCTCGGATCGTTTCATCAAACCAAAAAGTATAAGAAATACCTCTTGAAGCGTGGTTGTAATCAGAGATCTCTAAAGTAAGAGATCCTCCTGTCTTAAGTCCGATCCACGAAGAATGCACTTGCGGGCGCGATGATGAGATGCGTTCCTCCCGCAATCCTTGATGAAGATCCAAGCTACGAATCCCCTGATTTCGTCCAACAAAATCTGTCGTCTTCCTTTAGATCAAGCATCCCCAAAGAAGAAGGAGATCCTCGAGTCGTCGAAGGCGAAGGTGAGAGACTCCCTTTCAATACAAGGTGGACGACCACCTCTTGAAGGAGAGAAAGAGAGAGAGGGAGAGAATGAGAGAGAGAGAGGGAGACTGTAGTAGGCTTATACAACTCCTAATCATGTACCTTTGAAAGGCTAGGTTAGCCCTCCTTATATACTAGTTTGGGATCCAATGGATCTCAATCCATGGGACACATAGATCCAACGACCATGATGGTCTATGCATTAATCAATGGCCATGATTGTTGTTGACTAAAAAACCAACAACACTAATTTATATTTAAATCAAATATATGTTGCAACATTATCAACATAATTTAATTTAACATAAATTAATTTATCAAGAGATAATAAGATAAAAGAAATAAGAGATAAATAAATCCCTCCAAAATAGGGGGCGTCACCCATGGTTGACGCCACCCCTATTTTTGGGGTGATTTTATCTCCCATTTATTTTATCCATTATCTTCTTAATTAATTTTGTAATAACCATTATCACTTTATCCACCAAATCAATTCCAAATTAATTTGTGAATATTTCAATCATGCCATTGAAAAATATGTGAATCATATTCACAACCCAAACTAATTTTAAATTACATTTCCAATTAATTAATTAATGTGAATCCAATCCACATTAATAATTAACAAATGCTATTGACAAAAAATTCTCTCTCTTCAATATGTGTATATCCTAATTATATTTATAATACATAAATATTATGGACTCTCTAATCCTTGATAATTAAATACCATTTAATTATCTTGGATAATTATTCTCATAGTATGAATCTCATTCGTATTATGCTTGATAATTAAATATCATTTAATCATCAAGTCCTTCTTACTTGGATATGTAATTCATCAAATGAATTATTCTTGAACCCCTTCAATAATAATGTGCTTTCTCCACAGATACTTGGAGAAAAGGACATGGCGATTGTATTGTTCTACATATAGTGACTTGGATGTTGAGATCTCATCTCAAATCCAGATCTTACGTACCTCCCACAGATGCTTGATTAAATCAATACCGCAAATCTAATCTTCTCATTGCATCTGAATCACATTCAGACCAATGTCCAAAACTTGGACCAAGATCTGATTGCTTCTCTCCTGAGAGGAGTCACTAAAATCCAGACCTGTTTCATCACTCCCTCGGAATGGAAGCGTCATGGTTATACAATCGTTTATGATCACATCACCCTTAGGTATTCCCAATACATGTACATCATGCATACTGGAAGACCCATGATCTACCTGAAGATTAAGATCAATTTTACACTGTCTTCTCCAGGGTTTGATCATTAAGTTTCTCAATCTTGGTCATTGGGAGTCGGTATCGATCATATGCTTTCCCAAAGCATATATCATACCTTCAAATTCATGTCATGCTTCCAAAGCACGACGACCATGCATGGAATTTGATCAGTCCCAATACCTCATGAGTGAGCTCATGTCTTCCTGCTCATAAGTGAACCTGTATGATCCCTTTGAGAGATCGTATTGCTCATATGCCCTTATATGCACACCAGCTCGTCGGTGTATAGACCTTGGTTAGGCCATCAACCTATCGGTCTGCCAAATGTACATACTCAGACATATAGCAATACATCTGTCTTCGTTCAGAGGATGCGTGCCTATGCTGTAACAGCATTCAACATAAGACTTAGGTTATCTCGATCTCGTTAAGTCAACCCATTAACCTAACTAATCTGACACCTCCGAATCAATATTCCCATGCAGAGGACCTGCATCAAGAGGTCGGTCAGATATCAACCTATGTGAGAAAGGATTGCCATCTCCTACTCAGGCTGGAGATCATCTCTTAACAATCATTTGACGGTGCTTGATGAGTCCTCTATCTAACTCCTTAGATATTCATCCAAACACCACCTCTATGATTCTTTTAATGAATCAACATCTATATGATCATCAAGATGGCCATGGTACGTAACCCTAATTGTACAGAGGGACCTTATAGTGCATTCATTCATTTAATTTCAGAAAGGAAGTGAAACATCAATAACTTTTATTGATAAACATATATATTACAATAACACTTATTGTAAGAATGGTTCACCCTAGGCTCGCATGTCTAACACCACGACCATCCAATTTAGTATAAATAGAGAGGTATCCCTAGCCTTTTATTCTACACAATATACAAGTTGTCTCTTTTTCTCTCTCATACCCATTTCCCCCCTCTTCTCTCTTTAGAGTGGCCGTACTCTAAACACCAAAGAGGATCATCATCGTCGCCACAACGTTGTGCCACCGCTTTGACGACTCGTGGATCTTCGTCTTCTTTGATGCACCTCACTTGTGAAAAAGACATCAGATCCAGTGAGACGAGAACATGAGATTTGCTGCTTGAATCATCAACTTGGATTGCAAGGAGCATGCATTTCATCAACATTCTCACAAGCATCTCCTCCGTTGGATCAGACTTAAGATATGAGGTCTTTTTCTTTAAAGACACAATTGTAGCCACTCTTCAAGAGGTATTCCTATATCTTATTTTTGGTTTTTATGAAACTATTTAAGAAGTGTTCTTGGATCATTTGGTTTCATTCGTTTAAAATTTTTTTAAATTCCACTTCCTCGAGAAACTAGCATGACTAGTTGCTCCCGATCACATATGATGCGATATTCACACTTTCGTGATGCACTTAAAGTTCTTCCTATACCCTTCAACTAGGATGGGATTAATTCCCCTATACTTTGACAAAGCCTAAGTATTAGAAGAAGTACAAGGGAACATATGGGATCGTGAGTGAATGTAGAGAAGATCAAGGTGGTTAGAGCACTTTTGAGGATTCTGAGAGGTGAAGTGCACATGTGCAAGGTGTCATGCAGTGCCCTCAGGTATGACTTCTGGATATGCTTCATGCTTGATAATTTCTTCTCCTCTTGGCAACTGATCATCTGGTCCCACAAACGATTTCAATAACTGGCCATTTACTAGGAATGCTGGTGCACTCTCTATGAGTTCTGAGATCTCAACACTACCACTCTCGTGTATTACTTGAACAATGTAGGCTCCATCTACTTAGATTTCAATTTACCTTGGAAAATCTTCAATTTCACATTAAACACCCATACCTTCTACCAAGGGACAAATATTTTCTTTATAATGTGTTTACATGTCATTTATACACTTTGTGCTTGTAGATCATGATGTTGTCATATGCTCGATTTCTGATCTCCGCCATGACACAAGTGACTATTCGATTTGATCTTTTTAATATTATTTTTGATTTTAATACTAGCTCCACGGGTAAATTACATGTCTTCCAAACAACCATCCTGAATGGGGAAATACTTAACGAAGTCATGTAAGAAGTCTGGTAATCCCACAGAACTTGGTCCAAGAGTTGGGACCAATTCTTTATGTCTAGATATGCGAGCTTCTATAGAATGCTCTTTACTTCCATGACACCACAACCATGATATTAGGTTGTGGGTGGTATGAACTAGTGACATGCTGTTCGATGCCTTAGTCTTTCAACAACTTCTTCAGATCTCGATTCACAAAATAGCTACCCCCATTAGAGGTCAAGACCTTGGGACCCCAAACCTAGGAATTATATTCTACCTTACAAATTTATAGGAAAATTTGTTGTCTGTGGTTCGGGTCGGTGTAAGATCCACCCATTGAACAAGTAATCTACCATGAGAAGGATATACTCAAATTCTTAACATCTAGGGAATGAGCCCATGAAATCAATGACCATGCACTGAATACATCATAAATGATGACTGGGTGCATTAGCATTTTGTCCTTGGAATCAATGGTTCCTCCCATTCTCTGACATATTGGGCATAACTTTAAAAAGGAATTTGCATAACAAAATAGAGTTAGTAGTAGAAGCCACATTGTAATACCATCCATGTGGTCCTCTTCCCAGAGTGGTGTCCTCCTGCCTCAAAAGTATGGCAATGAGTAAATACCCTCTTGTAATCCTTCTGAGGAACACATCTTCTCCACATTTAATCCAGTCCTTCAAAGAAAAGGAATGGGTCCTCCCAATGGTAGTTCTTGGACTCAGACTTCAGTTAGTCAATGTAGCTCTTGGACCAATCATAGGGAACCTTCCTGGAAACCCCTATGTTCACCATATTGGCGTAAGAGAGAGTCAATAGTAGAAATTGACTCATCAGGGAAGGAGTCTCGAATTGTTGTAAGGTCAGGAGATTCTGCTTTTTCGAGACGGGGGAGGCGATCGGCCACTACATTCTTCACCTAAGGTCTATCCTTGATATCCATGTCAAACTCCTGAAATAAAAGAACCCATTTGAGTAAAAGTGACTTCATGTCCTTCTTCTCTATATGGTATTTAAGTGCTGAGTGATTGATGAATCTCGGATTCATCACTCTAAATTTCATTTATTAAGATCAATTCCCTCAAAATCAACTGCATATCTGCATCTATTCTGCATAATTAGCATTCGTGCATGTTTTCATAAGAATTGCATTTTAGTACTAATTTCTGCACAAAATAAGAAGCCAAAAATCCAAGCCAAAAGTGACCTATAAATAGCCTAACTTCCCGGATTTTAACTCATTCATGCTTACTACGAATGACTCAAAACCACCTCTACTGGGTACATATCACTAACAAGAGTAAATGAAAAATACAAAAAAATCACTAACCCAAATAAGTGGACCAAAAAAACCCAAACCCTATTTTCAGGATTTCCGGACTAAAAGTCTCATATCTTCTGCATCCATTGTCCTTTTTAATCCTACTCACATTTGAACTAATATACATTCAATTACCTTTAAAACAAGACCAAATTCAAGTGATTCGGAGCTCATATGTGAAAGTTGGGTTTTGGGCCTCTTTTGTACATTTTGTATTTTAGCGGTTTTTAAACCTGATATTTTATGTACATACTTTAATTAATAAAAATAAAAAAATAGATTAATATGTAATTATTTATCTATGATTTTATCATATTTTTTTCGGATTTTTATCTGATTTTAAAATAACAAAAACAATTTCAAAACCCAGAAATCAAGGTATTCAATATACATGGGATACCCCAAAAATTCACTTTGTGCATTTAATTGATTTTGTTTTTGATGTTTGATGTGCTCATGGAAGTTGTAGATGTCGTTGAGACGAGCAATTTTCGTGAAGAAACGTTTTCGATCCGAGGTCATTTACTATTTCTTTCCTATTTTTCTATCTATTTATGTTTGGAATTTTGTGGTGTTGACACGTGGCAGCTCCTGGAGCCGCCACGTGTCAGCCATTTAGCGTTTTTATTTATTCATTTTTTTATAAAAAAATTAATTAGACGCACGTGCGAGGCACGTGCTTCCCAGGCACGCGCCAAGCACGTGCGCCGTCATCACTCCCTTTTGATCGCCACGTGTCTCAACGTGAACCGTCTGATTTCGGCCGATCGGACGGCAACCTCCCGTCTTTCCCATTCAGGTGCCGCCTTCCCCCGTTGAAATCATCGCCGCCAATCTCGCTCCGACCGCCTCCTCTGAAATCTCTGCCATCTTCGATCCATCAACTATCCCAATCGTATCTCATCATCGGATCCCTCGAACTCCAATCAAATCCCCGTCCACGATCTCCGACCATCTCTGGCACCCAACTTTCCATTGCCAAAGGCTTCCCTCAACCCTATTTAAGAGCACCTCCGCCGCCAGAGGTCGAGCATCCGCCGATTCCTCATTGAAGAGATACCCTCAGGTCGTGACAACCGTGAGACCTCCCTCACCGGCGTGATCCGGGGCAATCTCCTCATCGCAGCAACGCCCAGGAAGCTGCTCTGCTCCGGCCGTACACCACCGTCGAGCCCCTTCAGGTACCCCTCCTCCACCTCCACTTCACCTCTTCTTCTTCCCGTCATCGTTGTCTCGATCCCACTCCGTTCTACTCCCCGACCCCCATCTTCAATTCATTAACAACTCCGCTTCCATATACCGCCGTCGAGCTTCTCCAGCAAGCCACCTTCTTCGACAAAGGACCTCATCTTCACCAACGTCGACAATGCCTCCGTCCTACACCACCGCCAATGACGCTCCAACAGCGGCCACTCCGCTCCTCCTCCGCAGCCCAAGCACCAAGCGCCTCCAGCTACGGTCACTCCGCCATGAAGATGCCACTGCCAGCCCCCGACGATCGACCGCTCCGCCCGAAGACATCAGCTACGACATCCAGGCCTCCTCACCTCCGCCTTAGATCGGGCATAGAGCTTGAGGCTCCCCACGCATGTGCGGGGCACGTGCGGCGGGGGAGAATATCAATCACCCACGGGTCACGTGCAGAGCACGTGACCGCGTGGAACATTTGCGAAAGCCCCTGGGAAGACCTCCTATTGGCGATCCAGTCCAACCAACCAGGTCACGTGCTTGTCACGTGATCTGTTTGAAAATTTGCGTACACCCCCCTGAGTTATCGGTAATTGCAAAAACGCCTCCTGCATATTTATTTATATTTAATTTATTTCATCTATACCCACGTCTTTCTCCTTCATTTTAGACCACTACGTTACATCATCTAATTATCCCAAGATAGCATTTTATTCGCCAAATAATTCTCTACGTTTTGACATATTGTGGACATTTTTGTGATTGATGATTAATTAATAAATAGTTATTTTGTGGAAAATTGCGTATTTTTCCTATTTCATGCTCTGAAATTTATATTTGATTAACCATTGCTCTAAAAATTCCCGAAAAATCACATATTCTAGAATTAACTGTGCTTGACATTGTGCCCAAAAAGATTTGCATTTGCATGCATAGTTTGCCCTGTAAAAATCTTTTTGCATATTTCAATGTTTGATTTTTAATAGGCATTGAAGCCAGTATTTTTCACGTTTAGGATTTCTCTGAGATTAATCACCTAGTGATAGATCTTAGATAATTTTGTTCCTTGAAAATAATTAGGTTTAATATTTATTATAATTAAATATTGAAATCCATTTTGTTGCATTTAAAAATTCATAAAAATTCATATTGCATCCAAAAAATCCAAAAAAATTACAGTGCATTCATTTCATCATATTTTGCATTGTGGCCAAGTTTTGTATTTTTTCGGATATCGTTTGAGAGTAATTTACATTTTAGTCCCTAAAATAGGTCGAGCTAACATATTACATCCTTTATTGCATTAGAAATTCGAAAACCGCACACGAATTTTGATAGACATAATTCTAGGTTGTTCCTTTGCCTGCTTATGATCGACCTTGGGACTTACCCGAGTAAAATAAACATAAAACCACGAGATTAAACCTTGAATAATTATTTGTGTTTATTTTCTTGACCGATTCCGATTGCCGCCTACAACAAAACATCAAAATCATCATAATTTTTTAAGTGAACGCCAATTACACATTTTTAACACAACAAATATGGGAATCGTCAGATGGCATCGTTGTCGAGGATGCAAACAGTTTAATTTTGTGTTTTGAAGTTTTTTCGTTCAGTTTTCCACATTCGGGTAGTCTGACCCCCGAATTTTCTACTGTAAATTCCATTTATTTTTCTTCATTTATTTTCAGCATTTATTTTTCTTGACTATTTTATTTTTGAGTCACTCTCTTACATTATCCCTTATTTTTTTATGAGGTACACGACGTACGTGGAGCGATTTTTCAAGAAACCGAAGCATCTTCACTAATTTCCTAAAAATCCGCAATTAATTTAAGATCGAGTCGAGTCGTGAGAGAGCGTAGAGTCTAGGTTTTTAATTTATGCAAATTTTAGATTTCTGTAATTAATTGCTCATTTACATCGGTGTTCGTTTGGACTCTCGCGTGTGTTAAAAGACTCTGAACTTTCTTCTATGGTGTGTCGTGGCCTGTTTCACTCTCCGGTAAGGGTGGGGCCCAACTTGAGTGGCGATTACGATAAATCTACACGTACAAATCTCAGAGCATTTTAATTTCTTAATTGTGCTCGTAGGAATTAAGACACACTTTACTTTAACTGTGACGCACATAGATCGTTCAATTTAGCCAAAAAAATAACTCAATTCTTCCCCGCTAATAGAAGTTTCTACTAGGTACGGTTTTTCATTGGTTTGCATTCATTTAGAATAATCTTTCAATTTCTGTCTAGCATCCCACATGGAGATTGCGAGGATTTACTGTAAGTCTTCTAACTTAGCATACTCATAGTTTTTGATGTGCATCGGCTTTTCCTAAACTTATCCCTCTTGTTTTATCACATAACTCTAATGGAAATTGGGACTGGACGGTAGACATATATTTGTGCTCATTTAAATTCTTCAGTGATCACCTAATTAAAATTGAGACTGCTAAATATAGTCGATCTTAAGAACCCATAAAATCAAGAATTCTTGTAGGAGAGCAACCCCGACATTGTTTTCTTTTATCTTGCAGCGAGGAGAGAGATGCACACTAGGATAGAGCCAAGCCATGATTTTCATATAGACTACTGATTTTAAAAACGATTAGTTACTTCTCAGTGAGGAATACGGGTAGCCGATAAACGGTCTGGACTTCCTTAGCTGAGTGGGTGGTTTAAAGGACACCGCGTAAGGCTCCGTCCACAGGTAGCCGTTTTACAGTCCGTACTTACACATATACTGGCTAAAAGTAGATGCAACTAGTCGTACGAACTCGGGACAGTCTTTAAGAAAATTTCGGCACCTAACAGCTCGTTAAACAGTTTGCAAGATTTGAATTCTCACCAATTAAAAATTGACAAGATAACTGGCCGAACTCTTACGATCTTCACTGAGTGAGTTGGTGAAACAAAGCTTTGTATTGTGTTTAATTTGTGCGTAGAACTTAGTTAATCATCGAATACCGCACACTTGTGCCTAGATCATGAACCATAAACCTCTTGTTGATCTTTTGAAATCGAGAATGGAAGATTGTGGTAATTTTTGTTCGGACTCCGCGAACCCTTCTCTGACCACCACAAACTTTCCAGTCTCAAAGGTTCGGAGGCACTCTTACTCAGGACAACCTTGGGTTCAGGGACACCTCTCCCGTGAACCATATTCCTATAATTCCTTCTTCTTTCTGGAGGGAGGACAAACCCACATTGTTTCACTCTCACCAAAACACATCGAGGAGAACTCTTACCTCGATGATGCTTGTTCAAATTCTTTCCACTCTATTAACTCAAATCCATTATATTATGAAGGTGAAGAAGAAGAGAAGAACTCACAAAAAATGCCTCCTAAGATGTCCTCCAAGAAAGATCATGAAGATGAACCCAACTAAGATCCAATGCAAATGATTTTTGCGAGATTAGCCGCATCTGAGTAGCAACAACTTTTACTGAGGGAGCAACTAGAGTAGTTGAATGCTGGAAGAGAACCGCCAATGGAAGCTGCATACAATCCTGGGCAATACATAGTTAGAAATTACTTGCAGCCACCTCAGCCAGAGATTCACCATGAACTGAAGCCACACTTCCTAAGTCAATTACCACAATTCCATGGTAATGCAAATGAAGAACCATATGAATTTTTGCGAGACTTGGAGCTGATATGTTATAATCAGAGGCACCCGCAAGTCAACCAACACTACATTCGTCTCACTGCACTACCTTTCGCCTTGAAAGGGAAGGTAGATTACTTGGTGAAAAACTTAGGAGTGACTGTGACTACCTATAATAGGTTCAAAAACCTATTCTTGAAGAAATTCTACCCTCTGAGTCGGACCAATCAAATGAGGACTCGCATCACCAGTTTCTCTCAGATGCCTAATGAACCACTTTGTGATGCATGGGTTAGATTTAAAGATCTGCTACAGAAATGTCCCTGCCATGACCTGGATAACAACATCCTAGTTCAGTCACTCTACTCTGTCCTCAACTACGAGACTCAAGGGTTAGTCAGCGTTGTCTACGGAGGAAATTGCACATCACGAGGATCTGAGACCGTTTGGAAAATACTGGAGCAGATGGCGGAGACAATCCATTCACAAATCACCAGTAGAGCATACAATGATTCCCTGAACACCTCTCAAGCCAAAGGAGGAAAGCAGACTATCGCAGAGATAGCAGAAGATTTGATCCCGAACATGAACATAATAGCTGATAAATTGACAGTTGTGGATCAAATTCATAAGAGGATGAACGACATCGACAACAGGATTTCCCAATTCCCAAAGCAGATGGAGGAGCTCCCTAAGAAGGTATCCAAGATGGGGATGCCTACTGCACCTACGGCCCCGATCTATCATGTGCATCATGTCTAGGAGCAGCCAGGATCAGGACAACATCAACCACGAGCTTAGGACCAATCCTATGCCCAACCTTCCCAGTAGTCACCTCCACTAGACGAGACAGTCGAAGAAGCACCGCCTCTGACATTCGAAGTAAACGGCATTTGGTACACACAGGACACTACCCGACATGGTAATATGAGGGAACGTCAGCAATATCAATGTCCACCCACTTTCTATAACGCCACATTTTCTCCAGCTCCACAGCACACTCAAAACATCGCATCTTTCCAGCATCTGAAGCAGCAGCAACCATACAACCGCCAGAACCAACCTCAGCTATACCATCAACAATATTAAGCTCCTAAATAATCAGCTTAATTATCCAACCCTCCAGAAGAGCCGATAGATATCCAGATACAGATGGTTGAAGAAATTCAGAACTTCCGAAAGGAGCTGTACGATTTACGAGTCGATGTTAATCGCTTGTCCCGTTGGAAGGATGAACAGACATCCCCGACCACAACCATTCCCGCCCAAGTTCAAGCTAACACCAATAGCTTGAACAAATCTCAATCATCTCAACACAATGGCTAGGTATACTATTCAGATTTTTCCACATCTGAACATGAGATCCTTTCATTTGACAATATCAATGCCATGTCACTCAGGTGCGAAAGGATCGTGGTCGTACCTGACCAGGCAAGGGAATTGGACCATGAAGACTCGGAATATCAATCGAAGGATGCTTCTGAGGATGAAGAAGAAGGATGCCTGAAGATCCCAGCACGAGATAATAGAAAAGCATCTATGGAGTCTGTAGAGGACGTTGAACCTCTAGTTGCTGCAAAAATACCTTTGTCACCATTTCAGCAACATGATTTTGATTATTATCAGAAAACTTATGATCGTAATAAGAACTCCAATTCTAATAAAGATGCTCTTATTTATGATTCTGGCTCTCTTTCTCCTGTCTCAAATGCTTCCATTCCTTTCCCCCGTGCTCTTAAGAAAGGAAAATAAAAGAAAAACATTCTGGATGACCTAGTGATGGAAAGGTTCTGCCAGCAAAATATCACAGTTAAAGTACCCTTTGATCAGTATGTGGCCAATAATCTAGCATTTCAGAAGTACTTGAAGGTGAAATGCACTCCCACTAGGACTCGTACAAAGAAAACAAGTCAATTTGTGGAGACTCATATCTTTACAGTTACCACTACCAAATGTGTCAAAAATCAGCATTTACCAAGAAAGAAAAGGGATCTGGGTGCTCATTATGTGGAGAGTTGCATTGGCGGCATTGCGTTGGCAAGCACACTTCTCGACAAGGGTTCTTCCATAAATCTTCTACCCTTAGACTTATATTACAGATTGGAGTTAGGTCCTCTCAATAAATCATTATCTTTACTCCATTTTGCTGATAAATCCACTAAAAAACCTAAGGGAGAAGTAAAAAATATTATCATCATGATCGAGGGTACGTAATACAAAGTGGACTTCATTGTCCTTGATATGAAGACCCCGAATCATTGGAAAGAATCACAAATCATTCTTGGAAGACCATTCTTAAGAACCACCAAAGCTATATTCGATTACGGTACCGGAATGACGAAGTTCCGCTCTCCAGGCGGAGAAGTGGACCTGGAGATGAAACATACAAAGTGGAAAAGACCAGACTCTGAATCCACCACTGAATATGCCGAAACATCGGAATGCAATCTTATCAGCACTACTGGACCGTGGGACCAACTATCAGACATTCAGATTGAAAGTACCACAACATAAGAAGAAGAAACAATGCACAATGCAGTTTGCGAGGATGTTGCCGAACATATCTAGACACCCAGATGCTTATAACCTTGATGACACATAAATTTTTTCAGATTTATCAGTCCCATCTTCTTGGGGACAATAAAGAAATATCAATGACGAGTCGGACGCGGCTTTGGCTGAATTACCGCACTACTTTAACGATCCGACTCACCTTTCTTCGGAATTGATAGCTAGCACATCACAGAGTGATTCATCGCCAACCTACACTAAGCCAGATGCAAAAATCGTTCAACCAGATTTAATTAATGATTCAGATTTGCCAGAACTGAAACCACTGCCTCCCACACTGAAGTATGCATTTCTAAATGGACTCAAAGAGAAATTCCCTGTGATCATTAGCTCATCATTAACTATGGACCAAGAATCTAGATTACTCAAAGTCCTTGAGAGAAATCGAAAGGCCATCAGTTAGACTATGTCGGATCTCGTAGGAATCAACCCCGCTCTCTGCTTGCACCAAATTTATGTTGAGGATAACGGATGTCCTTTCCGTGAATTTCAGAGAAGATTAAACCCCAATCTTCGGGAAGTAGTTAAGAAAGAGATAGAGAAATGGTGCAAAGCAGGTTTTATATACCCCATTTCTGTCTCCAAGTGGGTGGCCCCCCTTCATATCGTCCCAAAGAAGTCATGAATCCAGATGGTCACAACGAGGAGGGGGTAGAGATCGTGACCCGAGTACTAACGTCGTGGCACGTCAGTGTCGATTACAGGCGCCTGAATGTTGTGACCAAGAAAGATTACTTTCCACTTCCATTTATTGATCAAATCTTGGATAAACTTGCAGGGAAGGCATTCTTCTATTTTCTTGATGGGTACTCTGACTACAATCAAGTAGCTATCGCTCCCGAGGATCAGGAAAAGACCACATTTACGTGTCCCTTCGGTACTTACGCATTTAAGCGCATGCCATTCGGGCTTTGTAATGCCCCAGGCACATTTCAACGGTGCATGATTGCCATATTTGTCGAAATGGTTGGTGATTTTCTGGAAGTCTTCATGGATAACTTCTCGGTTCATGGTGATTCATTTCATACATGTCTAGCATACTTGGACCGAGTCCTCCAGAGATGCAGGGAGGTTAATTTGGTACTCTCCTGGGAGAAAATTCACTTTATGATGATTGAGGGTATCGTGTTGGGCATGTCATCTCCAAAAAGGGAATGGAGGTCGACCCTGCCAAAGTGGATGTGATCAAGAAACTTGAGCCACCAACCAACCTCAATTCAGTGAGGTCTTTTCTAGGGCATGTTGGATTTTATCAAAGGTTTATCCCTGATTTTTCAAAGATCGCCTGCCCACTGACTGAGATCTTAGGAAAAGACATCGAATTTATTGTAAATCACAAGTGTCTAGAGGCCTTCGAGCTCTGAAAAAGAAAATATGTGAATCGTCGATATTACAAGCTCCCGACTGGTCTCTTCCCTTTGAGATCATGACTGATGCATCGGATTTTGCTGTCGGAGTTGTGCTTGGACAAAGACGGGATGGAATTCCTTATGTGATTCACTACGCAAGCAAAGTATTGGATCCTGCACAGAGAAATTATACGGTAACTGAAAAGGAAATGCTCGCGATTGTTTAGGCCCTTGAAAAATTGAGAACATACATATTGGGCTCCAAGGTGACAATTTTCACAGATCACACGATAATTATATACCTTATGGATAAGAAGGATGCCAAGGCACGACTTTTGAGATGGATCTTGTTAATCCAGGAATTTAATTTGGAGATCAAAGATAAACCTGGAATAAAGAATGTTGTTGCTGATCACCTCTCCTGAATTGAGCAAAATGATTATCCTGACACTGGACCTATTAAGGAGACTTTTCCAGACGAATCAGTTCGCATTATTGATTCAACCCCATGGTATTCCAACATCGTGAACTATGTTGTCTCCAGGAAGGTTCCCTTTGGTTGGACCAAGAGAATCATTGATTGATTGAAGTCAGATTCGAGAAAATACCATTGGGATGGTCCTTTCCTTTTCTATGAAGGACCGGATTGTGTCTGGCAAAGATGTATTCCTCAGGAGGAATAACAGAGTGTCCTCACATATTGTCATTCTCTCGAGGCTAGAGGACACCATTCGGGAAAGAGAATCGTGCACAAGGTACTCCAATGTGGATTTTACTGGCAGACCTTATTTCGAGATGCTAATGAATTTGTACGATCTTGTCCGATTTGCCAAAGGATGGGAGGTACTGTTGGGTATAAAGATGAAATTTTATGCAACCAATGATTTTCTGTGATGTTTTCTATGCATGGGGGATTGATTTTATGGGTCCCTTTCCCAATAGCAATGGCTTTGAGTACATCTTGTTAGCGGTTGATTATTTATCAAGATGGGTAGAGGCTATTCCAACTCGAACCGCAGATACAAAATCATCTGTAAGTTTATCAAAGATAATACAATTGCAAGGTTCGGGGTACCAAAAGTCTTGATTTCTGATAGAGGTAGTCACTTTGTGAATAAGGAAATGAGATCTTTGGCTAAGGAGTATAAATTCGAGCATAGAATAGCCAATCCGTATCATCCACAATCTAATGGCATGGCAGAGGTTTCTAATAGGGAGGTGAAGGGTATTCTTCAGAAGTTGGTTCATCCAGATAGGAAGAACTGTTCGAAACTATTGGACCAGATTCTGTGGGCCTATAGGACAGCCTATAAGACTCCACTCGGTACTTCACCTTTTAGGATTATCTATGGCAAGCCATACCATCTACCTGCAGAATTGATTCAAAAATCAGAATGGGCAATCAAAAAGTTGAATTGGAGTTGTCACCTTGGAAAATTATGTCGAGACTTAAATCTAAATGAGCTAATTGAAATCCGAAACCGAGCATACGACAACAGTATAATCTATAAGGACAAGGTCAAGAGATGGCATGATAGATACATTCGAGATAAAACCTTTGTCCCTGGGCAAAAAGTGTGGTTGTTTAATGCTCGGTTGAAGATTTTTCATGGGAAACTAAAATCAAAATAGACGGGTCCCTACATTGTCATTGATGTGCATACCAATGGAAGTATGAATATTGCCGAACTCAAAGATGATGCACAACCTTTCTCAGTGAATGGACAATTACCGAAGCCATATATAGAATCATCCAAAGAGCAGACAATTCAAGTTGAGGTCATATACTTCACACAGAGCGAGGACATTGAAGATTCATCAGATCATTCCCACCCTCCCTCCCGACCACATCGATCTCCTTGTACAGCTTCTTCCTCTACTTAGGCCAAGGCCTAAGTATATGGGGGACCGATGCCATTTATATATCCCATTTCTCTCATCACACTTTTCCATCACTCCATTTTCACCCTTCTTCTATACTTAGGCTAACCAAAGCCTAAGTATAGGGGGAAGCGATGCCCATCTGTATATACTCTCCTCATTTACAAATCCCGACCGCCTCTTCTGCGCTCTTCTTCTATACTTGGACTACTCACAGTCTAAGTATAAGGGGGCAGACCTTTGTATATCAATTTTTTTACTCTCTTATGCTTAGCCCGAGCTATGTCTTCTTTACGCTTCTTGTGCCTTGAGGACACAACACTCACTAAGTATAGGGGGGTCTATATATATACTTCGTATATATTTTACCCATATCTCGTACTTTCACGTAAGTCTATATGTATTTACGGGGTGGGTTATTAAATTAAAAAAGGCTTCTTATTCATTTTTTTCCTTCGTAAAAAAATGTGTTTGCATTTCACACACATGCACTTCATCCATCATTTCATGCATTTGCATCTGTGAAAAGTCTTTGGTTTCTGAAGCGATTTATAAGCAGAAACCAAGAGTGGTATGGACTTGACCTTAATCCACCTAATTTTCAGTGGAACTTCACCGAGAAATATGATTTTAGAAACTTCAGATCTTTGACTTAATTCTTTAAGTTCCACATGACAATATGCAGCGTTTGACTCTTAGTGTCTAACTTGGTCTCTTCATTCTGGGTACAACTCTGGAATAGGGAATTAATTTGTACTCTCGCACTATGCACTTAGCTCAACTCAGACAGGATGTTGGAAGACTGTGTGAGTTTCTTTTCTGGTAGCATGGAAATCTAAAGACCGAAGTACGGGTTGAAATAAAGCTTCAGAAAAGGGATGGACGACTGGGCACAATTTTTTCTAAGACCCCAAAAATGTACGCAACAAAAAGATTCTATATCCGTAGGGGCACAACAAGATCCAAGCCGAACCACCAAAAATTTCAAATACAAAGAAGCATTCTACCAAATAAATATCTGACCAAAAAGGTCCAAGCTTCAAGAAACCTGCAGATCTTGGTGGACGGCTACACTGGCCATCTTCGCAAGGAGAGGTGACTACACTGGCCACCCTCCAAATCTTTTCCCCTTCTTTTGTCTTCTCCCCCCAATTCGATTGTGAACACAACGCGACAGACCTTAGAAGCAAATACCCGACTCCCCGAGGATGAGTTACTGGAGAGGAGGTTTGCGCGGTAGTCTAGCATTCTGAGTGGGAAGAGCTAAAACCTTTCACACACATGAGTCGATTGTTCAATGTTCATAGGGTATACTTTGGGAAGATGATTGATCTAAGATGACTTCTGAGTCGAAACTGTGACAATGATGTGTAGAACTTGAAGGTTGTTGATTTTGACATTCTAAGTCTCATCGAAGTTCCGCCACACTAATAATACAAAGGTCGAGTCTAGTTTCATTTTCACCTTCAGCTCATGGTCTTGGTATGGAACCCAATCTCATTTTACCTCTTGGCATTTCTTTTTGATGCTCAGGGACGAGCATGGTTTAAGTATAGGGGGATTATGAATCTCGAATTCATCACTCTGAATCTCATTTATTAAGCTCAATTCCCTCAAAATCAACTGCATATCTGCATCTATTCTGCATAATTAGCATTCATGCATGTTTTCATAAGAATTGCATTTTAGCATTAATTTCTGCAAAAATAAGAAGCCAAAAATCCAAACCAAAAGTGACCTGTAAATAGCCTAATTTCCCGGATTTTTAACTCATTCATGCCTACTCCGAATGACTCAAAACCACCTCCACTGTGTGCATATCACTAACAAGAATAAACGAAAAATACAAAAAATCACTAACCCAAATAAGTGGACCATAAAACCCCAAACCCTAGTTTCAGGATTTCCGGACTAAAAACCTCATATATTCCCCATCCAGTGTCCATTTTAATCCTACTCACTTTTGAACTAATATACATTCAGTTACCTTCAAAACAAGATGAAATTCAAGTGATTCGGAGCTCATATGTGAAAGTTTAGGTTTTGGGCCTCTTTTGTACATTTTGTATTTTAGCGGGTTTTAAACATGATATTTTATGTACATACTTTAATTAATAAAAATAAAAAAAAGATTATATGTATTATTTATCTTTGATTTTATTATATTTTTTTTCAGATTTTTATCTATTTTTAAAATAATAAAAAATTACAAAACCCAAAAATCAAGGTATTCTATGTACATGGGATACCCCGAAAATACACTTTTTGTATTTAATAGATTTTGATTTTTAATGTCTTCATGAAAGTTGTAGATCTCGTTGAGACGAGAAATTTCTAAGAAGAAACTTTTTTGATCCGAGGTCATTTACTATTTCTTTCCTATTTTTCTATCTATTTATATTTGGAATTTTGTGGTGCTGATACGTGGCAGCTCCTGGAGCCACCACGTGTCAGCCATTTTTGGCATTTTTATTTATTCATTTTTTAAAAAAATTTAATTAGATGCATGTGTGAGGCACGTGCCACCTAGGCACGCGCCAAGCACGTGCGCAGTCCTCCACTCCCCTTTGATCGCCACGTGTCTCAACGTGGACCATCCGATCTCGACCGATCGGATGGCCCATGGATCGCCTTCAACCTCCCGCCTTTCCCATTCAGGTGCCGCCTTCCCTCGTTGAAATCATCGCCGCCAATCTCGCTCCGACCGCCTCCTCCGAAATCTCTGCCATCTCCGATCCATCAACTATCCCAATCGTATCACGCCATCGGATCCCTCGAACTCCAATCAAATCCCCGTCCACGATCTCCGACCATCTCTGGCACCCAACCTTCCATCGCCGTAGGCCTCCCTCAACCCTATTTAAGAGAACCTCGACCACCAGAGGTCGAGCATCCTCCGATTCCTCATCGAAGAGCTAACCTCCGATTGTGACAACCGTGAGACCTCCCACGCCGGCGTGATCCGGGGCTATCGCCTCGTCGCAGCAATGCCCAGGCAGCTGCTCTGCTTCGACCGTACACCGCCGTCGAGCCCCTTCAGATACCCCTCCTCTGCTTCACCTCTTCTTCTTCCCATCATCGTTGTCTTGATCCCACTTCATTCTCCTCCCCGACCCCCATCTTCAATTCATCAAACACCCCCGTTTCCATATACCATCGTCGACCTCCTCCAGCAGCCCACCTTATTCGACGAAGGACCTCGTCTTTACCAACGTCGACAACGCCTCCGACCCACACCACCGCCAACGACGCTCCAACAACGACCATTCTGCTCCTCCTCCGCAGCCCAAGCACCAAGCGCCTCCAACTAAGGTCACTCCGCCGTGAAGACGCCACTACCATCACCCGACGATTGACCGCTCCGCCTGAAGCCATCGGCAACGACATCCGGGCCTCCTCGCCTCCGACTTGGACTGGTCAAAGAGCCCTAGGCTCCCTACGCACGTGCGGGGCACGTGTGGCGGGGGAGAACATCAACCACCTATGGGTCACATGCAGAGCACATGACCGCGTGGAACATTTGCGAAAGCCCCCGGGAAGACCTCTTATTTACGATCCAGTCCAGCCAACCAGGTCACGTCTTGTCACAAGACATATTTGAAAATTTGCATACACTCCCCTGAGTTATCGATAATTGCAAAAACACCCACTGCATATTTTATTTATATTTTTTATTGCATCTGTACCCCTGTCTTTCTCCTTCATTTTAGACCTCTACATTACATCATCTAATTATCCAAAAATAGCATTTTATTCGTCAATTAATTCTCTACGTTTTGACATATTGTGGACATTTTTGTGATTGATGGTTAGATAATAAATAATTATTTATGGAAAATTGCATATTTTGCCCATTTCATGCTCTGAAATTTATATTTGATTAACCGTTGCTCTAAAAATTCCCGAAAAATCACATATTGTAGAATTAATTGTGCTTGACATTTTTCCCAAAAAGATTTGATTTGCATACATAGTTTGCCCTATAAAAATCATTTTACATATTTCAGTGTTTGATTTTTAATAGGTATTGAAACTAGTATTTTTAAGGTTTAGGATTTTTCTGAGATCAATCACCTAGTGCTAGATTTTAGATAATTTTGTTCCCTGAAAATAATTAGGTTTAATATTTATTATAATTAAATATTGAAATCCATTTTGTTTTCATTTAAAAATTCACAAAAATTCATATTGCATCCAAAAAAACCAAAAAAACTACAGTGCATTCATTTCATCATATTTTGCATTGTGGCCAAGTTTTGTATTTTTTCGGACATCGTTTGAGCATAATTTACATTTTAGTCCCTAAAATAGGCCGAACTTGCATTTTACATCCTTTATTGCATAAAAATTCAAAAAAATATAGGGATTTTTACCCGGCAGACCCTGTAATCTTTTGCAATTACCGCTAGGACCTTCGAAACATCGTAATTCCTCCCCCGACCTCGTAAAGTTGCTCCGTCTTACCCAACAAACCCCTGCCGTCAATTGTAACTATATTTGAGTCAAATACATGGGTTAGTCTTGAGTTAATCTAACCAATTTGCCATTGTACGGTTAGGATTAGTCAAAATAAAAAAAAGAACAGGGAAAAAAATTCTGTAGACGTTCTTGCGGGGGGTGCAAGCAGCCGACGACAGGGGTGGGGGGGCTCCATCGTTTTCCGCTAGGGGGGCTCTGTCGTGGGCTCCATCGGGGGGAGGGGGGGCCTCCATCGTCACCGATCGGGGGAGGGGGGGGGAGCCGAAGCAGCAACAACGGCAGGGCGGCTCCGTCGTTGGCTACTAGGGTGGGGGAGGGGCGACTCCGTCGTGGGCTCCATCGGGGGGAGGGGGCCTCCCTCGTCGCCGACCGGGGGGGGGGGGGGGGTGCAAAGCAGCGGCCGGGGAGCGGGGGAGGAGGGGGACGAAGCAGCAACGAAGGTGGAGATGGGTGTGAAGCAGGGCCGGGGGGGGGGAGGGCGGGAAGCAGCAACAGTGGGGGGGGGAGGGGTGCGAAGCAGCGGTCGGGGGGTGGGGGGGGAGCAGCAGCCAACAACGGCAGAGGGGGGCACCTCCAGCGTCGGCGGGGCGCGGGGGTGGGGTGGGCTCCGTCGTCGGTTGGGGGCCTCCATCGTCACCGAGAGGGGAGGGGGGGAGCGAGCCGAAGCAGCAACAGGGGGGCTCATCGAGGGGTGGGGGGAGAAGTAGCAGCAGCCCCGGGGGGTGGGGGAAGCAGCGGCGACGGCGGGCGGGTCCATCGTCGGTCGAGGGGGGGGGGGGGAGCGGCAGCCAGCAGCCACAGAGGGGGGTGCCTCCATCGTGGGGGGGGGCAGCATCGTCGAACACACGCGGGGGAGGGTGGTCTCGGATGATGGAGTGGCACTCAATGTAAATTTAATAAACAAAATGGGTATAATATAACCGAACATAACGGAATATGGTTAATTTTAACGGGTAAAAGAACGGAGATTAACCACATGGTCTGTAGGGTAAGGATTAGGAAGTTTACAGGGTTGGGGGAGGAATTACGATGTTTCGAAGGTCGTAGCGGTAATTGCAAAAGATTACAGGGTCTGCCGGTAAAAATCCCAAAAATATACCACCTCGAAAATCGCACACGAATTTTGATAGACATAATTTAGGTTGTTCCTTTGCCTCCTTGTGATTGACCTTGGGACTTGGCCAAGTAAAATAAACATAAAACTACGAGATTAAAACTTGAATAATTAATTGTGGTTATTTTCTTGACCGATTCCAATTGCCGCCTAAACAAAACGTCAAAATCATCATTATTTTTTAAGTGAACGACAATTACACATTTTTAACACAACGAATTTCGGAATTGTCTGTTATCTATATAGACTATCACTTCTGATCCTATGAAATGTGATCTGAATTTGTCCATGGCAAATACCACCGCAACCATTTCCTTCTTGATGATGGTGTAGTTACGTTGAGCTTGATCCATAGCTTTGCTTGCATAGTGGATAGAGAATGGGATGTACTCCTTGTTTGTCCTAACACATCTCCCACCGCAAAATCAGAAGTATATGTCATGATCTCAAAGGGAAGATACCAATCCGGGGCTTGTTGTATCGGGGCATCCATGATTCCCTCCTTCAGTATTTCAAAAGCCTCAAGACACTTGTGATTTACAAGAGACTCTGTGTATTTGCTTATGAGCTCAGTTAGCGATCATATGATTTTTCAAAAGTCCTTAATAAATATCTGATAAAATCTAATATACCCTAAGCTCAACTGTAACTATTTGATGTTGGTCGATGGTTGGAGTTTTTTTATCACATCTACCTTAGCAAGATCAACCTCCATTTTGTTATTGGAGATGATGTGCCCCAACACAATACCCTCAAATTCCATAAAATGACTCTTTTCCAAGGAGAGTACTGGATTCACCTTGCAACACATATGTAGGACTCAGTCTAGATGCTTCATACATAGATCAAAAGAACCCTCATAGACTGATAAGTCATCCGCGAAGATTTTTAGGTGTTCACCCACATCTTGGCAAAGACAAATATCATGCACCTTTGGAGTGCTCCTGGAATATTTTATAACCCAAAGGCATGCTCTTTGTATGTTCTGAAAAGGCATGTGAAGGTGGTTTTCTCCTAGTCCTCGCAAGCTTTAGGTGATTGATTGTAGTCTGAGTACCCATCCTAGAAGCAGAAGAATTCTTTCCCAGCTTGTCTCTCTAGGATTTGATAAATTAAAGGGAGGGGAAAGTGATCCTTCTTCGTCATGGTATTCAAGCATCGTTAATCCACATAGAAACGTCACAACATGAGTACTCGCTTTGCAATCTCCTCTCCATCCTCGTTGATGACAATCTGAATCCCGAACTTCTTCGGGACAACATGAAGTGGTGCTACCCACTTGGAGTCGGAGATAGGATAAGAAATTGTGTCACACCATTTCTCAATCTCCTTCTCCATGAACTCTCATAAGTTTGGATCCAGCCTATGGTGGAACACACGAGAGGGTTTTGTATCATCCTCTAAGTAGATATATTGCAAACACCTAGTAGAATTTATCCAATGGAGATCAGAAATGCTATAACTTATAGGCTTGCGATTCTTTTCTAGGATTTCTAGAAAGCGAGACTCATGCTCCATGGTCAATTGTATACTAATGATGACCAGATATTTATCCTTAAGGCTGACAAGGAAGATGTATTTAAGGGTTGGTGGTAACGACTTCAACTCAGGTAATATGTGATCATCTAGAATGTCTGGCTCAAATGTCTCTGGCTCTATGTTGACGGTGGTCGAAGCCATCTCTACCGTTACTACCATTAACTGTGCCTACTACTCATGGCTCAAATCGTAAAAAATATTAAAAAAATCAATAACCACCGCATCTGACTCCTCATCCTCGCCCTCAAATTTTCCTGTAAGAAATAGGATATACATGTCTATACTGACCTCTGAGTCATCAAGAGTGTAGGGATTTGTATCTATACTTGTACATGTAAGATGATCTTTGAAAAACTTGCATTTTGTGTCAAATGCACTATCCTCTAGTGCTGCTCTCAAAGTCCGGTCTCTGCCTCTGTGTCTGCTTCATTTCCAACTTACTTCATCTCCGTGAGCATGGAACTGGTTCTTCCCATTATTTTTATCAAAAATTGCCCCTACTGTCCTCAGAAAGGGGGACCAAGGAATATCTGGGAGTCCTAGGATCTCCATGTTGGTAAAATGAACTTTGTAGTATCATCCCTCAATCAATATGACAACATTCCTTAATACAATCTTAGGTCTCTTTATGGATTAGTCAGCGAACTAGAGACATGCTCCTGATCTCTTAAGTAGTCCTAGGTTGAGTCTCTCAATATCTGCAGAGATTAGAAGATTAATTGAGGATATGTTGTCAAGTAGAGTTCTTGTAAACGTACTGTCAGCAATGTGATTCATCACAAAATGATCATCAATATCCCGTTTCTTCCTTAGGATCTTGTTACGAATGGTACATGTTGTGGCTATGGATATTACATGTTTTTATATTCTTGTATTTTTCTTCCTACTTGTCCCCATAGGTGTGCATTTCATTTTGAGATACTTCTTCATAATAGGTTTAGCATCCATCAACTCATCAAATGGCATCTTGACTTTAATGTATTCCTTGCAAATTCATGCCATCTCATAATCATCTTTTTTTATTTTTGGGTTTGTATTCCCTCCCCCTTTGAGAGCCTGGGGAAAGGAGATTATTGGAGGATATGGAAGAGACATGTAAGAATCAGAATCATGCAATCTACTACTTTACTTAAATAAAAAAATGTTCATAAATATGACTAGAACTAGACTATGTACATGACTATCATCGTGCTCATAAGTAATATGTTGGGACTCTATTGGTGCTGCATCTACTCCTCGAGGAGTGAATACCTTGTCTCTAACTGACCCGCGTCCTGATGAATGTATGCTCCTCCTACTGGAATGCTGGTGGTTCTTCTCTCCTTCTGAGTCTTTCTCATGCAGATACTTGGGTTACTCCTCTCACTCCTTAGCCAGATCAGGAATTTGCATGGTATTTCTTCTCTTGAGATAGATATGATGATTTTCATCATGTAAAAAGATCTCATATCCATAAAATGAAGGGATATTTACCCAGCGAACCCTGAAATCTTTTAAATTTACCTCTACGACCTTTGAAACATCGATATTCCTCCCTAGACCCCGTAATCTTGCTCCGTCTTACCCTATAGACCCTACCGTTAATTTGATATTTTTTAAGTTAACTTGTTTGGGTTTAAGTTGAGTTAATCTAACCCTAGCAAATCCAAGGGCCCTCCTTTCTTATTCTCTCCCCCTCCTTTTTCTTCCACACTCTCTCCTTCATTCTTGCTGGACGAAGTAAGGGTTGGGCACGGCGGAGGGATGGGTTCCTCTGATCGGGGTGGGGAAGTGGACGGGAGGAGCATCCGCGCGCGGGGAGGGGGGGGTCTCCATCGCCGGGGAGGGAGCAGGGCTCCGGGGGGTGGGCACGGCGGGCGGGGTTCCAGGGGTCGCACCGGGGGGCACGAGGGAACAGAGGAGGGAGGAGTTGAGAGCGAGGGAGAGGTTGCGGGACTGGGCGAGGGCTTCGAGATAGGAGTCGAGGGTGGAGAGGAGGGGACCCGCGGCGGACTTGAGGCGGGAGTTGACGTCGGAGAGGGAGGACTTAAGGGAGTCGACGTCGGAGAGGAGGGAGCGGAGGTCATCGACGGCGCGGATGAAGTCCTGGTAGTGGGCGCGGCAGACGTCCTCGATCTCCAGCTCCTTGTCGCGGGAGACCTTACGGAGGGACTGGAGGAGGGCGGCAGACGTCCTCGTCCTCGTTGGTAGAAGATTGTTTATGGGATGTCAAAGATTCCGTCTTTGGCGTTTGTTGGGTTTTCTGTCGTTCTTCCGGTGTACATTTGAGATTTTTCCTGAGAATCTGATCAAGTTTTTGGGGGTTTTTTTCTTCTTATATTCATATTGGTTTTGCTTCCGATTCAATATCCCTTCATTCTTGGAGATCTGTTATGGGTTCTCTGTTTCTTTAATTTGGAAGGAAGAGTTCACAGTTCAATAGAGGTTTCTTCCTTGTGCTTCACTTTTGATGCGTTTGGGATAAGCCTTTTGCTGTTGCTTGTGGGATTTCGGAGGCGTTTTAGTCAAATCTTTCAAATCCTTGTTAGAAGTCACCGGAGATCCCAAGAGGGTGGGGGGGAATGGCACTTACCGTAAATTTGATGAATAAAATGGGTATCATGTAAAGAAGATAACGGAATCTGGTCACTTTAACGGGGCAAATGGATGGGAGTTAACCATAGGGTCTGTGGGATAAGGGTTAGCAAGATTACGAGGTCGAGGGAGGAATATCGATATTTCAAAGGTCGTAGAGGTAATTTTGAAAGATTTCAGGGTTCGCTGGGTAAATATCCCTAAAATGAATGTTCCAGAGTGTATACATGACCCTTGGGTCTCTTCTATGGTGGTTAGTTTAGGTTATTGGGGTTAATATGAACATAGGAGAGGAGCATGGTCTTTGGTGTAGAGAGTTCGTCTTGCCAATGTGACACTCGATTGACATCAACTCTCATGTCATACATCTCATTGGTAATTCTCTGAAGTTGATTGAAAATATGTTGGAGATCAGGGGTGCTTGCATTGGATGATCCAACCTCTTGCCTTTGTGGAGGTTGCTGGTACTAATAATCATGTGATGGTCCTTGTTGGTAACTCTATTGTTGGAAGTTCTCCTATGGTTGGCGATATGGTTGCTGAATCGAAGTTGGGCCCTGATGGCCCTGCTGGTACTGCTGCCTCTACTGTGGTTGCTAGTAGGTTGGGACTGAACGATACTGATATTGTACAGGAGAGGAGTCAGTGGGATCAGTGGTGTACCATAACCAAGTCTACATACACAAATTCTTATGACTATGAATTATTAACTGTATGGTGTAAGTGAAATATATCTCCCCATCTCAAAAGTAGCAAAGAAACAATCTCTCCAATAAGGTAACTCTAGTCCCCCGGTCTAGCAAATCTTTCCCCGAGGAGTGGGGATAATCCCTTCTGAGTTCAAGTACAACCAGCTCAAGAAGAGGAGATGGAGAAGAGAATGGACGGTAACCGGTGTAGCTACCTATCCTTGGATGCATGACCAGTGTATCCAAGTCATATGCTGCAAGCTTACAAAAATTTGACTTTGAAGCTCTTTTTTTCTTTTCACTTGTATATACACTCCGACAAGCATTTTACTTTTAAATCAGGTCTGTCCACTTTTGGAGATTCTGCAACCCCAAAAGTGTACTATCCCTCTTTCTCATTTCATTTTTTCTTTTCTTTTTCTTTTTGTTTTTTTCAAACAAGGTGCATCATGTACATATGGAGTTTTTCCGTCTTGAGCTAGCAGACTATCCCTCTTTTGAAGCATTATTTCAAGCCCACATCATTCTGTCTTTAGACCTCAATGCCACTAGATCAGGTTGAGATGCATTACCCTCCCTAGAGGAAGATAGATACTCCTACTAGTTGTTACATACTCATGTTCTACCCCAAGTCAAAAGATTCTGCCTCCTCACTACTGATGAATCCACATTTCATCATCTTTATTCTATCATTTTGGCATCAAAAACCCTAGTAAATGCGTGTAAATAGCATTAAATCCAACATCTTAGCATTCATGCATGTGCACGTAAATAGTGTATAAAATACTGTAATTAAAGACAAAATTATAGAATAAATAAAATAAAAGAAAAAGAATAAAATATTTTAAATACTTTATGACCCAAAACCCCGAGACCTAAGCATCTTGATGAATAGGTCGACAAGGAATAAAGTAGGGGGAGATAAGGGTCAAAACACCATAAAAATACCTTTATTCTTTATTCATTTTGGGACCTATTTTTGGTTCCACTTTTTATACCTCAAATAAAGAAACTTTGTACATGAAAGTTGTAGATAATTGAATAAATAAAAATACAAAATTGATTCACTGAAAAATAATGTACAGATAAAAAGTTATGGTCTGAATAAGATTCCAGAACTCCAACTTCCCAGACCTGTATCTTGCAAATAAAAACTCGAAATTTACCAAACTCACCTTTAATTGTATATAGCATAAAATAATCAATTTAATGGCAGTGGTTTCGTATTTTTCGGAGTTACGGTTTGAAAGTTGAGTTTTGGACCCTACTTGTATACTTGTACAGATTAAAATATTCATTTTATTATTTATTCATTATTCTTATAATTTTATAATTTTATAATTTTAAACAATATTTATAATATATATGTACATTAAAATCAGAATAAAAATGCAAAAGGAATTCAAATAAAAATACTTGTATATTTATCATACATAGGTATAGAACCTATATACATACCTATATTAATACTACTTCTATTTTATTAAATACATAAAAAACCTCAGAAAAATAAAATAAAAATATAATTACGTGTATAAAAGTATTTTATAATTCTATAAAATAATAAACATGATTAAAGAAATTAAATACACAAAATAAAAATTAATTAATACAATATAGGTAATGTACCTATAAAGGCTATAAAAGGGAACATGTAGAAATATACCTCATAAAAATAATTAAAAATTACCATAAAATAATTTATAAAATTAAAAACATTTTTTATTTTATAACCAAATATTAAATGATTCATTTTATATTTTTTATTGATTTAATAAAGCTTTTTCCCAGGATTTTCCTGGTTGGTCCACGTGAACCAACTAGGGGGCTCGGATGGTTGACCCAGGTCAACTGTCTAACCTGCGCCTGTAGGCTTTGTCAGAGTGCTCTTTGACCCGTCTTCACTCATTTTTCGAGGACTCCTCTTACACTATCTCGCGAAGGAGTCTTCTTGACTTTTCATCCTCGATCATCGGTGATTCACGCTGGGGGTTATTTTCGGGCAGTGGATCACCACTTCGCCCGCTATGCCTCGGTCTTCCCCACCTGGTCGTCAACACTATATAACTAAACCCCGACTTCAATTTGAGTTTTTGAACCCCATTCTTTGATTCTTCGTCCCCATTTTCATCCCGCCTTGGCTCCCGGGAGGCGACAGCTCCAGCTTGGCATCTTCAAGGCGGTGGAGCGATGAGGTTCAGGGCATTCCACCCCACCTCCGGCTACCTCAGGGTTTGTCCCTTCGAGGTGTTTATTTTCCTCTTTTTCGTTCCCTTTTCATTCTCTGTAATCCTAGGATCACTTAGCCACACTTTTATCTCCCAGTTCCCGATTCGCTCAATCGATTCCCCTCGCCGGAGCAAGAGCTCCGGCGAGCATCCACATCGCAGTCCGCCCCTTTTTGAGAACCCACTGGAGGTCGAGGCATTTTGCCCTCGACCTCCTTAACATTTTTGGTGCAGGTCCTTGGGCCTTGAAGATCACCTGGGGCTTTGTCGTGGTCGGCTGGAGGTTCCCGAAGCTCTCTACCTTCCCCGACGTTGTGGGAGAGCTCCGGTGACCCCCAGCCCTCCCTGAGGCCTCCACCGCATTTGGGATCCCTGCAGGAGTGCTCCCGGGCGTTTTGGAACCGAAAGCAACGTCGGAGGTGAACGGACGAGCCCGGAGAAACTCGCCCCAGGCGGAGCTCCTCCATGTTCGTCGTCCAGCCTTCGCAACCGTTGATCTTGCCCTTGTTCTTGGAGTAGCGCAACCACCGTCGGATCGCAGACCACCAGCACCATCAGATCTCGGGCCGAGATCTAATCTCAGCCCTTCGCTCGCGAACCATCATCGTGCATCCACACGCTGCCACGTGGATAAGTGGCTCGGGCCACACCGTTGGATTGCGCCCTGCCCCTAGCCGTCGGATTGGCGCCATGCGTCACTCGCATCCATCAGCCGTCCGATCATCTCGGCAGGGGTATTTTGCGTTTTCTCCCCTGCCAGTTTTTGTATTTTATCTTAAAGGCACAAACTTTCATTTGCCTTAATTATATTTTGGACAATTTGCATTGTGCCCCTTGAGCATTTGTATTATTATATTCTGACCCCTGCCAGGTCACGTGCTCTCGTGCACGTGGCTTGGCAATTTTGCATTCATATCCTGGGAGTTTTGTATATTTAGTTTTGGTCCGAAAACTTCGAACTGCAGTATTATAATTTCTGGAATTTTTGCAATATAGCCCCTTTGTTTTGGATAATTGCTTCTTAGTCCTTCCCAAGCGCGTGCTAGTCACGCGCCCTGGTGGGCCGTTTACAGGGATACCCTTGCGGGTCATGTTATTTGTATTTGGTCATTTAAATGCAATATTCAGTTATGAACTTTTTGTGAAACTTGCACTCTGGCCCTGGATGTTTGCTTATTTGCACTTATACCCTTGCTAGTAGTGTAGTTTCTTGATGTTATCTCTATTTTATTAGCGCATCATTTTAACTCGAAAAATTCTCAAAAAAATAGCATAGGCTCCTATGTGCTTGCTCATTCACGTTATATTTTTGCATTGCATTTTTATTGCATTTTCCTATTTATTAAAAATCAAAAACACGTATTTTCTTACTATTTGCATTAGAAAATCCATAAAATTATAAAAACGTTTTGAAAAATTCCAAAAAATTATTTTGGTGTGTTTTATCATATTTTAGTGTCAGTCCAAAAATCATCAAAAATTTCAAAACAAAAACCTGAAAAATTAGAAAACACCTAAAAACTTCATAAAAATCTAAAAAATCATAGAAAAATTCTAAAAATATAAACTCAGTTTCTATAGTTTCTCTATTTTATTGTCTTTGTTTAAAATTAATTTGGGAAAATTTAGTTACTGTTTGATATTTTTCATTCCCATTTTAATTTTGGCCAGCCTTGTTGTTTACTGTTTTCTTATAGTTTGATTTTTAAAATTACCAAAAACATTCTGAAAAATACCCAAAAATCACAAAAACAGTAGAAAATTATAAAAAGACCAAAAATATTTCATTCCCTAATTTTTGACTATTTTTACCTATTTTTATAAATAATTTATCCCCTCTTTCCTTATATTGTATATACATCCTATTATTGAAAAAGAAAATATAAAAATATAAAATATAAAATAAAATACAAAATCAGAAAATCAAAAACCAAAATACAAAATTAAAAATTAAAAATTTAAAATAAAATAAATTAATATATAAAATTAAAAACCCACAAAAAAAATTTGCATATTGTAGACACTTAATCACATCACATTTTTATGCATCAATTGTTGATCTATCCTGCCTTGCTCCCTGTGTTCGAACTCTCTACGTACTTGCATCTATACATCTTTTATGTAGAGTTAAAAATAAATTTGACTCCACATTTGTTTGTCATTGTTTGATATTTGATTGTGGGTTCATCGTTGATTAGATCCGGGTTTTGAGTGGTCAACACTTCGACTGTGTTCCCGCCTTGTGTGGAATACACGACTACTCCATTTTTGGGTTTATCAACTACCTCCTCCATTATTAGCTACGTGTAGAGTGCTTGTCTAAGACAAGCCATGATCTAGAAGAATCATGAGTGTGTTGTTAAATATTCTACTTAGACTACTCAAGATGACATGTGAACATAGTCTTATGGACTCAAAGAATTAAGTCAATAGGACTGAAAAGTCTTAACTCAAGTTCTTATAAGGTTCCTCTCAAATTAAGTGGATTAAGGTCCAACTAAGCTCCATTCTTCAATTTTATTACAAACTTAGTTTAAATGTCAATATTATCTTGAAAAATACACATGCAAATGCAAGAAAATATGTACAATGGGAAGAAAAGAAAGCAAAATCTTCTTTTTTTGAAACAATTTTCTAATTTTAAACTTTTTATGGATTTGTGAAAAAAATGATGCATGTGTGAAAAGAGTTTTTTTTTGAAATTTCACTTATGTAAATTTTTATAGACGTTTGGTTTGTAGTTTTAAGGGATTTTTTTAGGGAAAAAGGTTTAGTAAAATATATACAAATATATACATGAAAATTTTTTATAAGAGGAAAAATATATTATTTTTTATTATTTTTTGTTTGTTGTTTCTATTTTTTTTAGTTTTTTAGTTTTTTTGCTTTTTTTTTAAATTTTAATTATTTTTTGTTTTTTTAAAAGATGAAATGTGACCAAAGTCTATGCACACACATACATGATTTTACATATCCCAAAAATAACCATAATTTTTTAAGTAGGGGTTATGTCTAAAGTATATATACAATATGTACGCCACCCCCTATACTTAGCTTGAACTATGTCCTCATAGTTATAAAGAGCGGCAAAGGAAGACATAACTCATGCTAAGTATAGAAAAATGAAAAGACTCCTCTGCTAGAACGACTCAAGAAAAGATGAAAAGAACAGAAGTCAATGATCCCCCTATATTTAGGATCAAGTAATCCTAAGTATAGAAGATTACACATGGGAAAAACCGATGAAGAGAATTGACAGACTCAATGATTCGTCTTGCTCCCCTATACTTAGGTTAGAATAACCCTGCGTATAGAGTATCAACAAGTCGGGGGACAAGCGAGAGATCCGAAAAAAAACAAAAAGATGATATGAACAACACAAATCATTCACCTCCCCTATACTTAGGATGAAGTACATCCTAAGTATAGCACACAGATATATACAGAAAAGAGGTGAATGATAAACAGAAGAAGAAGGAGCAAATTAAGATGAAACACAAATATATAAGGTGGACATTATTGAGGTGCCTCTCAACAAATGTTAGATTTTACGTGCCTAGATGGGCACAAAGGCTAGGACAACGAAGTATCAAGGTTCAAGATGACATCTATAATGCAAATACCATACTGTCGTTGTTGTCTCGGTGTAAGAACAAAAACATGGTCAACAGTGCAAATGGGGACACCCAGATAAACAATCAGGTGGGTGCCTGCTACAAGATAAATAGATTTATAGATAATATCGAGCACTGGTAGCCCAAAAGAAATCTTAGTCACATTGGCATTTCCCTCCCACACCTATGGAGAGTCTTTCTAGACTACCTCGGTTGGTGGCTTGATTTGATAGTATGCATGCACATGGTTCTACTCTTGCTTGGTATATTTCTCTTAGCATCAGATGCTCATAAATGTGGCGAACTCAACACATGGGAAAAAGTGGTATAGAAGGGGCATGTAATCTCAACTGGGCTACCCTCTCGGTTAGTTCTTCAATTTGCTTTGGTAATTTAGCAAGATGTTCCAACTCGATGAGCTTGTAGAACGACTTTCTTGCTCATATGCTCCATAGATACCATCTTATAAAATAAAATCCACGTATTTTGAATCAGGTCCTCAACTACCTCTATCATGGTCCTCTTGACCTCCTTCATCGATGCTTGGGTAACAGGGGCTTGTTAATAGGCCCCACTCATGGCCTGTGAGTGACTAGTGTCTGCCATCTATTCGAAGATCTTACAAACGGCATAAGTACTCTTGTTTAGGTAACTACCCCCATAGACAACTCTCACTATCCCTTGCATCTCAAGGGAGAGTCCTCCGAATAAGCTCTGTACGAGTACCAACTTGGTTATCTCATAACATGGACATTTTTATGACAGATCATTAAATCTTTCCCATGCATCATGGAAGGGCTCATACACCTGATTGGTTCTATTCATAGGATAGAAAATTTTCTAGAATAAGTCTTTAAACTAATTCCAATTGGTCATTACCATCCCCAAAATTTTCAACTAGTTTGTTGCCTTATCTGCCAAGGAAAAGGGGACCACACACAATCAGATATAATTCTAACTGACCCAATGCTTACTCCATTTATCACAAATCATTTTAAAATCTCAAAGGAATGTGAGTGGTTCTTCTATCTCATTCCCATTGGATTTAGGGGGGTAAAGTCAATAAATAAGGCATCGGGTCATATGCTTCTTGAGGTAGTGCCACCCTAAGCCAACTTTGTATCTGATTCTCTGCAGGGTTGTATGCATCTCTCATTGTATCATCTTCTCCTCATGCGTCTCTTAGATGGTTCGCCTCATCTCTTAGGGTCTGGTTCAGTTGTTCGTTCTATCTTAGACTAGCCAATATCTACCATATGGGATCATTCTGGACATAGTCATTTGGTCATGGTCTTTTGGGTAGCATCTCTGCTTCTTATTTCTCACTGGAAATGAAAAGTGGATTCATGTACGCTCTTGTCGAAGAAAAAGATCTAGAGACACTAAGAAGATGATCATTCTCAGTGCTAGAGAAGGATATGCCATTGGTTTGGTCGGACCAGACCCTAGTATCAGAGGATATGTTCTGTTTTCTAGAAGAGGGTCAACTAGGAATCAGTGGGGTCCACGAAAAGAGTCATCGCATACATGAAATACGTGAGATATGGAGCGTTAAAAGAAATGTTCATGCAATCTAAACTAATATCACTCCAAATTTTTGTCTTTCAATTTCAAGAGATTCGAGTTGGAGTACGATATTCAAGTCGAGAGGCAAGAGAGTGAAGGAGTGAAATATGCAGTCTTTGCATGCACACAATTCAATATGCAATTCTAAACCCGGGTTCACCAACTTAACACAATGAGAGCCGAAAAGGTCCAGTCAATTATATTTTCAATTTTAAGTTAGGTGACAATGCAATCTTATAATCTATTACACACAAGTGTATCTCCATCAGACCCAGATGTGGTTCTACTACCCTTCAATCAAAGGAGTGATCTGCTCGGGCTATTGGGTTATATCACTCCCCTAAAGAGAATAATAGATTTGCACATCCAAAATGTCTCTCTAATGTCGTTAGTGAGCACTTACAGCTTCCAAACGCGCACGAGTCAGATTTGGAGACTTAGGGTGCATGTCCAGGGTTTCAGGCTCTAACCTTAAGGCTACATACTCACCCACTCATAGTCTGGAGGTAAGTACCTGTGTACAAGGATGGGATTGTTCTCCGACAATCAATGATTTTCAATTTTACCCAGTTTTAATTAATTAATTAATTAATTAATTAATAATGTTTAGTAGTCCTGATTTTATTTGGTTGTCACTTGCTTTGAAGTTTAGAATCAAGCTTGTCTACCAAGAGGTCTGATGACCCCAAAATCATCCTATATTAATTTGTCAATTTTATGTTGTATATGTGTTGTAGTCAGGCAATAGGGATCAATCAAGACATTGAACCACACAAATTAATACATCAATTATGCGATGTGGTTCTATGTTTATTAAACCCGGGTAAGTCTTAAGGTTGAGTATAGAGGCAAAGGAACAACCTAGGTTAAGTCTATCAAATTTAATGCACGATTTTCGAGGTAGATTTTTTGGTATTTTTTATGTAAATTATGGATGCATATGTAATTTGGCGATTTTTTTAAAAGTAGTGGTTAACTAGTTATGAATTTCAGAGCATCAATTGAGAAAATATGCAATTTAGCTCAGAAGAATAGTTATTAATTAACCATAAATCACAAAATTATAAATCACATGCCATAGTGTTAAAAAATAATTGTTTTACAATATGCAAATTTTTGATGAATAAAAGATGCAATGTCGAGATTTAAGTAATAGATAGTCATGGTTCTGAATGCAAAACAGGAATACATAAAATACAAAATTTGTTCATAGGGGGAAAATATGCAAGACCTATCACCTTGTAGGGTTCTTTGTAAAATTTCCAAGGGACACGTGCATAGGACATGCCCTTCGGCGCGAGGCTCGTCCTGCGAATTAGGGTTCCATTGGGAGCTTCTTTGTAAATGTAAATGCTCCCCTCGTACGTACATGGCACATTGTTCCTCGGGGCTCGAGCCACTTCTTCTTCATTACTACGGGGTAATGGAGGTACGATGCAGGTAGAGGCATCAATGATGTTGATTGGGGCATAGCTACCGTACATGATGGCTCCTGGAGTCGATGGCAGAGTCGAAGCGATGTCGATGAAGACAAAGGTGGAGCTTTTAAAGAAGTAGTGCGTCAATGATAACGTTGGTGACGATGAAGTTGCTGGATGCCAATGGGCAGAGGGCTGGCTACTCCGTCGATTGTTGAATCATGAATTTGGGTCTTCTGGAGAAGCCCTTGGAGATCAGTGGCAGAGGATCCTTGGGTTGTCGCAGAGGATGAAGCCTCTGCCCAGTGTTGATGAAGCGTGCGAAGGCCTCCAAGGCGAGGAAACCTCAAACCTTCGATGTCGATGATCAGTGTAGGATCTCAAGGGTACCGTTGATGAGGGCGTTGTAAGAGCTGACAGAGAAGGCGAGTCCCTCCAAGAGTATCGATTATGATGGAACCCCCAGTGCTGGTGGCACGAGCCGTCGAAGGAGGAGGCCGGTGGAGTTGCAGGACCTGTAGCCCGGGGTAGAGAAGCAGAGATATGGTGGAGGAGGAGATGAAGATGATGGAGTGGGGTGGCAGAGCAAAGGATGTAAGATGAGTAGAAGAGCGAGACTATGCGAGATGGAACAACGATGTGATCGGAAGAGGGCAGAGGAGATGAGAAGGCGGAGTACTTAGAAGGTGGCTCGACGGTGATGGAGCCAGAGCAGATCAGACGCGGGGCGCAAGTTGTGACAACCATGAGGCTGGATCACACAACGTCTTTGGGGCTTTCATCATGGAAGATGTTGGTCTGGCGGAGCTGTCACCTTCGACCGGGTCCTGGGCTCTCGTCGATGCTTGTATTGGCAGATCCCTTGAATATCGGTCGGTGATGGGTCTTTATAGAGAGAGAAGAGGTGGCAATTTTGAAGGAATCACCGACCAGTGAAAGGGGATAAGGGCGATTATGCTGATGGTTGCTGGAGGTAGAATAGAGAGGGAACGATGGTAGCCGGAGATAATGGAGGAGGGTTCGGCTGGGGATTAAGTTAGTTGCAAGCGAAGGGAGATTGGTTTGGTGTTTGGTGATAAAGAAAGTTAGCACGAGCTCAGGGTTGTTGGTCAGAACAGGATAAGAGGTTAAGAACCAAAGATGGGTGCATTTGGTTCGTGGGTTATCTAGGGGAGGATAACTCGGTTTTGTGTTTGTGTGTTTGGTTGGTGGGTTAAGGGTTGAGAGGGTTTGTTTGATATGATTGTATTCCGATTTTTGTGTAATTATTTAGGCTTTGAATCTAAAAGAAATATAGAAAAAGAAATATAGAAATGGAATAGAGATCTGCTTCGGATGAAAATAATAATAATAAGCAAATACTGTTCCCAGGTGTACAATTGGACAAATTCGAACCAATTGCGTCCTTATTTGTTCTTTTGAATGTTCGAAAAAGCCACTTGAAGTGATAAATATTATTCGGATTTCAATACAAAAGAATCTCTCTGGTGCCCAGAACAATTATTTCGAAAAAGTTGATAGTTATTATAATATGATTGTATTGAAATTTGAAAAAGTGGGTGGTTGTTGTGATGTGATTGTATTGAAGTTTGGAATAGTGAGTGTAAGTTGAGTATTTTATGATTTTTAGATGATATGATGGTATAATATATAATTTTTTGATGGAATGGAAGCGAGCCCTACTAGTGGATTAAAAGTGTGGGTTTTGGGGGGTTACCCACCCAAAGTGAGGGGTAACCCCCCAACCAAACAGGGTCTAAGAGAAGGAGGATCGGCAGAGCCTGGCGGAGGGAGAAGACATCACGTGCATGGCACGTGAGGTGGCGGTAGTGCTAAGCACACAACGAGGAAGAGAGTCGGAGGATACATGGTGTGCACATGGATAGAGAGGAGGAAATGGACTCACCTGTTAGACACATGAAGAGAGAGAAGAAGGTGGGAGACCAGAAGCCAGGTGGCTTTAGTGAATGCGTGCCACGTGGTGTGTTGACCAGAATTGTTTACCAGTGCATGAAATGAATGAATAAATCAACTAAAAGTGGAAAATGAACTCAAATGCAAAAATTATCAACAAAAAAATATTCCTCTTAATGCGATCTACAATTTACGAAGGACTCATATGCAAATGAAATGAAGAATGCAAGATATGCAATTTTTGGATGGTATTTTATGTATATAAAATATTAATTTTTGGCTTTGCAATTTTTATTTGTTTTTCTGATAATAAATAAATGAAAACAAAAGTAAACATGCAAATTAAATAATGCAATGGACTCAAATGATATTTTTTGTGATTTTTGTGGATTTATTTAATGTGAAAATAAATTAGAGAGATGGAATGTATATACATGGATCGAGTTAGATAGCTCAAGTTAGAAATGATCTTTTTTATCTCTTTTCTGATTTTTCTACATTTTGTTTTTTATGTAAGTTATTAAAACACTGAATAAAATAAATAAATAAAAAAGAAAATAATCAAAAGAGTGAAATATGCAGAAGAAATGGCAGATTAAAATCAACAAAGATGTACAATGCACAACTAGGTCCTAAAATCCAATCTTCACAAATTGACTCTGATTCTTTTGAATTTGGTTTTAATTGGTAGATATTTGAACATACATTAATTCAAAAGTGAGTAGATTTATTTGGAAATTGTATGAGAGAGATATCAATGCTTTCGTCTGTCTTTTCTAAAATTAGGGTTTGAGATTATTTTGCATATGTACAAGTTAGCATTTTTTAGGATTTTTCATGGATTAGGTTAGTAATATACACACAATGAAGTTGGTTTCATGTGATTTGGAATTAGAATAAAATCATTAGAAATAATTGAAGTTAATTTTTTACAAGTAGATTATACACTAGATTCTTGACTCCTCATTTGATGTAATGATGAATGATAAAATGCGAATATTATTTACACATGCATGAATGATTATGCAATTTAGATGATTAGATGCCAATGAAATTTGGGTAACTGAGCTTAATTGTCCTCTTTTAGTGTGATGAATCATATATTCATCAACCCCCTATACTTCAACCATGCTCGTCCCTGAGCATCTAGAGAATGAATAATTTAGTTGGATCAACCCCTGACTGTGCATGTGGAATACAAGACTTGATATGTTGAAGAACTCTTTATTTTAGTGATCCCAAAAATTCTGAGCTGAACCAAGCTTTAGTCGAAAGTTATCCAACTTCTCTAGTTCTGAGACTCTCTTTGCTTACATATATAGTAAGGATATGACATTTAAGTGTGGGTTGCAATCACAGGAGTAGAGTCAGAACATCACCCAAGGTTCCAATCCAAAAGACTCTCCTAAGAACCCAATCTTCAACACATAGGGAATAAATTAGTTCTTGCATACAATCCACCATCTTTTTAGTTGTTTATCTTAAAAGTGTAGATGGAAGACCAATTGATGGAGGGCATAGTTTGTGTAATTTTGTTATCTCCCTCTATTTATAACAAGGACCCTCTTGAGTGCCTTATTAACTCAACGTATGTATTTTAGGTTGTTGACTACTGCGTCTGTCAAGAGAGTTCAGAGTCGCCTGCACTTTTTTCTTGGGAGTACACTGGAGTGTGTCTGTTTTGAGTACTTATCATACATTTGACACCCAGACTTGTATCACTATACGATATAGATCCCTTTTTGGGTTCTAGCTCGACTCCTGGTCCTAATACCTTTGGTCCAAGTGGACACTTTGAAAAGGTTGGGAGCACTCGCCTTTGGTGGAAGCTCTTTGTATTTGTAATTGTAACAAGATAATTTTTTATGGGAGAAATTCTCTCAAATTTATTTTGATGTTTGGCTAGCTCCACTGCTTTTACCAAGTTGGCGCACACTGGCCAGAAACAATTATTTTGTTTCATCATACCCTGGTACATACATTAATATCGAGATATTAGTATAAGAACCATGTTCTCATACTGGCTGAAAGTTCTGACACTCAGGTTTTATGAAGAATTCAACAATTTTATCCCACCTCGAACATCATAAAATCAGGTCCAAACTCAAATCCGTCATCCCAGCTCCTCAAGTGAAATCCCAACTCATCTCATCATAACTACAATCATGCATGTGAGGTGTTAATCATATTCTTTACGGAAGAGACTAAGTATGCAATATAACACACACATCTTTCAAACTAGGGAAGTGAGAATAATTAAGTTGTATACCCTAATGACTAAGGTTGGTTAACTTTGAATTTTAGAACTTTATAAACCAAGTATCCTTGAATTTCTCAAGTCTTGTGTGAGTGTGTTAGTGTCAGGGATACATCCAACTAAAGAATGCATGGATAAATGACATGCTGGGTGAAGTGAAAGAGTGCAAAATGTTTATTTTAAAGATTTTTAATGCAAGATTTTATGTAAAATGTATAATAAGCCAATTTTCAAAACTTTTGTTACACACACAATTTGACACAACAGTGTTCGTTGCATTTTTTTGTTATTTTTTTAAATCTTTAGAGAAACAATGATTGTACCAAGTGAAGGATATGGTAAAATCCTTAAGCGCATCACGAAAGAATGAGAAACACATCGTATGCGATCTGGACTAACTAGTCACGCTAGTTGCTCGTGGCAACGGAATTTAAAAAATTTTGAACAATGAAATCACATGATCCAAGAACACTTCTCATATCATTTCATCTAAACCACAGACAAGTATTAGGTTTACCACTTGAAGCATGGTTGCGATCGAGTCTCTAAACGAAGAGACCTCCTTTGTCAAGTCCGATCCGATAGAGGAGACGCTTGCGAGTGCGTTGATGAAATGCGTGCTCCTCGTAATCCATGTTGATGATCCTCCTCGCAATCCATGTTGATGATCCAAGCTGTGAATTTCCTCATCTCATGAAATGAGATCCGACGTCTACTTCACGAGCGAGGCACACCAAAGGAGACATAGATCCATGTACAAATGATCCGACTACATAACAATAATGCGGCAGAGATAGCGACTCTCTCTAGGTCTCCATGATGGACGGCTAAGATGAGAGAGAGACTTAGTGCGTAGAAAGAGAGAGAGGGATAGAGCATATTTTCCATTTTCTTCATAATAGCTAGGGTTGCCTCTTCTTATATAATATTTTGGGAGTCCATGGATCCCAATCCATGGATAACACAAATCCAATGGCTCACATTGATTTCTGTTTCTTTTAATGGCCATGATTTTGTTGTAAAAACACAACAACAATCAATTTAATTAAATATATGGAATAATAATCAGTATAAATTAATTTAAATTAAATCAATTATCTATGGAGATAATAGGAAGGAGGCTAACCTCCTTCCATAAAGAGGGGGAATGACCACCAAAATCCTAATAGGAGTTGGTGACTATCCTCCTTCCTTTAAGGAAGATATCAATCTCCTCATTAATATATGAGATTGCATTATCCCATGAAAACCTCAAAAATTTGCAACAACTTTTGTTGCAAATTATTTCACAAAAATAAATGCATTTTATTTTTTTAACATTGAAATCATGCTATTAGAATCTTGTGAATCACATTCACAACCAAAAATAAAAATAAATTACATTTTCAATTAATTATCCAATGTGATTCCAATTCACATCAATATTTAAATTGTAAATATTATTTACAAATTTCTCTCTCTTATGTATTATAAATTAAATTTATAATATAATAACTATATAAATAACACTATCCTTATTATTCATATTCTTGATAATTAAATCATATTTAATTATCTAAGATCTCAAATCTCATGCACTCAAATAATACGAATCTCATTCACATTATTCATGATAATTAAATCACATTTAATTATCCATTTCTCATGTGCCAAATAATATGAATCACATTCATATTATTTACAATAATTAAATCACATTTAATTATCTATTTTTGCTCAATGCTCAGATATTATATCAACAATGAAGTTATTCTTAAACTCGTTAAAGAATAGTGTGCGTCCGATGAGCCGAAAATCCCACAAGACCCGAGTTAGGATAAAATAAATCAGGGGTCGTTGCGACCCGGATCTCGCAGATCGGACTCAACAAGAAAAAGAGACCACCAAATCAAAGATAAATCGATAAAATACGAATATCGGTCTTCGCTATTTATTTAACCTCGTATAGCGACCATGATCGAACTCGAGGAGCAAGGATTGGCTCAAAAGAGCCTAGGAAGTAGTCTAAAGAAAAATAAAAAGACAAAATATTTTTGGTGGGTTTTATGTATTTTTAATTTTTTGTGTTTTTAATTATAAATGCAATATAAGAAAAATGGTAAAAAGAGCAAATTCAACAATTTATGAAACACTAAAAAAATGCTCAGAAAATTCAAATAAAATTATTTTTGTATTTTTTGATATAATAATGTTTTTGGTAATTTTCTCAAGATTTTCTGATTTTTAGTTGATTTTCCAAAAATCGAAAAAGGGGAAAACAATGAATTAGTGTGCAACTAGACTTGAAAGGCTAATTAGAAATATCTAATCAGTCTCTAAAAAATTGGATACTATTTTTATGAAGACTAGATACAAAAAATAAGTTATAGAAAAAGAGTTTGCATTTTTTTGTATTTTACAGAATTTTTAAAAATTTTATAAGATTTTTAGGATTTTATGATTGTTAGGAGTTTTATAAATCCAAATGACACAAAAATTGGATAAAAACTCAAAAACAACAAAACAAACAATTCCTAATTTTTTTGGAATTTTTATAAAAGTTTTTATATTTTTAGTTGATTTTCTATTTCAAACATTAGAAAAAATGACGGTTTTTAAAGTTTTAAAAATAGTAAAAAGCAACAAAAATGTCCCAAAAATTTAGTGAAATTTTTACACAGTGACAGGAGCCATGTATCCAAATTTCACTTGATTTGGAATTTATTTGATATTTTATTCAACCACTACAAAGGCTACAACACACATGGACCTATATACAATAAAAACAAAGTTTCAAGGCTGAAAAGAGAACACGAGTGAAAACTATAAGGGAAATAGCGCAAAAATCACATCAAATTCGCACATGTCCGAATACAACACTCACATGGGTATAAATGTAACTTTTAAAGCTTAAATTTCAATCCAGAATAGACACAAACTCCAGCCCAGATGATGCAAATAGCCCAAGATATCACGTGCCTAGCACGTGGTTCACATTCACAGGGACAAAAGTGTAATTCTAATTAATAAACATACAAACTGTAACACCTTAGAACTACAAGATCAGAGTTGCAAAAAAGTCCAAAAAGCACGTGTCGAAGCATGTATCTCACACAAACAGGGACTAAATAGCAAATATTCTAAACACGAGGTCCAAATAAGCAAATAACCAAAGAGTACGAACTTATTTAATAGACTAAACAAAAACTAAATAAAACTATAGGGGTATGGGCGCACGTTACCCAGCCAAGGCACGTGAGAGGCGCGTGCACGTCAGGTGTCGAGCGGTGGATGGTTGCGGGTGAACGGTACTGATGACTCCCTCTGGAGGATCCAACGGTGCTGGCGCAAGGGCGAACGTGGGGGAAACATGGCCATCAGATCGTGGATCTAACGGCCTGACAGTGGCAGACCACGTGCGGCTGTGATGAAGAATGGTGCAGAGGGGCTATCCGGCGGCTGCAAGAGGATCAGGAAGAACTCCTCCTGGACGAGCTTCTCCGACGATCCGGAGATGATCCAGACGGTCGAATGGAAGATCGCAGAGGTGGATTCTCCTCGCTATGGTGTTCGGCATCGGGTGATGGTCTTCGATGAAGGCCCCAACGGTCGAATCCTCTGATGAGGGAGGAGTGACCTGGAGCAGCTCCGACGAAGGGTAGAAGCACGACCAAGGGGGGCTCTCGCACTTATTCACATGCAAAAAGAAGCTCTTGCTCGGAGGGACGCTCCGACACAGGTTATTGGCTAAAAGATAAAGCGAAGCGACATGGATGGGCTACGGGGGATTCCGACGAAGGTGATGGATGGAACCCGACTCGGTCTGGGCTCAGATGGTCTAGCTCGAGGTGATCAGATCGCGTATGGAAGGTGGCGATGGGTCGAAGAGTCGATCAATATGGCTAAGATGAGGTGGCTGAGCTCTGGCCACTGGGTCGGAGCTGGGATGCGAAAATCGAAGATGAATTATGCTAAAGACGCGAAAGGATCTACCTGATGATCGAAGTCGACTGGGGAGGAGACGCTGGTTCTCCGGTGGTCTTCGCCTCGATGGAGCGTCGCCTCCAGAGGCTCGGGCTTCGCCGACGACGGATCACGAAGACAAGGGTCGCCGGACCTGGGCTACACACCTCCAAACTCTCTCTCAAACACTCTCCTCACTCGCTGTCACTTGAGGAATACGATGGAGGTCACAGGGATCGAAGATGGTTGCCGAAGGTGCGTGAAATGGCGGAGGAATGCGAGACTTTATAGTGGTGTAGGTCCGATAAGAGAGGACTTGGAGCGTGCGGATCGATGCATGGAGCCCTAGCAAGAAGTTCGGGCGTGAATCCCGGGTTATCAAGGTTCAATCGGAGCTAGGGGTTTAGGTAAATGGGAGGCAAGGTGATTCGGGAAAAAGGGGAGAAGTCGGGTCGTCACCCGGATCCGTGAATCTATGGTCTTGAGGGGGAAGTTGACCGGGGGTCAACATTCCCCCATGGACCAATCAGAAAGTGGGAATTATTAATTATTTGTAAATTCATTTAAAAATAATAAATGATTTTATTTTGAAAAATTTTCAAAATAAAAAATGTTTACTTATTTTCAAAGTATTTTTTAGTGATTTTTATTTATTTGTTTGAAAAAGAAATTAGGTTTTTACATTATATTATTATTTTATACATGTATGTATTCCTATGTATTTTTGAATTTTATTTTTATTATTTTATTCATGTATATTTATTCCAATTTTATATTTTGATTATTTAAAACATAAAATATGGAATATAAAAAGATTTTTATTGAATTTTTATTAAGTATTTACAAAGGTAAAATAAATACATCTTTTATTATATGTACATGGTATATATACACTGATGAGAGAGAAGTTATTCATTTTTATTTTGCTTTTATTTTCCCATTTTTTATTTCATATTTTTTTATAAATATGTACAAAATATGGGAAGCACACATTTATTTTATTTTTAGAAAATAACTTATTTACATATAGAGGGATATTTACACCATGTTGAGTCACCCTATCTCTCTCTACTTATTTTATTTTGCGGTCAGGCCCTTGTGGAGGCTTCCCTTGGGTTCAGGTCACTCAATATTTATTCTAAATATTTCCCTCTTTTTCTTTCTTTCTTTATTCCTTTATTTTTGTGCAAAAACATGCTAATTATGGCTATTTACATGATGCATGCATTTTGACACATTATTGTATTTAGAAACATTTACATGGTCTTTCACCAAGGTTTCTAGCTAAAATAAAGGAATAAAGAGTGATGAATAGGGATTCATCACCACCCTATACTTTACTTTTGCTAGTCCCTTAGCAAACACTTATTTGAAAAAGAAGTGCAAAAGAGAAAGAAAAAGAAAAAGAGGAGAAATCAAGGTTGATTATTAAACTTTCTTTCATTAAATTGAAATGTAGAGCTCAGTCAGACCTTTGGATTATTCATTTGTCGGAACCTTATTTGGACTTAAGCTTAAAACTTAACAGCCTCTAAGTTCCACCAATCTATGGTCAAGACTCCTTAATAAACCAGATCAGAACAAGTCTACATACACAAACTCTAATGACCATGAATCTTTCCTTGTACTGTATAGGTGATATGTAGCTCCCCACCTCAGAAGTGACAAAGAAACAACCTCCCTCAACCTGGTAACTCTAATGCCTCAGTCTAGCAACTCTTTCCTCAAGGAGCGGGGTATTCCCTTCTAAGTTCAAGTACAACCGGCTCAAGAAGAGGGGGGAGAAGAGAATGGACCATGACCAGTGTAGTCATGTATCCTTGGGAGCTCTAACCAGTGTAGCCGAGTCTCCCGCTGCAAGCTTAATGAGATGGTCATGTATAACATAAGCTTTGCTTTATTTGACTATATACACTCCGGTGGGGTTATTAAATTTTCAATCCAACACACCACTTTTTTGGAGTTTTTCTTTTTGCACTTTTTTTTGATGTGCATATGTGCAAGGTATCTACATGGTGCAACATATATACATAAGGAGTTTTTCCTCTTGATCCAGTAGACTATCCCTCTTTTGAAGCTTTAGTGCAACCCATAACTCCTGTCTTTAGACTTCATAACCACCAGACCAAGTTGAGATGCACTTCCTTTACTATAAGAAGAAGAGAGGTTCCGCCTAGAAGTACGACCCTCATATGCTACCCTAAGCCAAAGGAAACTTCCTCCTCACCACCTCATCCGTGGAGAGCTATGTGTAAAGTGCTGGTGCAAGTAAAGCCATTGTCTCTGAGAGTCATGTGTGCGTTGTTAAGTGCTCTACTTAGGCTCGTCAAGATGAAATATGCTCATAGCCTAGTGGACTTAAAGAATTAAGTCCCAATGGACCTGAAAAGTCTTAATCCTAAGCCCTATAAGGTTCCTCTTATAATTAGGTGGATTAAGGTCTTAACCAAGATCCATTTGTCAATTTAATTCCAGGCCAGTTTAAATGTCAACTATGATTTGGAAAAAACTATGCAAGTATTTACAAAGATGCAATTTTACAAATTTTTACAATTGTGCAAAATTTTTGAAAAATGTTTGAAAACATGGATGTATGTATGAATGCGAAGTTTTGCAAAATATTTACAAATATTTACACAAGGTTTTTGCAAACTTTTTGATTTTCAAAACATTTTACTAAAATTTTGTACTATATACATAATTTTGATATGAAAATATTTTCAAGCTATTTACATAAATCATTTTTACAGTCATTTTTACAAAAAAGATTTTTTTATAAATAAGTATGTGCAAGATGAATTTTATGTACAAGGGAATTTTTTTTATGGATTTTTGGCCATTTTATTTATTAACACACTCACGCAAAGTACGAGTTATGGCTAAAGTATATATGACATATATACGACACCCCCCTATACTTAGCTTGAACGATGTCCTCAGAGTGATCAAGAGCGATGAAGAAGACATAACTCGTGCTTAGTATAGGGAAGTGAAAAGGAATGGTACATACAAAGATGAATCAAAGAGGACTCGGTTTTCCCCCCTATACTTAGGACCAAGTAATCCTAAGTATAGTAGACTGTACATGAAGGAAATCCGAGTGGAAGGATGTACAGGGTCTACCCTGCCTATACTTAGGGTAAAATATCCCTAAGTATAGGCAACAAAACAGAGGTAGAAAGAATCAATATAATACCCGAGAGTCCTACACCCCTCCTATACTTAGGGTAAAGTACACCCTAAGTATAGCATAATCATAAGATGAGAAAGGGGTGTGGGACGAGAGAATAGAGTGATATGGACAACTAGATCTATACAAGTCGGAAGAACAGTGATAATCAGGCGTGAGATGCAATAGATGTCAGTAAAGAGACCACATATTCGCAAAGTGAATCAGGGCAACGTCAACAACCCTCGGCTCATGATCTAGATATGGCTTGAGCCACTGGCCGTTAACACGAAAGGTAACATCAGAAGACAACTCAGATATATCAATACTCCCATTGTCATGTACCTTTCTAACCAAATAGGGTCCCTTCCATTTGCTCTGTATCTTCCCTAGAAATAGACGAAGCCTAGCATCAAACAACCATACTCTCTGTCCTGGCTCAAACTGCTTGTGGCTGATATGAGAATCATGCCATTCTTTCACTCTCTCCTTATAATGTAGGTTGTTTGAAAAGGCTGTATCACGAAGCTCCTCCAGGGCTGCTAACTCTACCCTCCTCTGATCTCCTACACTCTAAGGATCCAAAAGTATATCAGTAGCATCCCAAGGTGACCTATGTCTCAGCTCAACAGGTAAATAGTTGGGCTTGCCATAAACGAGGCGAAATGGAGATGTACTCAAAGGAGTCTTGAAAGACGTCCTATATGCCCAGAAGACCGAGTCCAAAAGCTGTGACCAATCCTTTCGGTCAGGGCAGACGAATTTCTGCAATATAGTCTTGATCTCCCTGTTCGACACTTCAGCAAGACCATTTGTCTGAGGGTGGTATGGAGTGGTTACTCGATGGTCTATGCTGAACTCGTTAGAAAGGGCCTTTACCTTGTTGTTGGCGAAATGAGACCCCCCGTCAGATATCAACACTCTAGGTACCCCAAACCGTGAAATGATATTCTTACTCAAAAATCTGCAAACAGTCCTAGCATCTGCGGTTCAGGCGGGGATGTCCTCAACCCAATGACTCACATAATTCACGGCCAACCGAATGGACTCAAATCCCTGACTCCTAGGGAATAGACCCATGAAATCGATGCCCCATGCGTCAAAAACCTCACAAAAGTGTATGGGTTGCATTGGCATCATATCACACTGTCCACAAGTGCCCATCATCTGACAGTCAGTACACCTCTTCATGAACTCACCAGAGTCCTTGAAGAGAGTAGGCCACCATAGGCTGGATTGTAGCACTTTCTGTGCCGTTCTCCTGCCAGAGTGATGTCCTCCTGCCTCAAGCTTGTGGCAGTAAGTAAGGATGCTGTGGTGCTCCTCCTGAGGAATGCACCGACGCCAAATACTATCCCCTCCCCCATGATAAAGGACGGGATCCTCCCAATGGTAAAACTTGGCCTTCGTGAGGAAGGTCTCAAGTTTCTACCTGGGCCAATCTTGTGGAACTTTCTTGGCGACAAGATAGTTCACAATATCAGCATAACATGGGAGAGAGACGATAGCAAGGATCGCCTCATCTGGGAAGGTCTCACAAATAGGCTCAATCTGCTCAGAATCCTCAAGATACTCCAATCGGGAGAGATGATCCGCCACCACATTCTTGACTCCAGGTTTATCCTTAATCTCTATATCAAAATCCTGGAGTAGAAGGATCCATCTGGTCAATTTGGCTTTGGCATCCTTCTTTGCCATGAGGTACCTGATGGCGGTATGATCGGTAAATGGTCACTCTAGATCTAATGATGTAAGATCTGAACTTATCTAGGGCGAAGACTACGGCTAGCATCTCCTTCTCAGTGCTGGTATAGTTCTGCTAGGCGGCATCCAATGTACGACTAGCGTAGTGAATAACAAAGGGGACTCCATCCCTCCTCTGTCCCAGTACGGCCCTCACGACAAAATCAGAGGCGTCCGTCATGATCTCGAATGGGAGAGACCAATCAGGTGGCTGGAGAACAGCAGCCTCTACAACACGACTCTTGAGAGTCTCAAATGACGATAAACACTTATCATCTACGAGGAACTCGGTGTCTTTCGTCAGCAGATCAGTCAACGGTCGGGCAATCATACTGAAATCATGAATGAAGCGTCTGTAAAAACCGACGTGCCCCAGAAAAGACCGTAACTGTCGCAAGTTGGACGGTGGATTGAGTTTTCTAATGACATCCACCTTGGCTGGATCAACCTCCATGCCCCTGCTGGAGATGATATGACCAAGCACCGTCCCCTAAGTCACCATGAAGTGACTCTTCTCCCAAGATAACACAAGGTGAATCTCAATACATCGTTGAAGGACTCGGTCTAGGCAGTCAAGACAAGAATCGAACCCATTGCCGTAGACCGAGAAAACATCCATGAAGACCTCCAAGCACCCCCCACCATGTCCGAAAAGATGGACAACATGAATCTATGGAATGTCGCCGGAGCGTTGCACAATCCAAATAGCACGCGTCTGAAAGCATATGTCCCGAAGGGACAGGTGAAGGTAGTCTTGTCCTGGTCCTTGGGCGTGATGGCCACCTGATTATATCCGGAGTACCCATCCAAGAAACAATAATGGCTCTTCCCTGCCAGCCTCTCAAAAATCTGATCAATAAAGGGAAGGGGGAAATGATCCTTCTTGGTGGCCTGGTTCAATCGTCTGCAGTCCACACAGACCCGCCAAGAAGTGGGTACCTAGGTAGCGATCTCCTCTCCAGACTCACTAATAATTATGGTGATGCCCTTCTTCTTGGGCACTACACCGGACTGGCCCACTTGGAGTCGAAGATGGAGTAGATAAAATCGACGCTCCACCATTTTGAGATCTCCTTCATGACAACATCTCGAAGATTCGGGTTCAGCCGTCGCTGGAACTCACGCGACGACTTTGCCTCCTCCTCGAGATAGATACGGTGGGAGCACAGAGCTGGACTTATCCCCTGGAGATCAACTACACTCCATCCTATCGCCTTGCGGTTCTTTTCAAGAACCCCATCAGACAGGATTCCTGCTCTCCAGTCAAATCAACGGAGATAATGACTGGGTACATCTCATGCTCACCCGCAAGGAACCTATACTTCAGCGACGACGGTAGCGGCTTCAGCTCTGGACAAGTATGTGCTGGCGGATCTGGCCTCTGAAAAGTATGAGTAAATGCTACCAAATCTGCATTAGAGAATGAGAACTCTCGCTCACAATCTGAATCTGGAAAAAGCTGCTCTGCTGGACTGTCTATGCTCTGCCTGGAATCAGCCTCCTCCCTAGCTGTAGGCTCAGTAGAAGTCAGATATGGTATCAAATCATCAAACTCTACCCAATGAATATATGACTCTGAGGGATCTGTATCAGACTCACAAAAATCTATCTCACGGTCGGGAACCGACTTTGCTGCCTGACATGTATCCTGGACCAGGAATGCGCTCTTTAAGCTCTCCTCTTCTAGCATCTCTACGTCAGTGAACTCTGAAGGTGAGAGGATGGCCTGTGCGACTGGATCTGCCTAAACTGCCTCGTCATCTGTAATCACAAAATCACAGTCCTGGTGGATGTCTCGCCCTGCCTCTGTCATCTGCTCTAAATCTGAAGTCGGCTCTGAGCAAGCTGAATCTCTGGCTCTAGTCTCCTCGACCGTCTCAATTTGTATACCTCTCACCATCGACGCGAAAGTATACCTTCCCGCTATCATGGTCGGACACTGCCTTGGCTGTGGTCAAGAACGGACGTCCTAGAATGATCGGGGTATTGGTCACAGACTCAGGGATCTCCATGTCCAACACAACGAAGTCCACGGGGAATTTCAGGCCCTGAATCGTGACGACAACGCCCTTCAGCAACCCCTTCGACCTCTTGACAGATCGATAAAGAAACTGAAGGACCGTCCTGCTCTGTCGGAGAGGGCCCAACTCGAAGCGGTCGAGAAGGGCTGCCGGAAGAAGGTTGATCGAAGAGCCGCTGTCTAATAGACTGCGGTCGAATCTCTGCTCATGAATGTGGCATCTGACATACGGGGCTCCTGCATCTAGCCTCTTAGCTGGCAGACGGTTCTGAATTGCGAAATAAGTAGCACGAGTAAGCACATGTATCTCTGACTGATGGTTCCGCCTCTTCCTCCTAACTGTGGTCCTGTCTCTGAGTGATCTCTAGAGTAGAGGTATGTGCTCCAAGGCCTCCTGTAGAGTCAGCTGTATGTGGAATCTATCTATCATATGCTGGCTGAACTCTATCTGATGGTTTTTTTTGGATCTTCTTTTTTCCGCCCCTTACCCAAATGGAGTGATCTGGGAAAGGGGGACTACAATGTCCTTCTCAGATGAAGCACTAGGAGAGAGTCTGGCATGCTTATGAACAACAGAATCCACACAAACATCATCAATCAACACACGTGGATCCGAAAACAACAAACCCTTTCCTTTATTTGCAGAAATGTCCTAAGATACACGTACAGAAGGAAAAACAACAGGACTAGCAGACTGAAAATGGTGGCCTCAGTACCACCCTCGACATCTGGATTCGCGGCATCAGTACCACGCTCTAGCTCAGCAACTGTAATGGTGGCGTTAGTACCACCTCCTCCAACTGGAGAAGCGACGGCCTCAGTACCGTCGGCTGGATCAACATCCAAGGTAGCGTCAGCACCACCGTCATCATTTCTCGCAGCATCAGTACCGCGCTCCTCCTCGCCTGGCGCTCCTGGAGTGGCGTGGAATCGTCGCTCAGACGAGGCGTCGCATGCTGGCATCCTACCGCTCCTAAGTGTAACAAAATCAGCATCAAACATGTACGCAGACATATAACCAAGTAAAGCACTAGGAGTGGTAATCTTAGTGAACTCTACCTGCTCAGACTTTCTCTTGAGGTTGTTCGGGTTCGGCTCGATCTGGGCAGGGATGGCGGCCTTCCCTCACATAATCTCTCGCATCTCCTGGCGGAACTCATCCATCTCCCGTCGAAAAGTAGCCTACTCGGTCATGAGACAGGATAGATCATCCAAGGCAGGGTTCTCATAGGTCGGCCCATGAGAACTTGACGGGTGGCCTCGTTGGTAGTGAGGCTGCTGCTGCTGGTGAGGGTGTGAGGGGTACTGCTGATGACACTGCTGTTGCTGAGGCTGCTCTGGCCTCCACAACTGTCCCTGCTGATAGGGACGTGGACCATACTGCTGGTGCTGCGATGACTGCTGCTGCTGGTGTACTGGGGGCTAGGGCTGCTGGTGCTGCTCACGCTGCTGGCCGTAGTGGCCACCCTGAGCTAGAAGCTGCTGCTGGGAACTGGTGCCTCCGATCGACCAGCGGAACCCGGGATGGTCTCGTCGGATATCGGGCTGGGGTCAGTCGTACCAAATCCCGTTGATATCCATCAATGGCCTCGGCTCGTAGATGGGTGGAGGGAGTGCTGCCAGGGGTTTATCCGGCTGGTAGGCCACCATCTGAGTGTCCTGGGATGGTGGTGACTGGTAAAACTGCGGTGGCTGCTGGTACGACTCCGCCTGTACAAGGTGAACCTATCTAGGCTGACTGGAGTGCTGGAACGAGATACACTGCTGCTAGAATCTCCTCGTGACCGAAGACGGGGCTGAGAAGCCATCTGTGCCTCCTGGAGACACATGACTGTGTCTTCACGTCACTCAGCGTCTGTGCCATCTGATCCATCTGCATGATGCCCTGGCACTGCTTCTTCTCGATCAGCTCGATCCGGTCCAGCTTCTCGCTAATGATGCCCATGTCTGCGGCTGTAGACTCGGCCTATGCGACTACCGCGGATGAAGTGGAAGGACCGGCATCGATCCGTGCTATCCTCTGGTGCTACACGGTCTGTGGATGGGGGCATCCCTGAGTGTAGAGGCAGGACTGGGACATCCCTGTATAGTTCTCGACCATCTCCTCATAGATGGCCCAGACCTGATCCTCATCCTTGGCGAAGTAGGAACCACCACAAGAAGTATTCACCAGGCCCTGCAGCTCTGGTGTCAGTCCGCAGAAGAAGCTCTGAACTAGGTTCGGCTTCGTGATGTCGTGGTGCGGGCATCTATCGGTAAGCTCTCTGAACCTCTCCCATGCCTTGTGGAACTGCTCGTTGGGGAGCATGGAGAAGTTGCTGATCAGGGCCCTCACTGCATTGGTCCGCCTGAGTGGATAGTACTTATTCAAGTACTTGGTGCGGAGCTGCTCCCAGGTGTACACAAATCTCCCCAAATGCTTCAGCCAGTTGGCTGCTCTATCAGCGAGGGAGAAGGGGAAGGCAATCATCCTGATGGTGTCCTCGTCCACCTGCTGATTGTGGACGGTGCTGCAGATCATCTCGAACTCCTAGAGAAGTAGATGTGGCTTCTCAATGGCGACCCTGTAGAAGCGGGGAAGAATCTGAAGTGTCTGTGGGGGGAACTTGAAGTCCCCCACGATCATCGGAAGTACCACCCACCGGTGCATAACTACCGATCCAGGGTTGTGCAACTCCTGCATTGGTCTCTGCTGCTCGGCCGACTGAACTGGCTCCTTTGGCTGATCTGGGTCTCTCCCTCCCGCTGCTCTAGGATGCTCTCGCGCTGTCCTCAACCTCTCCATCTCTCTCCTCATCTCCACCATGAAAGCTCCCTGATCCCGTATCTGTCGCTGCATAGTCTCTAGGGAAGCTAACATGGTGATGCTGATCGCACCCTGGTCCAATACGTATGTAGTCGTCTCTGGCCTCTGACCATCGGTGTGCTCCTCGCTGCTGGCCATGGTCTTTGCAAAGGCAAAGGACCCAAACTCAGGTGCCTATAAATCATCTATCTGCTATCTCGCATTTGGTACCGGTATCTCCGGACTGGTATAAGGGTGGTCAAGGGGGAACATGGTGGAATCGAACTCAGATTCGAAGAGCGGGTCTCAGCTCTCACGAACCAACCTAGATGAACGAGCTGGAGTGCTAAAAAGCGGTGCAGCCAAAGGCTGCCTAAGAGACCTCCTGCCCATCATCTTGATCTGGCGAGTCGGGTGGATGAGATCTGTAAACACACAAGATGAGCAAACAAACCCCTGGTTCACCTACTCAACATATAGCTGAAGACCATAAGAGTTCGATCAATTATCTTGTCAATTTTTATTTAGGTGATCATGTCAGAATATCAGAGCGGTTACGCGAGCTGATGGGAATGCAATCCGCCTACCAGACTGTCCTGTATAAAAGGCCGGTAGTCTGATCGGGGTTCGGATATGGCTCTAGCCTAGTGTGCGGGTCGCTTTCTTGCTCATCCATACCAGACAATGAGGGGGTTTCTCTCCCCAAGACAAATTTTTAAGTGAGGTGTCTTTTAGGGTCAAGTGTGTTTAGCAGTCCCAATTTTATAGTTTTTATTTTTATGTATTTTTCAAGCAAACAACGCCTAACGAATTTTTCGGTTCTCCTGATTATTTAAGTTTAAAAATAAGGGGAGAAGACAAAAAAGCCGATGCGCGATAAAATCAATGATGCATGCAGAGTAAGTGATGCGTACCTGACTCCAGCAGTCTACATGCAAAATGATCCGCACATAAAGTAAAGACTGAAAGTAAACTACCTATATGATGCACGAGAATCTGGCCCTAGACGAAGCAATTTCTACACGTAAAGCACAATAGCCGGGTAATCAAACCTAAGTTCGGAGTCCTATCTTGGGAGCCACTTGGTGTCCGCCACAACGGATCCTATACGTGCTGTATGTGACTCCTCAAGGCACGTGGACTAGAGTTTAATTAGTCCGGCTTTTTCTTGTGATTTATCTAATTAGGTCCAGTTAACGATCTATAGGTGCAGGCAGATAATTAAGGTTTGGATCCTAATTAATTACGTCACAATCTAGAGAAAATCCTAAGCTAAGACCAAAACCGCGTAAATCAAATAAGTAGTAGAAAAATGTGGAAAAATCAAAACGGCGAAAAACCGCGGTGAGGTCCCCCGAGCACACCGGTGCTCGGCGAAATAGACCCCGATAAATCACCAAGAGAGTCCAAGTCTGTCCCTGTATTATTACAAATTAATATTCTGTAGAAAATAAATCTAAGCTACTCTACGACTATCTATGCGGCTATTCCGCGGCTCCCGCACTCCTGCTCGGCTCCTTGCGTCCTCCTGTGGCTCTATGCAGAAAAGAAGCCGCCTCCGACTCCGTGGTTACTTCGGCTTCCGCTGCCTCGGTCCTCGGGCCCTCACAAGAAATCAAACAAGAATGTATGTCAGACCGGATTATTAGAAAAATATGCAAATAAATCAGAGCAAAAATATCTGCACAACTATGAACAAAAAACCACGAAAAACCACGAAAAATCAAAAGACTACTAAGCCGTGCTCCCCAGCAACGACGCCATTCTGATGAGCCGAAAATCCCACAAGACCCGAGTAGGGATAAAATAAATCAGGGGTCGTTGCGACCCGTATCTCGCAGATCGGACTCAACAAGAAAAAGAGACCACTACATCAATGATAAATCGATAAAACACGAATAACGGTCTTCGCTATTTATTTAACCTGGTATAGCGACCATGGTCGAACTCAAGGAGCACGGATTGGCTCAAAAGAGCTTACGAAGTAGTCTAAAGAAAAATAAAAAGACAAAATATTTTTGGTGGGTTTTATGTATTTTCATATTTTTTAGTGTTTTTAATTATAAATGCAATATAAGAAAAAGGGTAAAAAGAGCAAATTCAATAATTTATGAAACACTAAAAAATTCTCAGAAAATTCAAATAAAATTATTTTTGTGTTTTTTATATTTTTAAGTGTGTTTTTGGTAATTTTCTCAAGATTTTCTGATTTTTAGTTGATTTTCTAAAAATCGAAAAAGGACAAAACAATGAATCAGTGTGTAGCTAGACATGAAAGGCTAATTAAAAATATCTAATTAGTTCTAAAAATCTGGAGACAATTTTTATGAAAACTAGATACAAAAACTAAGCTACATAAAAAGAGTTTGCCTTTTTTTTATATTTTATAGAATTTTTAAGAATTGTTATAAGATTTTTACGGTTTTGTGATTTTTAGGAGTTTTATAAATCCAAATGACACAAAAATTGGATAGAAACTCAAAAACAACAAAACAAACAATTCTTAATTTTTTTAGAATTTTTATAGAAGTTTTATATTTTTAGTTGATTTTCTATTTCAAATAGTAGAAAAAATGACGGTTTTTGAATTTTTATAAATAGTAAAAAGCAACAAAAATGTCCCAAAAATTTAGTGAAATTTTTACACAAAGGAGCCACGTGTCCAAATTTCACTTGATTTGGAGTTTATTTGATATTTTATTGAACCACTACAAAGGCTACAACACACAGGGACCTATACGCAATAAAAAACTAAGTTTCAAGGCTGAAAAGACAACACGTGTGAAAACTATAAGGGCAATAACGCAAAATCACATCAAATTCGCTCATGTCCGAATACAACACTCACATGGGTATAAATGTAATTTTTAAAACTTAAATTTCAATCCAGAACAGATACAAACTCCAGCCCAGATGATGCAAATAGCCCAAGATATCACATGCCTAGCACATGGTTCACATTCACAGGGACAAAAGTGTAATTCTGATTAATAAACATACAAACTGTAACACCTTAGAACTACAGGATCAGAGTTGAAAAAGTCCAAAAAACACGTGTCGAAGCACGTCTCACACAAACAGGGACTAAATAGCAAATATTCTAAACAAGAGGTCCAAATATGTAAATACCCCAAGAGTGCAAACTTATTTAATAGACTAAACAGAATCTAAATAAAACTGCAGGGGTATGGGAGCAAGTTACCCAGCCGAGGCATGTGAGAGGCGCGTGCGCACCAAGTGTCGAGCGGTGGATGGCTGCGGGTGAACGGTCCTGATGACGCCCTCTGGAAGATCCAACGGTGCTGGCGCAAGGGCGAACGTGGGGGAAACGTGGCCGTCAGATCGTGGATCTAACGGCCTGACAGTGGCAGACCATGTGCGGCTGTAATGAAGACTGGTATAGAGGGGCGATCCGACGACTGCAAGAGGATCAGGAAGAACTCCTCCTGGGCGAGCTTCTCTGGCGATCCGGAGACGATCCAGACGGTCGATGGAAGATCGGAGAGGTGGGTTCTCCTCGCTATGGTGTTCCGCGTTGGGTGATGGTCTCCGATGAAGGCCTGAACGGTCAGATCCTCCGGCGAGGGAGGAGCGACCTGGAGCAGCTCCGGCGAAGGGTAGAAGCACGACCAAGGGGGGTCTCTCGCACTTATTCACCTGCAAAAAGAAGCTCTTGTTCGGAGGGACGCTCCGACACAGGTTATTGGCTAAAAGATAATGCGAAGCGACGTGGATGGGCTACAGGGGGTTCCGGCGAAGGTGATGGATAGAACCCGACTCGATCTGGGCTCAGATGGTCCAGCTCGAGGTGATCAGATCGCGTAGGGAAGGTGGCGATGGGTCGAAGAGTCGATCAATACGACTAAGATGATGTGGCGGAGCCCCGGCCACTGGGGCGGAGCTGGGATGCGAAAATCGAAGATGAACTATGCTAAAGACGCGAAAGGATCTACCTGATGATCGAAACGGACTGGGGAGGAGACACTGGTTCTCCGGTGGTCTTCGCCTCGATGGAGCATCGCCTCCAGAGGCTCGGGCTTCGCCGACGACGGAGCACGACGACATGGGTCTCCAGACCTGGGCTACACACCTCCAAACTCTCTCTCAAACACTCTCCTCACTCGCTGTCACTCGAGGAAGACGATGAAGGTCACAGGGATCGAAGATGGTGGCCGAAGGTGCGTGAAATGGTGGAGGAAGGCGAGACTTTTTAGTGGTGCAGGTCCGATAAGAGAGGAGTGGAGCGCACGGATCGATGCATGGATCCCTAGTAGAAGGTCGGGCGTGAATCCCGGGTTATCAAGGTTCAATCGGAGCTAGGGATTTAGGTAAATGGGAGGCGAGGTGATTCGAGAAAAAGGGGAGAAGTCGGGTCGTCATCCGGATCCGTGAATCTGTGGTCTTGGGGGGAGGAGTTGACCGGGGGTCAACATTCCCCCGTGGACCAATCAGAAAGCGGGAATTATTAATTATTTGTAAATTCATTTAAAAATAGTAAATGATTTTATTTTGAAAAATTTTCAACATGAAAAATGTTTATTTATTTTCAAGTATTTTTTAGTGACATTTATTTATTTTTTTGAGAAATAAATTAGGTATTTACATTATATTATTATTGTATACATGTATGTATACCTATATATTTTTGAATTTTATTTTTATTATTTTATTTATGTACATTTATTCTAATTTTATATTATAATTATTTAAATCATAAAATATGGAATATAAAAAGATTTCTATTGAATATTTATTAAGTATTTACAAAGGTAAAATAAATACATCTTTTATTATATGTACATGGTATATATACACTGATGAGAGAGAAGTTATTCATTTTTATTTTGCTTTTATTTTTCCCATTTTTATTTTATATTTATTTTTATAAATATGTACAAAATATGGGAAGCACACGTATATTTTTATTTTTAGAAAATAAATTATTTACATATAGAGGGATATTTACACCATGTTGAGTCACCCTATCTCTCTCTACTTATTTTATTTTGCGGTCAGGCCCTTGTGGAGCCTTCCCTTGGGTTCAGGTCACTCAATATTTATTCTAAATATTTCCCTCTTTTCCTTTCTTTCTTTATTCCTTTATTTTTGTGCAAAAACATGCTAATTATGGCTATTTACATGATGCATGCATTTTGACAAATTATTGTATATCAACATTTACATGGTCTTTTACAAAGGTTTTTAGCTAAAATAAAGGAATAAAGAGTGATGAATGAGGATTCATCACCTCCGTACTTGGAGATAAGGACAGTACGACTGTACGTTCCACATAGAGTGACTTTGATATTAATATCATATCTCAAATCCATATCTTGCGGACCTCCCATAGATGTTTGATTAAATCAAAACCGTAAGTCTAATCTTTTCATTTCATCTGAATCACATTCAGATCGCTGTCCAACATTTGGACCAAGATCAGATTACTCTATATTGAGAGGAGTCAATAAAATCCAAAGCCGTTTTATCACTCCTTATGAATGGAAGTATCTTGGTTATACAATCGTTTATGATGACATCACCCTCAAGTATTCTTAATAGCCTTACATCATGCACACTGGAAGACCAAGAATAAACCCAGAGTTTTAGATCAATTTATACTGTCTCCTTCAAAGTTTTATCATTAGGTTTCTCATTTGATCATTGGGATTTGGTACCGATCATATGCCTTCCAAAAGCATATATAATACATAGGTATTGGTCATATACTTTCCAAAAGCATATATCAAAACCTACAAATTCAGTCAAGCTTCCAAAGCGAGACGACAATGCACGGAATTTGATCCCAATATCTCATGAGTGAGCTCATGTCTTCTATTTTAGTAATTGAACTTGTATGATCCCTTTGAGAGATTGTATTACTCATATGCACTTGCATGCACACCAACGCGCCAATATATAGACCTTGATTATGCCATCTACCTATTAGTCTGCCAAATGTACATACTCAAACATATAGTAACACATCTATCTCTTGTCGGAGGATACGCGCCTATATAGTGACATCATACGTTGATTATCTTGATTAAGTCAACTCTTTCACCTAACTTATCTAACACCTCCGAATCTTTATCCTATTCAGAGGACCTACATCAAGAGGTCGGTTATATTTCATCCCATGAGAGAAAGGATTGCCATCTCCCACTCAGGTTGGAGATCATCTCTTAATAATCATTTGATGGTGCTTGATTAGTCCTCAATCTAACTCTTTAGATATTATTCCAAGCACCGGCCTCTATAATTTAATAATTGAATCAACAACTGTATGATCATCAAGATGGCCATGGTACATAACCCTCATTGTACTAAGGGACCTATTATGCAAACTAATCATTCTTCATTTCAGATCATGGAATGACATTTTGTAATAGAATTTATTGCATAATGGATCGTCGTGGGCTCGTATGTCCAACAATCTCCCACTAGCCCAAAGAGCCACTAATGGGCTAATCTCTAAACCCTCACTCATGTGACAATGATAGGGATATTTAGAAAAATAGTTGGGTAAGCTGATCAGTCACTTTGTTCTCGAGAGACTAAACCAAGTCCTCTTATGGCACTTCGATATCTCCTAGTAACAATGCTCTCATCCAATGCAAATGTTGCATCTTATGCAACTAATATTCAATCTTGTTAATTATAGTATCGTTAACACTAAAATTCAATAATCGTTATAACTAGTATGTAATTTCTATTATCATTATCAAAATACCTTATTCTCGGAGATCTCTATCTCCTAAGGTATTTGCAATATAAACCTTTTAGATCACTATCTATAAAGTCTTAAGTTCTTGAAGATAAGACTTAGATATCACTATCTTGAAAGTCTTGTCCTCTTTGAACATATCGTTATTATTTCAATCAAGTGTTTTATTCCATATTAGGATTAGTAATAGTTTACTACTCCCACCTCATGGCAGACATCTGGCTTTTGTACACATCTAGCATACACCTGGCTTCTCATAACTGATGCACAAGGGCAAGCAATTTTTAGCATTCACTTTCTCAACTCTCTTTGAGGTGCTATCCTTCAGATAGATCAGTACGAAATATTAATGTAAGGAAGGCTTCCTTGAGGTTTCTAAGAATGAAACATGTCCAAGGTGTACCATTTATTGTGACGATCCCAATACCCTCTTCTTAATGCTTATGAACATCTTCAGAACTAAGATCTAAGAGGTATCCTTGAAATCATTTCTCAAGGTATGGAATATCCATATTATAAACACTTATTATCATCCTTATATGATTCCAAATGATTAGAATATTATCCACATTTAGCATGATGAACACGTGGGCACTCCTACTAAGCTTCACACGATTCATCAAGATTCTATATGAAATCATAACTTTTATAATTTCATTAAATCTAATGTTCCAACTACAAGAAGCTTATTTGAGTTCATAGATGAGTTCTTCAACTTGCACACATTGCTTTCCTCAACTATGAAGACCTGGGACTACTTCATATGAATGTCCTCAGGTAGGTATTCATAGAGGAATGCAATATTGGCTTCCATCTTGTGAATATCAAAGCTAAGTTGTGTAGATATAATTAGCAATATTCTAATGGGTTTACACATGGTCACTGGAGAGAAAGTCTCATCAGAAGCGATGTCTTCTCTTTGTGTGTATCTTGAGGATATGAGCCGTGCTATAAAGGTCTCTACCTTCTCATCAGTTTCCCTCTCTCTCTCTCGTAAAGATCCATTGACACTTAACGATTCTTACCCATATAGGTGGATCCTCGAGAGTCCATATACAACACTTGTATATGAAGTATACTTTAGACTTTATTGCTAATATACATCTTTCATATCATGTTCCTTAGAAGCTTCATCATATGAAGTAAGATCATTGTCAGACTTAATTGGTGCATGGAATCCATCCTCAAAGTAATTTGAAGAGTATGAGTGTTTCATCTTTAATTGTCCTTTTAGTTTCCAATTTTAGGAGCCTTGTTATCTTATCAGTATTAAATGAGTTCCTTTACTTCATTTTCATCTTGATTCTCAAGAGGGTCATCATCTAAGAATCACATTCTCATATATGAAATCTTTTAAGAATCTCAAGGTCATAAAGTAGATATCTAATACTATCCTTTATTTTCCTAATGAAGAAGCACTCTCTGGTGCTAGATTCTAGCTTACTTGCATCTATGGTAAAGTTATGAACCAAGAAACCCTAAATCCTCAAGTGTCCAACACAAGGCTAGGTTCCAAACCATAGCTTATGAGGATGTTCGGGTTTTGATATGCGTGGAATCTTATTAATGATATATTGTAATCTCTACTACAATATACACCTGGAAACTAAGAGGTAGTTATACTAAGATTCATCATTGATCAAATCATGTCACACATGATCCAATTGTATCTTCCTACAGTTCTATTGAGTTAAGGTGTATTTGGAGGAATGAGATAGGAATGATATTCCTTTCTCCATAAGTTATTCCTTGAATCCATCTAATAAGTACATGCTACCTACGTTAGATCAAATTCATTTCATCTTCCTTTAGACTTTGGTTCTAAACCAAATTTGTGAATATTTGAACATTTCAAAGGTTTCTAAGGTGAAGGTAAGCATACTCATATCACAAAAACCATCGAATGATATCACATATAATCAATGTTTATTCTGATATAGATGATCCATATACATCAATATGTATGGTATCTTGAATACCTTGACATCTTTCACCATTCCCAGAGAAGGGTGCATTGGACATTTTTACTTTGAATACAATATTTACAAGTATGCAAGATTTGAAATTTCAGACATTCTAAAGCTTCATCTCTTACTAGTCTATTGATCTCATCAAAAGACACATGTCCAATGATTGACGCCAGATCATTTTCAAATAATATCATTCTCCTATTGATCTTTTAAGGTTTAATTTTCAGTATTTAGAAATATTAATGAAATATTCATTAATTTTATAATTTAGTAGAGTCCACCATATGTTAGATTACTATCTGAAATATATCCATCATAACTCTTTATGATAGGTCTATTCCAAAAAACATTTTCATTTCCAACATTTAGAAACAAACAATGAATGTATTCTAATATCTAGGTCATAGAGACATTTTCTAAGATTAAGGGCTCTCCCACTGAAAATATGAAGTCTATCTATCCAATAGACTTTGTTGTATCGGTCTTCTAAAAATATATGCAACCGATTGCAAGTATTATTAGAAGAATGAGATACAATTTACACTTTGATCTTATCCAACAAGCAAGTCAATTTCAATGATTATATGTAGATGTATAATATCCTGATGTACATTCCGGATCCTTCTCTAATGATCTTAGATAGTTGAGATAGTCATACTATCAATACATCGACTTATTGCAGTATTGGAATTCATCTAACTCTTTGGATGCCATATGTATGGAAGTCACAGAAGTATAGTTAACCCTTTGACTATCCTTCTTACTTGGGTCAGTCCCATGCTTCCATTGTGCTTCCTTCATCTATAAACAACCATTGCTTAAGACAAAAGATCTCTTATGTTTAACTCAAAAGATTTCAATATAAGAGTATTTCAACATTTATACATGCTTCATTCAATTCATATAACATGAATATTATGAAGATTCATGAATGACTTGAGTATAGATAGTATAATGATGACGCTCATCGTATCTACATCCTTCTAAACTCTAAAAGACTTTTGGTTCAGGTAGGTACTCAAACATTTTGAATACATCATCTCTTATAGATCCACCATTCTGCATGATGTAGTAAACCATGCCATTCATGATTAAATGTTGACAACATATATGTATGCCAAAACATCTTCGTAGATTTTATGAGGATTATTTGACAATTACGATTATCATTGACATGATACTTCCAAAGCACATTTGATGAGAGATCAAGACTATAGGGACACAAGAACCCTAGGTTGTTGTCTTATTGTCTATTTAATTGTCATTCATCATTATTATGAGGAAACTTGCATATTACAACCACATACATTATGTGTCCAACTGTAAAGTACAATATCTTGATCATGAATCCAATTCATGAGAAATTACTGGTTATTGATGAGTATAATTTTGAGTGGGTTTAATGTAGGTTATCTGAAATAAGATAATTTTCATAAATGTATAAAAATATATATTTTACTTTGATTTAGGAGTTTTTATATGAAAGTTGTCTTGCCAGATAAACACTGAAAGTTCATTCCCTTAATCACTTTCAATGTAAGAGATATACTTACCATTATACCTCAACCAAGATCTGAGATCTCCATTCTTACCTTTGTTACATCCTAATGATATGAGAACTTGCAACTTGGATAAAAAGAAGCGGGAACTCATTCCACCCTACAAGTCCAACTTGCATTCCCATTTCAATTTTTAACACCCGATCCCACCACCCCTAAGGTGATGTTGACCTGTCGTTAATTGAACCAACCGTCAACAATATTAGAACTTGCTATGCGCAATCCAATATCACTAACACTATGAGGACTCGATATTGGGGCCACTACATACGACCCTACTCTTTCGAGAAGTAAAGAGCCCGATCTGGATGCACTTTTATGCATGAGCTCTCACTTGTCTCCTACATAAAATTCCCTAGCGACGGAACCCTTCTCCTTGACGGAAGAAAATGGATGTCACTTATGTGATTCTCCATATCGTGTTCAAATTTTAATCAACTATTATGAATCATATTCACATCAATAATTCTTCCATGGGAATTACAACTCCATTCATAATAGAGTGTATAATTAGATCTAACTGATTTACTTATATTAAACCAATTATCAATCCAATTAATCAACCAACAAACAATTTCAATCACTACTTGACGGATGGTATAATATCAAAATACATATTATTCAAAATTTAATAATTAGAAAAATACATTATGAACTCTTCAAGCATTATTCGTTCCTTATCTTCTATCATGGCCATTACCTACAAGAGTGGGATAGACTGTTCACGGAGGAACCTGCTACCCCAGTGATCACCGACTAGACACCATATCTGCCTCAGGTCAGGATAATACAATTTTATCAATTTGTATTTGAGATGATAATTGGTCTTCCAACCGAATTTATACCATATAGTATTTATCATGACCACTTTGATTAATATTATAGGGAGATTTGCAAAACAAATCCCCAATCCTATTCAAGCAACCATGTTTGTTGGAAAGTTCGTTATAACCAAATCGATCAAGATCATTATCTTATCACACTAGTTATTGCAATGTCATTTAGGGAAATAATAATTATAGACATTTCAAAAATATTCATCAATAATTAAATCTAGAAATTAACCATTAATTTCATTAATTTATTAAAAGAGAATCACAATGTTCTTGATTAGGAAGGTAATTTTCAGCAGTAACCCTTACTTACTAAAATTAGCATATCTCAACCAATTTAAATCCAAATCATATAAAATAAATTTCTTTAGTTTGCCAATTTGATTATAACAGAACCCAATATCTTTTCATACATTTATAGGCATTTTAAAATCTTAATTAACTCTTTAATTACATCAACATTTGTTGTCTCCAAAATAGTGGATATATGTTCACTAAAAAGATCATAATTTAAGCAAACAGATTCCAAATCACACAAACTCATGTCACATGTTTTATTATTTAATGGGAAACATAATACAAATGATAATTTTGAGTTTAAACACATTTAAACATGGAGAAAATCACACAAAACAAGGATGCGTGAATAAAATGTGATGAGAGTTCGCACAACCAAAAATGCCCAAGTCATCTTCGGTTTAAGGATTATATCCTAAATCTTTAACCTTGTTACAAATTATTTCGTTAAAACAAATCCAACTTATTTTGTGAACATTGCAATCATGCCATTGGAAATTTGTGAATCAACATTCACAATCAAAAATAAATTGTAAATTACATTTTCAATTAATTGTCCAATGTGATCCAATTCACATCAACATTTAAATTGTAAATATTATTTACCAATAGTTCTATCTTATATATTATAAATGAACTTTATAATGTTACGAACTTTATCGATAGTGCTATCCACATTATTCATATTATTGATAGTTAAATTCTACTTAATTATCTAAGATCTCAAGTCTCATGTACTCAAATAATATGACTCTCATTCACATTATTCATGATAATTAGATCACGTTTAATTATCCATTTCTCATGTGCCCAAATAATATGAATCACTTTCATATTACTCACAATAATTAGATCACATTTAATTATCTATTTTGCTCAATGCTCAGATAAAATATCAACAGTGAAATTATTCTTGAACTCTTTCAAGAATAATGCGCTCTCTACATAGATAATTGGAGATAAGGACATGGTGATTGTACGTTCCATGTATAGTGACTTGAATATTGAGATCATATCTCAAATCCAGATCTTTCGGACCTCCCATAGATGCTTGATTAAATCAAAACCGTAAGTCTAATCTTTTCATTGCGTCTGAATCGCATTCAGATCATAGTCCAACAATAGGACCAAGATCCAATTACTTATCTATTATGAGAGGAATCACTAAAATCCAAAACTGTTTCATCACTCCCCAGGAATGGAAGTGTCATGGTTATACAATCGTTTATGTTCACATCACCCTCAGGTATTCCTAATATATGTACATCATGCATGTTGGAAGACCAAGAATAAACCAAGAGTTTTACAATTAATAATTTCTCCTTCAGGGTTTTATCATTGGGATTTGGTATCTATCATACACTTTCCAAAAGCATATATCATACCTAGGTATTGATCATATACTTTCCAAAAGTATACATACATACATACACACATACATACATACACACACACAGACAGACATACAGACAGACAGACAGACACACACACACACACACAGACACACACACACCCACCCACCAACCCACCCACACACACACAAACACACACACACACACACACACACACACACACACACACACACACACACACACACACACACACACACACACACACACACACACACACACACACACACACACCCACACACCGCACACACACACACACGCACACACACGCACACACACACACACACACACCTCTACATACATACATACGTACGTACATACATACATACATACATACATACATACATACATACATACATACATACATACATACATACATACATACATACATACATACATACATACATACATACATACATACATACATACATACATACATACATACATACATACATACATACATACATACATACATACATACATACATACATACATACATACATACATGCATACATGCATGCATGCATACATGCATGCATGCATACATGCATGCATGCATACATGCATGCATGCATACATGCATGCATGCATACATGCATGCATGCATACATGCATACATGCATACATGCATACATGCATACATGCATACATGCATACATACATACATACATACATACATACATACATACATACATACATACATACATACATACATACATACATACAGACCTACAGACAGACCTACACACACACATATGGCGGCAGAGAGCTTGCACCCTAGGGTGTAGGAAACTCCCTGCACCCGCTCTATTTTTCGATTATTTTTTTTATTTTTTTGAATTAAAAGTTGGTGGGATTTACTTAATATGTTTAGGGGAATATGTGTTTCGAGTTTCATGCAAAATAAACATTCCTAACACGTTCATCTAGATGGGATCGATTTCAGCAATTCTGAGACCATTAAAATTTGGTAGTCTTGATTAAGATTATAGAAGTCTCAAATTAAGTTGAATTTAGAATGACAATATGGTGATACATGGTGATCTAAATACCCCAAGGTTTCATTTTAAATAAATCAAAAAATAATGAAAAATTAGGCTGGGTGTAGGGAGTTACCTGCACCCGCCGAGGTAGGCTCCTATATATATATATATATAAAACTTACACATTCAGTCAAGCTCCCAAAGCGAGATGACCATGCACGGAATTTGATCCCAATATATCATGAGTGAGCTCATGTCTTCTGGTAATTGAACATGTATCATCCCTTTGAGATCGTATTACTCATATGCCCTTGCATCTACACCAGTGCGCCGGTGTATAGATCTTGATTAGGCCATCAACCTATTGGTTTGCCAAATTTATACACTCAGACATATAGTAAAACATATGTCTTTGGTCAGAGGATGCGTGTCTATACTGTGATAGCACATGACATAGGTCTTTGGTTATCTCAATCTCTTTAAGTCAACTCTTTGACCTTACTTATTTACCACTTCTAAATCTCTATTCCTATGCAGATGATTTGCATCGTGAGGTCAGTTAGATTTCCACCCATGAGAGAAAGGATTGCCAACTCATACTCAGGCTAGAGATCGTATCTTAATAATCATTTGATGGTGCTTAATAAGTCCTCAATCCAACTCTTTAGATAATCATTCAAGCACCAACCTCTATGATTCAACAATTGAATCAACGATCGTATGATCATCAAGATGGCCATGGTACATAAACCTAATTGCACTCAGGGACCTATTATGCCAATTAGTTATTCTTCATTTCAGGTCAGGGAATGATATTTGCAATTACATTTATTGCATAATGGCTTGTTGTGGGTTCGCATGTCCAACACCAAGCTTATACGAATAGTTGCATCCACTTTCAGCCACTATGGGTGTAAGTACGAACCGTTAGATGGCTATCCGTGTTACTTCAAGATGGTGCCATATGCATCATCTTTTAACCACCCACATGTTAAGGGAGACGATAGTTCCCTCATTGAAAAGTAACTACTAATTTTTAAGATTAGTAGTCATAATTTATACCAGAGAACATATTTTAATTTTTTAATTTTTTATGGTTTTTTACAGTATTGTTACCCACCTCGTAAATAAAATATAGACTTACGCAAAAGTGCAAGCTATGGGTAAAATATGTACAAAGTATATACATCCCCTATACTTAGAGATTGCTATGTCCTCGGAGCATAAAAAGTGTAGAGAAGTTGTAGCTCTGGCTAAGCATAAGAGAGTGAAAAACAAAAGAAAATAGAAGTCGATTCACCCCTCCTATACTTAGGCCGTGGACAGTCTATGTATATAAGCGGAGCGAAAATGGGGCAGACAAGAGAAGATGTGGAAGAGAAGGGTATATATAGAGGGCATTAGGTCACCCTATACTTAGGTTCTAGTCAGCTTGAGTATTGGAAGAAGGGGCGGGGGTCCAATGAGTTTTGGAGAATGTACAAGTCAATGTGTAAAGAATTAAGATGAATTTGTACAGATTGGGTCCGACAGCTTCTCTTCACAAAGAGTGTTCTGTTGTGTCTCCATTATGCTTGCTCTGCATGAAGTTGATGATCTAGATTTGGACTAACTTCTCTTTGGAATCGACATAAAGCTTCAACAACTGTCCATTAACTGAAAAGGTTTTATATTATCTCTGAGATCAACAATGTCAACACTACCATCATTTTGCACATTTGTGACAATGTAGGGACCCGTCCATTTAGATTTGAGTTTCGCATGAAATGTCATCAACTTGGTGTTAAAGAACTATACCTTCTACCTAGGGACAAATGTATTATGTCTTATGTTTCGATCATGCCATCTCTTGACCTTGTCCTTATAGATCACACTGTTGTCATACGACTGGTTTTGGATTTTCACTAGCTCGTTTATATTAAAGTCACGATAAATCTTCCAAAAGTGATAACTCTAATTAATATTCTTGATCACCCATTCTAATTTGTGAATTAACTCTGCCAGCAAATGGCATGGATTGCCATAGATCATCCTAAAAGGTGAAGTACCAAGTGGAGTCTTGTACACTGTCCTATATGCCTGCAGAACATGGTCCAAAAGCTGAGACCAATTCTTCCTATCAGGACGAACCAACTCCGAATAATACTCTTTACGTCTATATTAGAAACCTCTCCCATGCCATTAACTGTGGGTGGTAAGGATTGGCTACTCTATGCTCAAATTTATAGTCCTTAGACAATGATCTCATTTCTCTATTCACAAAGTGGCTACCTACATTAGAAATCAAACCTTTGGAACCCAAACCTCGCAATGATATGATCCTTGTTAAATTTACAAATAGTTTTGTTGTCTGTGGTTCGGGTCAGGGATAGCCTCTGTTGGACATGCGAGCCCACGCTGAGCCATTATGCAATAAATGTTATTGCGAATATCATTCCCTGATCTGAAATGAAGAATAATTAATTTGCATAATAGGTCCCTTAATATAATTAGGGTTATGTACCATGGCCATATTAATGATCATACAGCTCTTGATTCAATAATTGAATCATAGAGGCTGGTGTTTGGATGAATATCTAAGGAGTTGGATTGAGGACTCATCAAGCACCGTCAAATGATTATTAATAGATGATCTCTATCCTGAAGAGGAGATGGAAGTCCTCTCTCTGAAGGTTGATATCTAGCTGACCTCTTGATGAAGGTCCTCTGCATAGTAATAGAGATTCAGAGGTGGTAGATAAGTTAGGACAAAAGAGTTGACTTAATGAGATCGAAATAACCAAAGTCCGATGTTGTATGCTGTCACGATATAGGCACACATCATATGATCGAAGACAAATGCGTTACTATATGTCGGTGTATGTACATTTGGCAGACCAATAGGTTGATGACCTAACCACGGTCTATACACCGGCACCCTGGTGTGCATGTAAGGGTATATGAGTGATACGATCTCTTAAAGAGATCATACAGGTTCAATACTGAACCGGAAGACATGAGATCACTCATGAGATATTGGGAAGAATCAAATTCCATGCACGATCATCTTGCTTTGGAAGCTTGACAGAATTTATAGGTTTGATATATACTTTTGGAAAGTATATAATCAAGACCTAGGTATGATATATGCTCTTGGAAAGTATATGATCGATACTGACTCCCAATGATCGAATGATAAACTTAATGATAAAACCGTGAAGTAGACAGTGTAAAATTGATCTAATACTTCGGGTTTATTCTGGGTCTTCCAGTATGTAGGAATTAGATGTATTCGGAATACGTGAGGGTGATGTGCTCATAAACGATTGTATAACCATGACACTTCCATTCCTAAGGAGTGATGAAATGAGTCTGGATTTTAGTGATTCCTCTCAGTAGAAAAGTGATCTGATCTTGATCCAAATGTTGGACATTGATCTCATTGTGATTCAGATGTAATGAGAAGATTAGATTTGTGATCTTGTTTTAATCAAGCATCTATGGGAGGCTCGGGATCTACATTTGAGATGTGATCTCAATATCCAAGCTACTATACGTGGAACAATACAATCGCTCTGTCCTTATCTCCAAGTATCTGCGGAGAAAGCGCATTATCCTTGAAAAAGTTCAGGATAATTTCATTGTTGATATTATATCCGAGCATTAAGAAAATTGATAATTAAATGTGATTTGATTATCATGAATAATATAAATTTAATTCGTATTATAACAAGAGTTATCTTAGATAGTTAAATGTGATTTAATTATCAAAAAATTTAATATGATTCATATTATTTGGGCACATGAGAATAGAGATCCAAGATGATTAAATGTGATTTAATTATCATGGATATGAGTAATGTGGATAGAACTATCCATATTAATCATATATATTATAAATGTGATTTATAATGTATAAGAGAGAGCTATTTGTAGTTTACATTTGTTAATTAAATGTTGATGTGAATTGGATTCACAGTGGACGTTAAATTGAAAATATAATTTACATTTTATTTTGGGCTATGAATGTGATTCACAATTATCCAATGGTAATATTTCAATATTCACAAAATAATTTTGAATTATTTTTGTAGAATAATTTACAACAAGTGTTGATGGAAATCTTGGAGATTTCCATGGAATAATGTAATCTCATGAGATTACATGAGATTGCCACCAACTCCCATATTATGAAAGGAGGTCATCTTCCTTCCATAATCTCTATGTTTGCTTGATTTAATTTAGGATTAAATTATTTTGATTTATCAAATATATTTAATCTAAATTAAATTAATTGTTGTTGTTTTTTTACAACAAAATCATGTCCATTAAAAGAAATACAAAACAATGTTAGCCATTGGATTTGTGTTGTCCTTGGATTGAGATCCACGGATCCCAAAACCCTATATAAGAAGAGGCACCACTTAGTCTTCTTTAATTTTACAAGTTTACAACATCTCTCTCTCTACATGCCCTCTCTCCCTCTCTCTCATATGTCCGTCCACCATGGAAGCCCTAGAGAGAGTCTCTATTGCCGCAGTATCGTCATTATGCTGCCTGATCGTTTGCTCGTGGATATTCGTCTACTTCGTCATGCCTTGAACGTGGAGAAGGCGTCGTATCTCGTGTGATGAGATCAGGATATTCGCCGCTTGGATCATCAACATGGATTGCGAGGAACACACGTTTCATCAATGCGCTTGCAGGAGTCTCCTCCATTGGATCAGACTTGAGATAAGAGGTCTGTTCGTTTAGAGACTCGATCGCAACTACTCTTCAAGAGGTAATCCTAATATTTGTTTGTGGTTTAGACTAAATGATCTGAGAAGTGTTCTTGGATCATGTGGTTTCGTCACATGAAAAATTTTAATTTCTGCTGCATCGAGCAACTAGTGCGACTAGTCGCTCCCGATCGCATACGATGCGATTCTCACGCTTCCGTGATACACTTAAGGATCTAACCATATCTTTCAAGTGGTATCAGAGCCAGGTTGGAGGTTTTGGATACAATCCATAAACCTAGGAAGATTTGGGTTCATTTGGATTTGTGAAAGTTTTCTCGCATTTCATTTTCGCATACTAGTTTTGTGATTTTTTTGATCCTGTTCAAATTATTTAAACACGAAAATAATAATTGTATTTTGTTCCCCATTAAATAAGGAAACCTTAGGATCTAAGTTTGCATGATTTCAAATCCGTTTGCTCATGTTATGATCATTTTAGTGAACATGTATCCGATGTTTCGGGGACCACGAATCTTAACGTAATTAAGGAGTTAATTACGGTTTTGAAATGCCTTGAAATGCGTGCAAACTACATAGGTTCTGTTGTAAATCAAATTAACAAATTTTGAGAATAGATTCTGTTGTAAATAAAATTAACAAATTTTGAGAACTTATTTTGCTTAATTTGGATTTAAATTTATTGAGATATAGTAATTCTGGTAAGTGAGGTCACTACTGGAAATTACTTTCCTAATCAAGAACCTTGTGATCACTACTGGAAATTACTTTCCTAATCAAGAACCTTGTGATTGTCATTTAAATAATTAGTGAAATTAAATGATTTAATTTCCTAGAATAGTTATACATAAATATTTGTGAAATATTTGATGATAATTATTTCCTTACATGACATTACCCTAACAAATAATTGATTAGATATGATTTAGATCACAAATTGGTTACATGATCTACATGATCTACTTTCCAACAAACAATGTTGCCTTAATAGTATTGGGGATTTGTTTAGAAAATCTTCTTATAATGTTAATCAAAATTGTTTTGATTATTATTATATGGTATAACTTCGATTGAAAAACCGATTATCATTTCAAGTACAAAGTGATTGACTTGGCATTATTTTTTCCCAAGACGGATATGGTGTCTTGTCGGGGAGCTTTGGGGTAGTAGGTTGCATCATGTGTGGTCTGTCCCACTCCCGTCGGTGCTGGCTATGACAGCGGGTAGGGAACGAATAATGCTCGAGAGATCATGATGTATTTTTCTAATTATTAAATTCGAAATAACATGTATTTGAGATAATACCATATTTTCAAGTAACAATAAAAAATATTTGTTGGATATTGATTGGATCATTAATTTAATATAATTAGATTAATTGGAATCCAATTAAAATTTAAACACTCTATTATGAATAGATGTGTAATTCCCTTGGAAGAATTAATCATAATGAATATGATTCATAATGATTAATTAAATTTGAACATGATTGGAGGATCACATAAGTGTCATCCATGGTCTCCCATCATGGCAAAGGGTTTTGTCGCCAGGGATTATATGTAGGAGAAGGTTATCCGAAGTGACAGATCCTGTATGCAAGCGCATCTGGATCGGGCTCTTCACTTCTCAAAAGAGTAAGGACGTATGCGTAGTGACCCCAATATTGGATCCTCATATTATTGGGGTGATATTGGATTGCGCATAGAAAGTTGTATTACTATTGATGGTTGGTTCAATTAAGAACGGGTCAGCATCGCCTTAGGGGTGGTGGGCCCGTGTGTTGAAAACCGAATTGGGAAATGCAAGTTGGACTTGGAAGGTGGAATGAATTCCCGCTTCTTTTTATCGGAGTTACAAGTTCTCATATTATTGGGATGTAACAAAGATAAGGAAGGAGATCCTAGATCTTGCTTGAGATATAATGGTAAGTACATCTCTTACATTGAAAGTGATTAAGGGAATGAACTTTCATTGTTGACAAGGCAATGCAACTTTGATATAAAAACTCCTAAATCAAAGTAAAGTATGTATATATATAAATATATACACATGCAAATTTCTTATTTCAGATAATCCTTCATTAAACCCACTCAATACTATACTCAGTAATAACCAGTAAATTATCATGGATTGGATCCATGATCAAGATATTGTACTTGCAGTTGAACAAATAATCTATGTGGTTGCAATGTGCAAGTTTCCTCATATGAATGAGGAATGACAATTGAATAGATAATAGGACTACAACCCTAGGGTTTGTATGTCTTTATAGTCTTGATCTCTCATCAAATGTACTTTGGAAGTGACATGTCGATGATGATCGTAATTGTCTATTAATCCTTATAAAAATCTAAGAATTTTTTTTGCATATATATATGTGCTCTTGACATTTAATCATGAGTGACATGATTTTCTACATCATGCAGAATGGTCGCTTTATAAGAGATGATGTATTAAAAAATGTTTGAATACCTACCTGAACCAAGAATTTTAAGAGTTAAGATGGATGTAGACATGATGAGTGTCATCATCCTACTGTCTATACTCTAGTCATTCATAAAGCTTCATAATATTCATATTGTATGAATTGGTTAGAGCATGTATAAATGTTGAAATACTCTTACATTGAATTCTTTTAAGTTCAACATAAGAGATCCTTAGTCTTAAGCAATAGTTGTTTATAGATAAAGGGAGCACAGTGGTGCACGGGTCAGACCCAAGATGAGAAAGATAGTCAAAGGGTTGACTATACTTCTAGGACTTCCATATGACATTCAAAGGGTTGGATGAATGCCAATGCTGCAATAAGTCGATGTATTGATAGTGTGACTATCAAATCTATCTAGATTCCTTAGAGAAGGACTCAAAAAGTGCATCTGAATAATCTATATCTACATATAATCATTGAAATTGACTTTCTTATTTGATGAGATTAAAGTCTAATAATTGTATTTCAATCTTCTAATAACACTTGCAATTGGTTACATATGTATTAGAAGACTGGAAAATTTGATCCTAAGGTTTAATAGTCATATACATGAATATTGTTGCAATTGTTGAAATTAGTCTCTGTTGGATAGATAGACTTCTCAATTTCAGTGGGACAGTCTTAGTCTTAGAGAATTTCTCTATGACCTGGATATTAGAATACACTCATAGCTTATTTCGAAATGTTGGAAATAAACATGAATTCTGGAATAGACCTATCCTAAAGACTTATGATGGATATATTTCAGATACTAATCTGTCATCAAGTGGACTTTACTAAATTAGAAAAACTAATGAATGGTTCATTAAGATTTCTAATACTGAAAATTAAACCTTTAAAGATCAATAGGAGGATGAAGATCATTTAACAATGATCTGGCATCAAGTCCTGGACATATGTTTCTTGATGAGATTAATAGACAAGTAAGAGATGAAACTTTAGAATGTCTAAAATTTCAAAACTTATATACTTATGAATATTGTATTCAAAGGAAAATGTCCAATATACCCTTCTGTGGGAATGGTGTTAGATGTCGATGTATTAAAGATCTCATACATATAGATGTATGTAGATCATCTGTATCATAATAAACATTGATGATATGTGATATCATTCGATGATTATTTGTGATAAGATATTTCTTCCATTCACCTTAGAAAGCTTTGAAATGTTCAAAGATTTCACAATTTTGGTTTAGAACCAAAGTTTGAAGGAAGATTAAATGAATTTGTTCTAACCTAGGTAGCCGTTACCTATTAAATGAATTCAGAGAATACCTTATGGAGATATGAATATCATTTCTATCTCACTCCTCCTAATACACCTAAACTCAACAGACGTATAAAGATATACAATTGGATCATGTGTGACATGATTTTATAAACGATAATTTTTAGCATAATTACCTCTTAGTTTTCAGGTATATATGTAGTAGAGACTACAATATATATCCTTGATAAGGTTCCATGCACGTAAGCTGGAATCGAGCACTAGAGAATGCTACTTCATTAGGAAAGTAAATGTTGGTATTGGATAACTACTTTATGGCCTTGAGATTCTTAAAAGATTTCATCTCTAAGGATATGATTCTTAGAGAATGACTCTCTTGAGAATCAAGATAAAAATGAAGTAAAGGAATAATTTAATCTTGAGATGATAATGAGGCTCCTGAAATCAGAAACTGAAAGGACAATTAAAGATGAAACACTAATACCTCTTCAAATACGTTTGAGGATGTATTCGATGTGTTAGTTAAGTCTGACAATGGTCGGACTTCATGTTATGAAACTCCTGAGGATCATGACATGGAAAGATGGATTTTAGCAATGAAAGCCTAGAGTAGACTTCATATACAAGTGTTGTATATGGACCCTCGAGGATCCACCTATATGGGTAAGACCCGTTAAGGTGTAAATGGATCTTCAAGAGAAAGAGGGAACCTGATGAGAAGGTAGAGACCTTCAAAGCATGGTTCGTAGCCATGAGCTACACACCAGAAGAGAAGACATTTCTTGCGATGAGACTTGCTCTTCAGTAACCATGCTTAAACCCTTCAGATTATTGCTAATTGTAGCAACACAACTTGACTTTGACATCTTCAAGATGAAAGTCAATATTGAATTCCTCTATGAATACCTCTCTGAGGATATTCACATGCAGGGCTTCATGGTTGAGAAAAGCAAGTTGTGCAAGCTAAAGAAATCTATCTACGGACTTGAATAAGCTTCTTGTAGTTGGAACATAAGATTTGATGAAATTATAAATTTTATGATTTCAGAAAGAATCTTGATGAACCATATGAAGCTTAGTGGGAGTGCCATTATGTTCATCATGCTAAATATAGGTAATATCCTAATCATTTGGAATGATATAAGGATGATAATAAGTGTTTTATAATCTGGTTGTACCATAACTTGATATATGATCTCAAGGATACCTCTTGGATCTTAGTTCTGAAGGTGTTCAGAAGTATAGAGAAGATGGTATTGGGACCATCAAATTTGTGGTACACCTTGGATATATTCCATTCTTGGAAAATTCAAAGAAAGGATTCCTTCCCTTAAGATATGGTATCAACCTATCTGAAGGGATAACACCTCAAAGACTTGATGGAGTGGATGCTTGAACTGCTTGCCCTTGTGCATCAGTTGTGAGAACCCGAGTGTATGCTAGATGTGTACAAAAGCTAGATGTCTACCTTGTAGTAGGAGTAGTAAATTGTTACTAATTCTACTATGGAGATAAAACACTTGATTGAAGTAATGACAATACCTTCAAAGATGACAAGACTTTAGAGATAGTGATCTCTAAGTCTTATCATCAAGAGATTAAGACTTTATAGATAGTGATCTAAAAGGTCTTAATTGTAGATACCTTAGGCGATAGATATCTCCAGGAATAAAGGTATTCTAATAGGGATTATGGAAATATTGATTATAATAATTACTGAGCTGTAGTGTCAAGGAAACTATAACAGACAAGATTGAGTATTGCATTAGAGGCATCATTTGCATTCGATGCGGGCAATGTTACTGGGGGATATGCAAGTGCGGTAAAAGGACTTGGTGTAGTCTCTTGGGAACAGAGTGATTGATCAACTTATCTAGCCATTTTTCTAAATAGCCTATGATTTTCACATGAGTGAGGGTTTAAAGATTAGCCCAATAATGGACCTTTGGGCTAATGGGAGATTGTTGGACATGCGAGCCCATGGTGAGCCATTATGTGATAAATGTTATTGCGAATATCATTCCCTGATCTGAAATGAAGAATAATTAATTTGCATAGTAGGTCCCTTAGTACAGTTAGGATTATGTACCATGCCCCATCTTAATGATCATACATCTGTTGATTCAATAATTGAATCATAAAGGCTGGTGCTTGGATGAATCTCTAAGGAGTTGGATTGAGGACTCATCAAGCACCGTCAAATGATTATTAGTAGATGATCTCTAGCATGAGGAGGAGATTGCAATCCTCTCTCTGAAGGCTTATATCTAACTGACCTCTTGATGCATTTACTCTGCATAGGAATAAAGATTCAGAGGTGGTAGATAAGTTAGGTCAAAAGTGTTGACTTAATGAGATCAAGATAACCAAAGTCCTATGTCGTATGCTGTCACGATATAGGCACGCATCCTCTAACCAGAGACATATGTGTTACTATATGTCTGAGCATGTACATTTGGCAGACCGATAGGTTGACGACTTAACCAAGGACTATACATCGATGCGCAGGTGTGCATGTAAGGGCATATAAGGGATACAATCTCTCAAAGGGATCATACAGGTTCATTACTGAACCGGAAGACATGATCTCACTCAAGAGATATTGGGAAGAATCAAATTCTGTGCACGGTCGTCTTGCTTTGGAAGCTTGACTCAATTTGTAGGTTTGATATATACTTTTGTAAAGTATATGATCAAGACCTAGGTATGATATATGCTTTTGTAAAGTATATGATCTATACCGACTCCCAATGATCAAATGAGAAACTTAATGATAAAACCGTGACGTAGAGAATGTAAAATTGATCTAATACTTCGTGTTTATTATGGGTCTTCCAGTATGCAGGATGTTCAGGCATTGGAAATACCTGAGGGTGATGTGATCATAAACGATTGTATAACCATGACACTTCCATTCATAGGGATTGATTGAACGAGTCTGGATTTTAGTGGCTCCTCTCAGTAGAGAAATGATCTGATCTTGGTCCAAATGTTGTACATTGATCTGAATGTGATTCAGATGCAACGAGAAGATTAGATTTGCGGTCTTGATTTAATCAAGCATCTACGGGAGGCTCGAGATCTGGATTTGAGATGTGATCTTAATATCCAAGTCATTATACGTGGAACAATACAATCACCCTGTCCTTATCTCCAAGTATATGCGGAGAAAACACATTATCCTTGAAAGAGTTCAGGATAATTTCATTGTTGATATTATATATCTGAGCATTGAGAAAATTGATAATTAAATGTGATTTGATTATCATGAATAATATGAATTTGATTCGTATTATAACAAGAGTTATCTTAGATAGTTAAATGTGATTTAATTATCAAAGATGTAAATAATGTGAATATGATTCATCTTATTTGGGCACATGAGAATAGAGATCCAAGATGATTAAATGTGATTTAATTATAATGGATATGAATAATGTGAATTGCACTATTCATATTAATCATATATATTATAAATGTGATTTATAATATAAGAGAGAGCTATTTGTAGTTTACATTTGTTAATTAAATGTTGATGTGAATTGGATTCACATTGGACATTAAATTGAAAATGTAATTTACATTTTATTTTGGGTTGTGAATTTGATTCACAATTTTCCAATAGCAAGATTGCAATATTCACAAAATAATTATGAATTATTTTTATAGAATAATTTGCAACAAGTGTTGTTGGAAATCTTGGAGATTTCCATGGAATAATGTAATCTCATGAGATTACATGAGATTGTCACCAACTCCCATATTATGGAAGGAGGCAATCTTCATTCCATAATCTTCATGTTTGCTTGATTTAATTTCGGATTAAATTATTTTCATTTATCAAATACATTTAATCTAAATTAAATTAATTGTTGTTGTGTTTTTACAACAAAATCTTGGCCGTTAAAAGAAACACAAATCAATGTGAGCTATTGGATTTGTGTTGTCCATGGATTGAGATCCATGGATCCCAAAAACCTATATAAGAAGAGGAACCCCTTGCTCTTCTTAGGTTTTATAAGTTAACAACATCTCTCTCTCTCTCTCTCTCTCTCTCTTTCTCTCTACACGCCCTCTCTCCCTCCCTCTCATATGGACGTCTACCATGGAAGCCCTAGATCGAGTCTCCATTGACGCATCGTCGTCATTATGCTGCCCGATCGTCGCTCGTGGATCTTCATCTACGTCGGTGTGCCTTGCTCGTGAAGAAGACATCGTATCTCGTGTGACGAGATCAGGAGATTCGCCGCTTGGACCATCAACATGGATTGCGAGGAATACATGTTTCATCAACGTGCTCGCAAGCGTCTCCTCCATTGGATCGGATTTGAGACAGGAGGTCTCTTTGTTTATAGACTCGATTGCAACCACGCTTCAAGAGGTAATCCTACTCCTTGTTTGTGGTTTAGATGAAATGCTCCGAGAAGTGTTCTTGGATCATGTGGTTTTATCACATGAAAAATTTTATTTTCCTCTACATCGAGCAACTAGTGCGACTAGTCGCTCCCGATCGCATACCATGCGATCCTCACGCTTCCGTGATGCGCTTAAGGATCTAACCATATCCTTCAGCCTCCACCTACATTGACAAGTAATCAACCTCCAACAATATGTACTCATGTTCATTGCTCTTCGGAAAGGGACACATAAAATCAATTCTGCATGCATAAAAGACATCACAGAAATTTATTGGTTGCATGAGCATCTCATCTCTATATTCAGTAGTACCTCCCATTCTCTAACAAATCAGGCATGACTGTACAAAATGAATGGCATCTCTAAACAAGGCCGGCCAGTAAAATCCACATTGGAGTACCTTGTGCATGATTCTCTTTCCCAATTGGTGTCCTCTAGCCCCAAATGTATGAAAATGTGAGGACACTCCAGTATTCCTCCAGAGGAATACACCTTCGCTAAACGTAATTTGACCCTTCAAAGAAAAGGAATAGATCGTTCTTATGGTATTACCTTGAATCCGACTTCAATCAGTCAATACTGCTCATAGTCCAACCCTGGGCAACCTGCTTGGAGACAAGGTAGTTCACCATGTTGGCATACCACATGATTGAGTAAATAGTGTAAACTATCTCGTCTGGGAAAGTTTCTGAAATCTGTTCACTATCATGATTATATCTATGCTTGATTTGGGAAAGGTGATCAACCACATCATTCTTCACTTTAGGTCTATTCTTAATATCCAAATCAAATTCCCATATTAACAAGATCTACCTAGGAAGATGAACCTTTGCGCCTTTTCCATTAAGTATTTGATTTCTTTGTGCTCAGTGAAAATCATCACCTTGGAGCCCAAAATATATGATCTGAACTTCTCTAGGGCACAAACTACTGCGAGCTTTTCTTTTTCAGTCATGTAATTTCTTTGTGTATGATCCAAAACTTTGATCGCATATTGAATTGTATACAGAATTCCATCTCTTATATGTGCTATCACAACTATGACAACAAAATCCGTTGCATCAGTCATGATTTCAAAGGGAAGAGATTAGTTAGGAGCTTGTTAGATAAGTGATTCACAAATCTTTCTTTGCGGGAGTTCAAATGTCTCCAGACACTTGTGATCGACAATGAATGCGATGTCTTTTCCTAAGAGCTCAGTCTGTGGGCAGTTGATCTTTAAACAATCATGAATAAATCTTTGATAAAATCTGACATGCCCTAAGAAAGACCTCATCGACTCGACATTGGTTGGTGGCTTAAGTTTCTTGATTGCATCCACCTTGGTAGGGTCAACCTCCATTCCCTTTCTGGAGATGACATGCCCCGACACGATACCCTTCATGACCATAAAATGGCTTTTCTCCCAAAAGAGTACCGGATTAACCTCTCTACACTTCTTAAGGACTCAGTCCAAGTGCACTAAACATTTATAAAATGAATAACCATTGACCGAAAAATCACCATGAATACTTCCAAGAAATCTATCACCATCTTGGCAAATACGACGATCATGCATTGAAATGTGTCATGGCATTGCAGAGCCCGAAGGGCATGCACCTGAACATGTAGGTGCTGAATGGACATGTGAATGTGTTTTTTTCCTAGTCCTCGAGAGTTATGACTACCTGATTGTAGCCCGAGTACCTGTCAAGAAAACATAAGAACACTTTCCCTGCATGTCTCTCGAAGATCTGGTCAATGAATGGTAGTGGAAAGCGGTCTTTCTTGGTCATGGCATTCAAGCGTCTATAATCGACACAGACATGTCATGACGTGGATACTTATGTTGTGATCTCTATCCCCTCCTCGTTGGTGACCATCTGAATTCCCGAGTTCTTCGAGACAACATGAAGCAGGGCCACCCACTTGGAGTCAGATGTGGGGTATATAAACCCTGATTTGCATCATTTTTCTATTTCTTTCTTAACTACTTCCTGTAGATTAGGGTTCAGTCTCCTTTGGAACTCATGACAAGGTCTCACATTATACTCAACATATATTTGGTATGAGCATATATCAAGGTTGATTCCCGCTTTCATGCTAATAGGTTTTATGTCACGTCAATTTGAACTTGCTCGATCCGTTCACACGAGATCCAACAAAGTCCAACCAATGGCTTTACGGTTCCTCTCAGGAACTTCTAGCAACTTGGACTCCTGCTCTGTAGTTAATTCCGAGCTAATGATCACATGAAATCTCTCATTGGGTCCCACAAGGAATGCATGCGAGTGTAGGAAGAAATGATTTAAGATATGGTAATTCTGTATAATCAATTAAGTCCGACTGAGTGGCTTCTGAGTTCAACTCTGTGTTGGAGGAGGATGGATCAAACTGTGATGTGCCGGCCAACAATTTTGCTCAATGGTGAGTCAAATCATCAAAGAAATTTAGTAATTTGACCAAAGCTGCACATGATTTGTCATCTATGTCCCTTGATTGTTCTGAAAGAAGGTGAACTGACTGATCTAAAGGGTTCTCTGAGTCATCAAGGAAAGGTATCTTTGTTTCTCACAAGATCAGGTAACACCTATCAAACTATATTACGCACTAATTTGTCTCTAGGTGAGAGGGTCTTGCTCTGTTATGCTGGAGCCTGTCTCCACATCCCAGTTATGCTAATCATCTTGCAATCTTCCTCTAAAGATCCTGAGTACTCGATACTGGATTCTGAGTCAGGTCTTTTCCTTTTTGCATGCTTCATCTCTAAGTTTACTTCTCCACCTATAGATCTGAACTTCATCACTCCTGTGCTATAGTCAAATGCAGCCCTGACGGTCCTCAAGAATGGCCTCTCAAAAATGATATGAGATTCTCTCCAATGATTGGGGGTCTCCATATAAGGGACAATGTAGTCCACTTTTTACTCTTGCCACTTAATCAAGATAACAACATTCTTTACTTCTCCCTTAGGTCTCTTCATTGATCGATCTGCAAATTGGACTAGAGCTGATGATTTTCTGAATCGACCTAACTCCAATTTGTATTATAATACCAAGGGAAGGAGGTTGGTTGAAGAACTATTATCTAGAAGAATGTATGCAAATGCAATGTCGTCGATACGACTCTCCACATAGTGAGCACCCTAGTCTCTATTTTTCCTTGGTAGTTGCTGATTCTTAACACAATGAGTAGTGGCTACCGATAAGATGTGAGTCTTTACATACCAGTCATGTTTCTTCCTGCAATTCCTTGTAGGCGTGCATCTCATTTTTACATAATTCTAAAATGCGGAATTGTTATCTACAAACTATTCAAATGGCACCTTAAGTGTGATGTTGTTTTGACAAAATCATGCCATTTCTGGGTCATCTTGATGAGTTTTCTTAGATTTATGCTTTCCTCCCATTAGATCATAGGGGAACATAATAGAAACAATCAAGACTAGAGGCCAAGCATCTGAATCATAACCAGAAACATCATGCTTATATTAACTGAAATGAACATAAAACTTTATTCTTCAACTGAAAGTTAAAATCTAGATTGTCTACAATAGGTTGTGTAATTGGTGATGAAGGTAAATATGCCACAAACTGGATGTACAACGTCCTCTGTAGACTCCATTGGCACTTTCCCCTTGTGTTTTGTGGGAATCCTTAGTCTCTTCAGATATGGTGGTGAATCCTTATGTATTTCTTCTTCTTCTTCTTCGTCATCTAATGAGATGAGTCGTCAGGTTGAGCTTCAGAGATGCCTCTCTCCATTTCATGTGCCCGTTAGACACAATCAAGATCCTTCTACTCATGAGTGACATAGCTTTCATATTGGCAAACAAAAGTATCTCATGGTTAGATATAGACGAGAATATACATGACCACCATGTCGATGAAATTGAAATTTGTTCGAGATGTTGGGCTTAGCTTGAATTTGGACGACAATAGCTATAACATACGCAGTCTGTTTATCTCTCCAACGATATACGTGATTGACGTCCACCCATAGATCATGAATTTAAATCATGAATTTCACCTTGTAAGATCGGAGCTCCTCAAGAATCTGTTGCTGAATGTCCACAAGTCCTTTTGGAGAATGATATTACTGGGAAAACTGTCATGAAGATTGGCCCTGAGGGGCCTGGTGATGATGCTGTCTTTTATGCTAGGGTGCCTACTTTTATTACATGCCTTCCAAGACCACCTAATATGGCCTTGAAGGCTATATTATTGCTATTGCCTCTGTTGTTGGGGTTCGGTTGTGCTCTGACTGTACTGTGGTGTCTGAGTGAAAGCAGTATTGTAGAAGGTCGGGGGACACTGATATGACTGTCGATCCCTCAAGTGTCCTTGTCTAGCAGGGTCCTGTGCATATCAAATACAATTCACTTCCAACATCTACAGGGGCTCTTCCTCGACGACCTTTGCATGATGCACTCGAAAAATGAGAGCAGCGGATGCACTCGCAACAATTATCTGGATCTTGAACACCTTCTCAGTCATCTCAATTTGCTTTAGTATCTAAGAGATCCTACTGTCAATATCATTCGACCTTTTGTTGATCTATTCCAAAACTACTATCTGGTATGCAATAATGCTCATGTTCGAAATTATATCCTCAACTATCTCAGCAATAATCTGTTTCCCTCCTTTAGATTGGAGCGTGTTGAGGGAATCATTGTACAACCGACTTGCGATTTGTGAGCGACTTATCTTAGACATATGCTCTAAACCTTCAAGACGGTATCGTACCTCGTGATGTGTAGTTGCCTTTTCAGGTAGTGTTAATTAAATATTGTGTCTCATAGTTGAGACTAGAATAGAGTGACTGGACCAAGATATTATCATCCAATGCATGACACAAACACTTTTGTAATAGATCTTTGAATCTATCCCATGCATCAGAGAATAGTTCATGAGGCATTTGAGAGAAGCCAGTGATGTGTGTCATCATTTGATTAGTCCTACTAAAAGGGTAGAACTTCTTTAAGATCATGTCCTTGAACTGATTGTACGTTGTAATCATCACTCCTAGATTCTTCACCCAGCAGTCAACTTTGCCTTTCAAGGTGAATGGCAAGTGCAATGAGACGAATGTAGTCCTGGTTAACCTTGGGGTGTTTGAGATTACAACATACTGGTAGGAACTCATAGGGTTCCTTAGTAGCATTTCCATGGAATTGTGGCAGTAGGTTCAAGAAAGGAGTTCTTCAGTTCAAAATCAACTTCTCGCTCGGGAGGATTCATATAATTTCTCACTTTTTACTATCTCTAGTTGTATGCCTCATCCATTGGTGGTCACCCCAACATTTAGCTAGCGAATTTATGCTCTTAGTAAAAGATGTTATTGCTCAGATGCACTTGATCTTGCTGATATTATCTACATCAGGTCTTTATTATGTTCTTCTTCATTATCTATTTTCTTTGGAGGCATCTTCTTTAACTCTTCTTATTCACGTTCATAATCAAATGATATGGTATTAATAGATTTGGAAGAATTAGAACGAGAGCATCGAGATGAGAGTTTTCTTTGATGTGGTGAGAGTAGAGAGGGTTGATCTGGGACTGACCTCCCTTAAGGAATAAGAGAAAATCATGGATAGAGGTTGTATGAGGAGAGTGTTCATGAATCCATGCAGGCTCAGGGAAAGAGTGACAATGAGTAGGTGAGGATGGTAGGTTTGTGGTGTTTAGTGGAAGGCTAGCGGAGTCAGATAAAAAATATTATCACAACCATCCATTCTCGATGTCATGTGGTTAGGAGAAGGATCACAGTTTATGAATCAACAAGGGAGAGTGATGTCATTGATGTGTGATATTTGATGTCTGACCTTGATCTACACACACAATACAAACACAATATAAACCCCAATTTAACCAACTCACATCTTTTCAATTTTAATTGGTGATAATCCAATCTTATAATGAGTCCTTAGCAGCTAGACCCCTAGGAATGTGAGCACTGCAGGAAAAGTATCCCATACTTGTCCACCTCCTTTGTAACTTGTAGCGTGCACTTTTTGAGGTCCTTGTTATCATATATGGATTAACTAATCAACAGAGAAGTAGAGAGAGGAAGTCAATAGCAACGATCAGGTACTTCAGACCAAGCTCGAGACATAATCAACCATAATAGTGCTAGGCCCTACTCGACTGTGAGACGATGAGACAGACACCCTCGTGAGGGCGTGGCCTAAGCTCAATACTTCAGAATGAGTCGGTGTTCTACGCAAGGTGAGAACACCATTGTTGACCTGGCCCTACTCGACCACATACGATATAAGCGTTGGTACTTCGTGAATCCATGTGATAAACAAGGTAGTATTCAGACTGCTTTTTGGTCACCAATCCTAGTGGGTCATGACTCAATCTATTAGGATGGTTCCCCACAAAGCTTCCTCATAATCTTCATGTGGGATTCAATACAAGAATTGAAATTTAGTCTATATAGAGTATAAGCTAACAAAATCGCTCCTAGAAGAAAGTTCTATTAGTCGGGAAGAAATGGATTTAAATTCTGACTAAGGTGCATCTCATTAAGTGTAATGTTGTCCTAAGTTTTATGAGCACAAGAAGAATAAAACTAGTAGCTCTAATAGCCCCAGTGTAGGTATAACCTACGGACCACTCAAGTCGGGCCTTACCCTCACCAAAGAGTGAAACATGTCTGGCACACCACAGAAAACGTCCAAGTCTTATTTACACATGCAAGATTCCAAAGGGAAACCACTATAAAGGCAATTAATTACAAATAATAAAAAATGAAAATATTGAAAATAAATCCTATACTCAACACTTTTTTGCAACTCGAGTCGATCTTAATTTTTATGCGGCTTTTCAGTGGGCTGTCGAGATGTGTTGGACCTACCAAAAAAGCTTCTCCACGTACGCAAGGTACCTCACACAAAAATAAGAGAGTAAATGTAAGAGATTTGACACAAAAATTAAAAAAAATAAAGAACAAAAATAAATGCTCAAAAATAAATGTAAAATGAATAGTATCAAAGTTCAGTGGTCAAACTACCCGAACGTTTGGAAAATCTAACACTAAATTTTCTAGACAAAAACCTAAGTTGTTTACTAACACAACAATAGTGCCATCTAATGATCTCGAAATCACCATATGTTAATTTGTAGATTTTATGATGTATATGTGTTATAGTCGGATAATAGGGATTAATCAAGAAATTAAACCATACAAATTAATGAATCAATTAAGAGATGTGGTTCTAAGTTTATTTGACATGGACAAGTTCTAGGGTCGACTCAAGGAGGTAAAGGAATAACTAGGTTATGTCTATCAAATTTAATGCACAATTTTTGAGGTGGATTTTTTTGTTATTAATGGATGCATATGCAATTTGACTAATTTTAAAGCAATGGTTAATTAATTATTAATTTCAGAGCATCAATTGGGCAAAATATGCCATTTTCTCAAAAAGAATTATTGTTAGTTAATCAAATATCAAAAAATTATGAATAACATACGAGAATGTTAAGAAATAATTATTTTACATTATGTGAATTTTTGATGTATAAAAGATGCAATGCTGACATTTAAGTAATAAAAAAATGTAGGGTTCTGAATGCAAAACATGAATAAATAACTTTCAAAATTTGTGCACAAGGGCACATATGCAATACCTAACCCCTAGTAGGGTTCTTTGTAAAAATTTCCAAGGGCACGTGTGTGGGACATGCCCTTGGGGCGGCATGGCTCCACTGACAAATTGGTATTCCTTCGGGGGCTTCTTCGTTAATGCTCCCCCTTGCGTATGCATGGCACGTGGGTGTTGGAAATGCGAGCCCACGGCGAGCCATTATGTAATAAATGTCATTGCATATATCATTCCCTAATCTGAAATGAAGAATGAATAATTAGAATACTAGGTCCCTCAGTACAATTAGGGTTATGTACCATGGCCATCTTAATAATCATACAGCCGTTGATTCAACTATTGAATCATAAAGGCTGGTGCTTGGATGAATATCTAAAGAGTTAGATTGAGGACTCATCAAGCACCGTCAAATGATTGTTAAGAGATGATTTCCAGTCTGAGTAGGAGATGGCAATCCTTATGTTTTTAGGCTAATATCTGACTGACCTCTTGATGCAGGTCCTCTGCATAGGAATAGAGATTCGGAGGTGTCAGATTAGTTAGGTCAAAGAGTTGACTTAACGAGATCGAGATAACCAATGTCCTATATCGTATGTTGTCATGATATAGGCACGCATCCTCTGACCGGAGACATATGTGTTACTATATGTCTGAGTATGTACATTTGGCAGACCAATAGGTTGATGACCTAACCAAGGTCTATACACCGGCGCGCTGGTGTGCATATAAGGGCATATGAGTAATACGATCTCTCAAAGGGATCATACATGTTCAGTTACTGAACGTAAGACATGAGCTCACTCATGAGATATTGGGAAGAATCAAATTCCATGCACATGGTCATCTCGCTTTGGAAGCTTCACTGCATTTGTAGGTTTGATATATACTTTTGGAAAGTATATGATCAAGACCTAGGTATGATATATACTTTTGGAAAGTATATGATCGATACCGACTCCCAATGATCGAATGAGAAACTTACTGATAAAACCATGAAGTAGACAGTGTAAAGTTGATCTAATACTTCGGGTTTATTCTGGGTCTTCCAGTATGCAGGATGTACAGGTACTGGGAATACCTGAGGGTGATGTGATCATAAACAATTGTATAACCATGACGCTTCCATTCTTAGGAAGTGATGAAACAGGTCTGGATTTTAGTGACTCCTCTCAGTAGAGAAGTAATCTGATCTTAGTCCAAATGTTGGAAATTGATCTGAATGTGATTCAGATGCAATGAGAAGATTGGATTTGCGGTCTTTATTTAATCAAGCATCTATGGGAGGCCCGCGATCTGGATTTGAGATACGATCTCAATATCCATGTCACTATACGTGGAACAATACAATCGCCCTGTCCTTATCTCCAAGTATCTGCGGAGAGATCGCATTATTCTTGAAGGGTTCGAGAATAATTCCGTAAGATCTAAGCAATGAAGAAATGATGATTAAATGTGATTTAATCATATTGACGTGTGAAGAAATTATCCAATGTAATTAAATGTGATTTTATTATTATGGATAAGAATAATGTGGATAGAAATATCCAATTATTCATAATATATTATAAATGTGATTTATAATGTATTAGAGAGAGCTAATTATAATTTATATGTGTTGATTAATTATTATGTGTATTGGATAAACATTGTGTAATTAATTGACAATGTAAATTATATGTTGTTTTGTGTTGTGAATATGATTCACAAATATCCCATGGCAAGATTGCAATATTCTCAAATATAATTGTGAATTATTTTTTAAGAATAAAACCCAACAAAATTTGTTGCAAATAAATACAGAGAGATTTCCATGGAGATAAGCAATCTCATGAATTATCATGAGATTGCCCTCCATTAGGAAAGAGGTGGGTGGCACCCATGTCCTATTTGGAATGGGTGGTCGTCCACCATGTTATACATGGAGATGTAATCTCCATGTATATATTCTCTCCTTATTTATTGGTTTTATGTAGGATTGATTTATATTTCATTTTGTCAAATATATTTTAATCCAAATTTGTTTTTGACAACAACAATCTTGACCACTGGATTGACATAAATCAATCTCACCCATTTATTTTATATGTCCCATGGATTGAGATCCATGGATCCCAAAACCCTATAAATAGAGAGGCATACATGCTCTCTATTAGACATGCAATTTTGGAGCTCTCTCTCTCTCTCTCTCTCTCTCTCTCTCTTTTTCTTCATACACGACAGCCCTCTCTCCCTCTAATTTTGGTGGCCGTCCACCATACCCTAGAGGAGAGATTCGTCGACGCTTTCGCCACCACGCCGCCGCTTTGACGTTCTTCGGTTCTCCGTCTTCTTGGAGTGCTACACTCACGAAGGAGACGTTCGATCTCGTGCGACGAGATCAGGAGTAGCCACTCTTGGATCATCTTCTTGAATTGCAAGGACAACGCGGTTCATCCCCGCGCTCGCAAGCGGTCTCGTCGACGATCGGACTTGAGACAGGAGTTCTCTTTCTTTAGAGACTCGATCAACCACGCTTCAAGAGGTATTTCTTATACTTATTGTGGTTATAGATGAAACGATTCAAGAAGTGTTCTTGGATCATGTGGTTTCATCGTATGAAAATTTTTTAAATTCCGATGCACCGAACAACTAGTACGACTAGTCATTCTTCGTTGTATCCGATATGACGATCACGCTTCCGTGATGCGTTTGAGGATAATTCCATCAGAGCCTTAGGTCGACGGTTTCGAATATGATTCACAAACCGAGGATGACTTGGGTTCGTTAAGGTCGCGAAAGTTTTGTCGCATTTGATTTCGCAGATCTGTTTAGTAAATAATTTCGGCCATGTTTAAAGTGTTTAAGTACGAATTATTTACATGTATTTGGTTCCCCATTAAATAAGAAAACCATAGGATCTGAGTTTGCGTAAATCGGATTTTGTATGCTCGAGATATGGTTGTTTTAATGAACATGTATGCACTGTTGCGGGAACTGTAGATCTTAACATGATTAAAGAGTTAATTACTGTTTATATTCGCCAAGAAATGCGTGAAACATCACTTGGATTCTGTCCTAAATCAAGTTAGAAATCTTTGAAAATTGAGTTTGACTAATTTGGATTTAAATTGGTTGAGATATGTTAATTTTAGTGAGTAGGGGTCACTACTGAAATTACAGTCCTAATCTAGAACCAAGTGATTGTCAATTAGTGAAATTAATTGTTAATTTCGTGAAATAATCATGAAAAATATTTGTGAAATATTGGAAGATGATTATTTACATAATTGACTTGGCCTCAACCAATTAATTGATTAGATTTGATCTAAATCTTAATTGGAAACACAATCATCAAACTTGATGCTTGAATAGTGATTGTCATTTAATCAATTAGTGAAATTAAATTGTTTAATTTCCTAAAATAATTGTGCATAAATATTTGTGAAATATTTTATGATAATTATTGCCTTAAATGACATTGCCTTAACCAATAATTGATTAGATGTGATCTAGATCACTAATTGGTTACATGATCTACATGATCGACATTCCAACAAACATGTTGCTTGAATAGGACTTGGGATTTGTTTAGCAAATCTCATTATAATGTTAATCAAAAATTGTTTTGATTATTATTATATGGTATAATTTCAGTTGAAGAACCGATGATCATCTCAAGTACAAAGTGATTTATTTTGCATTATCCATTCCCGAGGTGGATATGATGTCTAGTCGATGAGCATTGGGGTTGCGGGTTTCAACATATGTGGTCCGTCCCACTCTCGTCGGTACTGGCCATGACAGCGGGTAGGGTTAGTATAATGCTTAAGAAGTCATGATGTATTTCTAATTACTAAAATTCGAAATAATACGTATTTGAGATAATACCATAATTCAAGTAACAATAAAATGTTTGTTTGATATTAATCAGATCATTAATTTAATATGATTAGATTGATTGGAATCCAATTAAAATTAAAACACTATATTATGAATAGAGATGTTATTTCCCTTGGAAGAATTAATCATAATGAATATGATTCATAGTGATTAATTAGAATTTGAATATGATATGGAAGATCATATAAGTGACATCCATGGTCTCCCGTCAAGGCGAAGGGTTCCGTCGCCAGAGATTGTATATGGGAGACGCCTGTCCGAAGTGACAGCTCTTTTATGCAAGTGCATCTGGATCGGGCTCTTTACTTCTCGAAAGAATAAGGCCGTATGCATAGTGACCCCAATATCGAATCCTCATATTATTGGGGCGATATTGGATTGCGCATAGCAAGTACTATTCCTGTTGACGGTTGGTTCAATTAATGACAGGTCAACATTGCCTTAGGGGTGATGGGCCCGGGTGTTAAAGACCAAATTGGGAGATGCAAGTTGGACTTGCAAGGCGGAATGCGTTCCCGCTTCTTTTTATCCGAGTTGTAGGTTCTCATATCATTGGGATGCAACAAAGATAAGGAAGGAGATCCCAGATCTTGCTTGAGATATAATGGTAAGTATATCTCTTACATTGAAAGTGATTAAGGGAATGAACTTTCAGTGTTGACAAGGCAAGATAACTTTAATATAAAAATTCCTAAATCAAAGTATAATATGTATATATATATATATAAATATGTACACTTATGCAAATTTCTTATTTCAGATAGTCCTTCATTAAACCCACTCAATGTTATACTCAATGATAACCAGTAAAATACCATGGATTGGACTCATGATCCAGATATTGTACTTGCAATTAGACACATAATTTATGTGGTTGCAATATGCAATTCTCCTCATACTAATGAGGAATGACAATTAAATAGATAATAGGACTACAACCCTAGGGTTTGTATGTCACTGTAGTCTTGATCTCTCATCGGATGTACTTTGGAAGTGTCATGTTGATGATGATCGCAATTGTCAAATAATCCTTGTAAAATTAATGATGATATTCTGGCATACATATGTGCTCTTGACATTTATCATGAATGAGATGGTTCACTACATCATGCAGAATGGTAGCTCTATAAGAGATGATGTATTCAAATTGTTTGAGTACCTACCTAAACCTATGTTTTAAGAGTTTAGATGGATGTAGACGATGAGTGTCATCATTCTACTATCTATACTCTAGTCTTTCATGAAGCTTCATAATATTCATATTGTATGAAATTAATGAAGCATGTATAAATGTTGAAATGATCTTACACTGAATTCTTTTGAATCTAACGTAAGAGATCCTTAGACTTAAGCAATGGTTGCTCATAGATAAAGGGAGTGCAGTGGAAGCATGGGTTGGACCCAAGTAAGAAGTATAGTCAAAGAGTTGATTGTACCTCTGTAACTTCCATATGACATCCAAAGAGTTGGATGAATACCAATATTGCAATAAATTGATGTGTTGATAGTACGGCTATCAAGTCTGTCTAGAATCCTTAGAGAAGGACTCAGATGGAGCATCAGAATAACCTACATAAATCATTGATATTGACTTACTTATAAATAAAATAAAGTCTAATAATTTTATCTCAATCTTCTAACAACACTTGCAATGGGTTGCATATGTTTTAGAAGACTGGAAAAATTTGATCTTAAGGTTTATAGTTATCCAGATGGACATTGATGCAATTGTTGCAACAATTTCCATTGGATCACTAGACTTCATAATTTCAGTGGGAGAGCCATTAGTCTTAGAGAATGTCTCTATGAACTAGACTTTAGAATACACTCATTGTTTGTTTCTAAATGTTGGAAATAAACATGAATTCTGGAATGGACCTATCATAAAGAGTTATGATGAAGATATTTCAGAAAGTAATCTAAAATCTAGTGGACTCCACTAAATTAGAAAATTAATGAATGGTTCATTAACATTTCTAAATGCTGAAATTGAACCTTAAGATAAATAGGAGGATGAAGATCATTTGACAATGATCGAGCATTAAGCCTTGGACATTTGTCTATTGATTTGATCAATAGACTAGTAAGAGATGAAACTTTAGAATGTCTAAAATTTCAAAACTTACATACTTATGAATATTGTATTCAAAGAAAAATGTCCAATACACCCTTCTTTGGGAAAGGTGCAAGATGTCAAGGTATTCAGGATCTCATACGTATTGATGTATGCAGATCATCTATATCATAGTAAACATTATGGATATGTGATATCTGTTGATGATTATGTATGATATAAGATTTCTTCCCTTTAGAAACCTTTGAAATGTTCAGAGATTTCATAATTTTGATTTGGAACCGAAGTCTGAAGGAAGATGGAAATGAATTTGGTCTAATCTAGGTAATCAATACCTATTAGATGAATTCATAATATACCTTATGGAGATAGGAATATCATTCCTATCTCACTCCTCCTAATGAACCTAAACTCAATAGAGTTGTAGGGAGATACAATTGGATCATGTGTAACATGATTCGATCAATGATGAATTTTTAGCATAAATTCCTCTTAGTATCCAGGTATATATGTAGTAGAGACTACATATAATTCCATGCAAGAAAGCTGGAATTGAGCACTCGAGAGTGTTTCTTCATTAGGAAAATAAAGGATGGTATTGAATACCAACTTTATGACCTTGAGATTCTTAAAATATCTCATCTCTGAGAATGTGATTCTTCGAGGTTGAGACTCTTGAGAATCAAGATGAAAATGAAGTGTAGGAAATCATTTAATCTTGAGAAGATAACGAGGCTCCTGAAATTGGAAACCGAAAGGACAATTAAAGATGAAACACTAATACCTCTTCAAATGAGTTTGAGGATGGATTCCATGTGTCAGAGAAATCTGACAATGATCGAACTTCATGTGATGAAGCTTATGAAGATCATAGCATGGATAGATGGATGTTAGCAATAAAAGTCTAATGTAGACTTCACATACAAGTGTTGTATGTGGACCCTCGAGGATCCACCTATATGGGTAAGACCTGTAAAGGTGTAAATGGATCTTCAAGAGAAAGGGAACATGATGAGAAGGTAGAGATCTTCAATGCACGGTTCGGAGCCATGAGCTACACACAGGAAGAGAAGATATTGCTTGCGATGAGACTTGCTCTTCGGTGACCATGCTTAAAACCATCAGAATATTGCTAACCTTAGCTACACAACTTGACTATTGCATCTTCAAGATGTAAGTCAATATTGCATTCCTCTATGAATACCTCTTTGAGGATATTCACATGAAGTAGCCCCAGGGCTTCATGATTGAGGAAAGCAAGGTATGCAAGCTAAGGAATCCATCTATGGACTCAAACTAAGCTTCTTGAAGTTGGACCATAAGATTTGATGTAATTATAAATGTTATGATTTCAGATAAACTCTTGATGAGCCATGTGAAGCTTAGTGGGAGTGACTTTGTGTTCGTCATGCTAGATATAGATGATATCCTAATCATTTAAATGATAGAAGGATAATAATATGTGTTTTATAATCTGGTTGTTCCATATCTTGAAATATGATTTCAAAGATACCTCTTAGATCTTAGTTCTGATGTTGCTCAGAAGCAAAGAGTAGAGGATATTGGGACTTTCACATTTGTAGTACACCTTGGACATATGCTATTCTTAGAAATTCCAAGAAAGGCTTCCATCCCTTAAGGTAAGGTACTGACCTATCTAAAGGTATAGCACCTCAAAGAGTTGAGGAAGTGAATGCTAGAACTGCTTGCACTTGTGCATTAGTTACGAGAAGCTGGGTGTATGCTAGATGTGTACAAAAGCCAGATATCTACCATGCAATGGGAGTAGTAAAGTGTTGCTAACCCTACTATGGAGAGAAAATACTTGATTGCAGTAATAAAAAAATCTTCACAGATGACAATATTTTGAGATAGTGATATCAAATGTCTTATCTTCAAAAGTTTAAGACTTTATAGATAGTGATCTTAAAGGTCTTAACTGTAGATACCTTAGGAGATAGAGATCTCTAGGAATAAGGGTATTCTGATAAGGATTATGAAATTGCTGGTTATGATAATTGTTAAGTAGTAGTGTCAAGGACACTATAACTAACAAGATTGAGTATTAGTTGCATAAGATGCAACATTCGCATTAGATGCGAGCACTGTTACTGGGGATATGCAAGTGCCGTAAAAGGACTTGGCATAGTCTCGCGGGAGCAGAGTGACTGATCATCTTACCTATCTATTTTCAAAATAACCGATGATTGTCACATGAGTGCGGGTTTAAATGATTAGCCCATTAATGGCTCTTTGGTCTAGTGGGAGATTGTTGGAAATGCGAGCCCACGGCGAGCCATTATGCAATAAATGTCATAGCATATATCATTCTCGGATCTGAAATGAAGAATGAATAATTAGCATAATAGGTCCCTTAGTACAATTAGGGTTATGTACCATGGCCATCTTAATAATCATACAGCTGTTGATTCAACTATTGAATCATAGAGGCTGGTGCTTGGATGAATATCTAAAGAGTTAGATTGAGGACTCATCAAGCACAGTCAAATGATTGTTAAGAGATGATCTCCAGCCTGAGTAGGAGACGGCAAAACTTATCTCTTTAGGTTGATATCTGACCGACCTCTTGATGCAGGTCCTCTGCATAGGAATAGAGATTCGGAGGTGTCAGATTAGTTAGGTCAAAGAGTTGACTTAACGAGATCGAGATAACCAAAGTCCTATATCGTATGCTGTCATGATATAGGCACAAATCCTCTGACCGGAGATAGATGTGTTACTATATGTCTGAGTATGTACATTTGGCATACCAATAGATTGATGACCTAACCAAGGTCTATACACTGACGCGCTGGTGTGCATATAAGGGCATATGAGTAATACGATCTCTCAAAGGGAACATACAGATTCAGTTACTGAACCGGAAGACATGAGCTCACTCATGAGATATTGGGAAGAATCAAATTCCATGCGCATGGTCGTCTCGCTTTGGAAGCTTGACTGAATTTGTAGGTTTGGTATATACTTTTCGAAAGTATATGATCAATACCTAGGTATGATATATGCTTTTGGAAAGTATATGATCGATACCGACTCTCGATGATCGAATGAGAAACTTACTGATAAACCATGAAGTAGACAGTGTAAAGTTGATCTAATACTTCGGGTTTGTTCCGGGTCTTCCAGTATGCAGGATGTATAGGTATTGGGAATACCTGAGGGTGATGTGATCATAAACAATTGTATAACCATGATGCTTCCATTCCTAGGGAATGATGAAACGGGTCTGGATTTTAGTGACTCCTCTCAGTAGAGAAGTAATTTGATCTTAGTCCAAATGTTGGACATTGATCTGAATGTGATTCAGATGCAATGAGAAGATTGGATTTGCGGTCTTGATTTAATAAAGCATCTATGGGAGGCCCACGATCTGGATTTGAGATACGATCTCAATATCCATGTCACTATACGTGGAATGATACAAACGCCCTGTCCTTATCTCCAAGTATCTGCGGAGAGATCGCATTATTCTTGAAGGGTTCGAGAATAATTCCATAAGATCTAAGCAATGAAGAAATGATGATTAAATGTCATTTAATCATATTGACGTGTGAAGAAATTATCCAATGTAATTAAATATGATTTAATTATTATGGATAAGAATAATGTGGATAGAAATATCCAATTATTCATAATATATTATAATGTGATTTATAATGTATTAGAGAGAGCTAATTATAATTTATATGCGTTGATTAATTATTATGTGTATTGGATACACATTGTGTAATTAATTGACAATGTAAATTATATGTTGTTTTGGGTTGTGAATATGATTCACAATTATCCCATGGCAAGATTGCAATATTCTCAAATATAATAGTGAATTATTTTTGAAGAATAAGACCCAACAAAATTTATTGTAAATAAATACAGAGAGATTTACATGGAGATATGCAATCTCGTGAATTATCATGAGATTGCCCTCCATTAGGAAAGAGGTGGGTGGCACCCATGTCCTATTTGGAATGGGTGGCCGTCCACCATGTTATACATGGAGATGTAATCTCCATGTATATATATTCTCTCCTTATTTATTGGTTTAATTTAGGATTGATTTATATTTGATTTTATCAAGTATATTTTCATACAAATTTGTTTTTGACAACAACAATCTTGACCATTGGATTGACATAAATCAATCTTACCCATTGATTTTATATGTTCCATGGATTGAGATCCATGGATCCCAAAACCCTATAAATAGAGAGGCATACCATGCTCTCTATTGGACATGCAATTTTGGAGTTCTCTCTCTCTCTCTCTTTCTTCATACACGACAACCCTCTCTCCCTCTAATTTTGGTGGTCGTCCACCATACCCTAAAGGAGAGATTCGTCGACGTTTTCGCCACCGTGCCGCCACTTTGACGTTCTTCGGTTCTCCGTCTTCTTGGAGTGCTACACTCACAAAGGAGACGTTCGATCTCGAGCGACGAGATGAGGAGCAGCCATGCTTGGATCATCTTCTTGGATTGAGAGGACAACGCGGTTCATCCCCTCGCTCGCAAGCGGTATCGCCGACGATAGGACTTGAGATAGGAGGTCTCTTTCTTTAGAGACTCGATCAACCACGCTTCAAGAGGTATTTCTTGTACTTATTGTGGTTATAGATGAAACGATTCAAGAAGTGTTCTTGGATCATGTGGTTTCATCGAATGAAAATTTTTTAAATTCAGCTGCACCGAACGACTAGTACGACTAGTCGTTCTTCGTCGTATCTGATACGACGATCACACTTCTGTGATGCGCTTGAGTATAATTCCATATCCTTCAGTGGGTCCATGGGGCTCGAGCCTATTCTTCTTCGTTACTGTAGGGTGGTAGATGTCTGATGCTGGTGGAGGTTTCGATGGTGTTGGTTTGGGCATTGCCACTACACGTAGCGACTCTTAGAGTCCATGTCAGAGTCGAAGTAATGTCGATGAAGCCGAATATGGAGCTTTTGGAGAAGTAGTGAGTCGACGATAATGTTGGTGATGATAAAGCTACTGCATGTTAATAGGCGGAGGGCTGGCTACTTCATTGATTGTTGAATCGTGAAGTTGGGACTTCTTTAGTAGGACATAGAGATCAGTGGCATCGGAGCCTTCTATTGTTGAAGAGGATGAAGTGACTACCACGTGTTAATGAAAGGTATGAAGGGCTCTGAGTAGAGAAAGCCTTGAACCTCCGATATTGATGATCTGTGCAGGACCTCCATGTGGCCTTTGACGAGGGCTTTGCGAGGGCTGCAGGTGGCACAGACCATCAAAGGAGAGGGTTGGTGGAGTTGCAGGACATGTAGTATAGGGAGGAGCAAAAGATATATGACAGTGGAGGAGATGAAGATGATGGAGGGGGGTGGTGGAGCGAAGGATGGAAGATAAGTAGCAGAGCGGAACGAAGCGAGGTGGAATGACAATGCGATCAGAAGAGGGTAGATGAGATGAGAAGGCAGAGGAGGAGTACTTGGAAGGTAGATCGATGGAGATGGAGCTGGAGCAGAGCAGACACGGGGTGCAAGCTGCAATGGCCATGAGGCCTGATCATCCTGCATCTTCGAGGCCTTCATTAGGGAAGATGTTGGTTTGACAGAGATGTCACTTCCGACCGGGTCCTAGGCTCCTGTGGACGCTTCCATGGACGTATCCTTTGAATAGAGGTCAATGACGAGTCATTATAGAGAGAGAGAGAGGAGAGGTGATGATTTAGGAGGAGTCGCCGACAGTTGGAACGGGATAAGGGCGATTGCGATGATGGTTGCCGGAGATAGAATAGAGAGGAAACAATGGTAATGATGAATCTGCAACTTATCCTCTTTATTCACTTATTTTAGATTAAAATCCCTTATAAAACACCTGTATATAACACTAACTCCATATTCTTACTCATTTGCATCGGTGTGTAAATATTGTATATTTTTATATTATTTCAACCTAAAATAAAGAAAGAAAGAAAGAAAGGAAAAATAAAGAAAAGAAAAGAAAAAAACTGTATATATGTAATAGATACAAGTGGACCTGAATCCCGAGAGTAGGTCTAGACTTGACCTGATCGACCAAGAATAAAGTAGGGGGAGATAGGGTCCTTAATCAGAAAATCCAAAAAGAATGTGTGTGTTGAAAATATTTCTCACTTAATTTTTTATATATGTATAAAATTAACACTAATTTATTTGTATATAAATTGATCTCAAAATAAATAATTTTCAAAAAAAATTTGTAAATAAAAATGTTGAACAAATAATAAAAATAATTGCACAATGAAATCATGTATATAATAAAAGTAACCACATCCAGAAAAAGCCATTAAGCGATAATTGAAATATCAATTTTGGCTCCATACGAACTCAAATTGAACCAAACTCACTTCCATTGTATTCTAAATTGAATTATCTTTAAAATGGATGTGATTTCATAATTTTTGGAGTTACGGTTGAAAAGTCGGTTTTCTGGGGTAGTTTGTGTGATTGTGTCATTTATTTGTACATATTATATTTGTAAATATTTGTAAATATTTTTACTAATTATTAAAAAAACTATTTTCCATATTTTACCATGTGAATAATGAACTATATGTATATAGTTAATTTTCTTAAATAACTACCATAAAAAATAAAAAAAATTAATATTTATTTTTCAAATTAATAGAGAAGAAAAAATAGTCAATTTTTGCACCAAGTTCTTTTATCTTTATCTCACTTCAAATTTCTTTTCTCTTATCTCTTATTTATTTAAAATTTTAAAAATTCAAATTCCATTCTTCTATCTATTAATATGGCTCATCATCCCTCTTTTCAACTTGATCAATCTTTGGTGAAAGGAGCCTAATCTTCGAGAGTCTTCTTGTCGCAGATGGGTACCTAGCCTCCAAGCCATCTGGTGACAGCGAGTCAGCCTTCGTCGAGGTGATCAAGGTCTTTTCCGCTCCTAAGTTGATATCCACATTTTTCTTCTCTTATTTTTATCCTAGAGTAATCGTAGTTTAATTTTTCGGATTTTTATTTTGTCTACATATTTTTTTATCTAGATCTTAGAATCCATCTCAACTTTTATTCACCTTCGATTCCGATTTTTCATCTCACTTTCTCTATCTCTACGCGTTCATTTCTACCTCGCATGATGTCTCACCTCGGACCATGCACTGTGGTCGGAGATCCAGTTCCATCCGCCATTCTCCTCAGAACCGCACTCGGTCACATCTTCTGTTTTTATTTTGGGATCGAGTCATCATGCTTGCGTCCTAATTTGTTTAGGAATAAAATATAAAAAAAAACACGTTTTCTTTCTTTTTAACATTTGTTTTGCCGGATAAATAAAAAACAAAAAAAATAAATAAAAAAATAATTCTATTACATTTTACAAAAAAATTAAAAAATTATTTTTCTGTTTATGCTTTACTAAGGTAAAAAATTAAAAAATTTTCTCTACCGCCGCCTAAGCTCTTCGCCACACCATCTCTTCTTACGCCACTACTGCTCTCACCGAACAACACCGCCCCGCGGAGGTGTGTGTCACCCCGCACGAAGCTACGCCATCACCCAAGCTTCCCACTAGCATCTCCGACCATCCTCCATCACGCTTCGACCGCAACCACGAGCCACCATAGGCCATAGAGATTCAGCACCATCTTCGCACTCACGGAGGAGAACCACCTCCGTTCCTAACTAGCTTTGGCCTTATCTACTTCTCCCATCTCCTTCAGACCTTGCGGCCTAAAGCAAGACACCTTGAAGCTCCTCTATCCATCGCCACCATGCGCCACCACAGCTGCGCGCTCCTACAACACATACCACGCTAATGAAGACCGCAACTCCTCAATCGCGGAGATCAATCATCTTCATGTACCTGGGAACCACGCGCCTCCGACATAATCTAGTCCTTCAACTGCGAGCTCCCTCACCACCCTAGCGGTCGATCGACGACATCCAGCGTGCCCTTCCATCCAGATCTCCACCGACCTGCCGCCTGCTTGTGAAGGAAGAAGGTGGTGGCGGCTCCCCATCGCATGCCCCCTTTGGAGCCTTTTTCTTTGATGAAACAAATGATAGAAGAAACACCAAGTGGTTTTAAAATTTAAAATTGGTGAAATTACATTCACACCCTTAAATGTTTTCAAATTTGTAAGAAGACCCCCCGTAGCCTCACATCACGTGCAAAGCATGTTTATTATTAGGTAATTTACAGTCTAAACCCTCTATTTTATTTCTAATATTTATTCAATACAAAAAACATTAAATAATTACATTGTTGTCTCTGTTATCCAGACTATTTATTTTGCATGTTCTTTTTATTGAAATAATTGATTTCATTGCTCTAAAAATTCAAGAAAAATTTGTGTAGACTCCTGATTTGTGCCTAGTCAAATCTTTCATTGCATTTCATAATCACTAGATATTAATAAAAAATAAAAAACATGTCATTTTTCCTTATTTAAAATTCAAAAATTCATAAAAATTTGAATATTGCTCTAAAAATTCTAAAAAATAGATTAGTTTTATTTCATAATCTTTCATTTTCTATGCAAATTTAATGCATTAATTATTCATAAAACTTAAAAAATTTGTAAAATACTAAAAATCTTATAAAAAACATAAAAAATTCTATAAAAAATCCAAAAAATCGTGAATTCACTTCTACTTGTGGATATTTGCCTATACTTTAGCATAAAAATATTTTCCAGCAGTTTTGGGCACTTAAAATATTTTTTAGTTGCAAATTACTCCAAGATGTGTATTTCTTATTCTTTTTGCCACTGTTTTATTTTTATAAAAATATAAAAACATCTTAAAATTCTATAAAAATTCCCAAAAAAGCTTTTAAAACCCAAAAAAATTTTCTTTGGATTTTTCTGAGCATTTTTGATATAATTAAAAAATACAAAAAGAGTGTGAGGTGCGTGTTTCTTCCATTGTGCATATTGTTCCTTATTTGAAAATTAAAAAAAAATGCAAAATTAAAATCACTAAAATTTGAAAATTATAAAATAAAAAATAGAAATAAAAAAAAAGATAATAATATCCACAAAAAGCTATGGGAGTTTTCCTTTGAGATTCCAGTTTCTTCTCTTAATTGAATCCTTTCGATTATTTGAATAACCCTCGAGAATTGTAGCGTCCCTGAGTTCAATGATGTCCGTTGTACATGTAAATAAGTAGCAAAAATATTTCTCTTGCTCACATTATTCTTTGTAATTATTTTGTTGCGAGAGCACAAATATTTTTGTTTGATCCGAGAATTTTGGGGATAACGACAACTTGATATCATTAATAACCAATCCTAAAGTTTTCCATGTTAACAAAATGGTGCCATTGCTGGAGAGGCACAAAGAGGGTAGTTAGATTTCTCTTTTGACCTATTATTCTTGGTTGTTTATATCTTTTCACATTTACACCATTGTTCGTATCCACTGCATTTATTTCATTATTTCTGATCATATTTTTATAGTTGTGTTTCTTATATATTCTCTCTTTTCTTTTTCTTGCGAGGGCCCGCAGAGCGAAGGAGGCGATCTTAGGAGAGTCGAAGCATCCAAGCGAAGCGGAGGCAACTTGATTCATCTCGAAGCTGCATAAGAGCGTAGGAGGAGAAGAAGATTTTGAGAGAGACCATCATTTGGATCATAGATAGTTTTCTCATATATTTTAGCATTTGAACTCTTGTAAGTGGACATTCATTGGTTGCGGGGTCTGTTTCGCCAAGTGCCGGTGCACTTGGAGGACCTCACCAGATATGTTTTTATTGCCTTATTTTTCTTTGTTTCACACGGATTTCATGAGATACCTATTGATTGCTTTATTTAATTTGCTTGAGCCATTACTTAGATCAAAACACCCTAAACAAGAATTTATGTACCTATAGAGTAGAGCATAATTGCACATAGTCAAATTTTATTTCTTCTTGCCTATTAATAGAAGATATCATCTAGGACGATTCACTTGCACCATATAGGTTAGTTTACTTTTTTGTATTTAAATTCTGCGCGGATTATTTTGCATGTAGAGTGTCGGTGACAAGGTACACATATCTAAACCCTTCAAGCATAATTGTTTTTAATCACGCATTGGCATTTCTAATCTCCTTCCTTGTTTTCCCTCACATGAGTTAAAAAGGAAATTGGACATGGTACGCGACTCATTTACAATATTTAAACCAAGTGACAACTGCCTAAATTACAGGACTACTAAAGAAAACTCGAACCTAAAATAAACACAAGGAAAAACCATTGTTTTGGGGAGAGTAACTGCTCATTGTTTAGTCTGTATGTCGCAAGAGAGCGACCCACACACTAGGATAGAACCACACCCGAACTCTTTTTAGACTACTGTATTAGGGTTAGTTGTTCTCCAATAGGGATCTCTCCGGGTAGACGGTAAATGGTTCGTGACGTCCTTAACAGATTGAATTGATCGGGTAGCCCGTAAATGGTTCACAATTCAGACTGGTTAGGAAAGATCTAACTTTGGGATTAGTCCAGTCTCCTGGGAGCATTGGGTTCCTAAAAGCTCGCTTTAACCGCTCTGATAGATGTAATCTCACCAAACTCTAAAAATGACAAGATAATTGACTGAACCTTCACCATCTTCGCAATGAGTTGAGTTGGTGAACAGGGTGTTTGTATTGTGTTTGATTTATAGTGATAAAGATCCTTCTGCGTAATTTGCTCCTTCATTCACTTTCACTCTTGCATTGACCGTTGTGTTCTCGCATCCTTCCTATTGATTTTTAAGTTATCGGACCGAAGTATTTCTCATTCAGACTTTGCGAACTCATTCTACGCTCCGAGCCGTTCACATTCTATTCAGGGAGACTTACTTCACGAATATTCCTCTTCTCCACTTCACCCTTTACAACATCCATCAACCTAGTATTTGAGATTGGCTTTAATCTCAAATTAATATCCGAGACTCCATCAATTCTGAGCACTAATCCAGTATCTTGCACATTTTCAGAGTCATGCACCAGATACTTAATGCCACCAAAGGGAAAGGGAACTATGCAGGAGCAGAGCGAGATCAACAATACCATGTTAGCCTCCATTCAGTCAATTCAAGACCAGTTAATAGAACATGCTAATTTTCAGACCACATTGAGAGATATAATTCTCAAGATGAGACATGAAAGAGAAGATAGGACAGAGGGGGATAACAGAAACCCTGAAGGTGGGAATGAGAGAGAAGAACCTTACATAGAACCTGGGGCTAAGCCTACATTAAAGGATGCTTATATTCCAGGGGCAGGACAGACAAATTCTTGGATACAAATCCCTATTGCTCATTGTCATTTTGAGCTTAAGCCCACTATTTGACCTCTTCTCCCAATATTCCATGGAAATATTAATGAAGAACCTTATATACACCTCCAGCAGTTTGATCGCATTTGTGGAACAATACACAACCAAATGTCTCATTAGAGGTAGTGCAGATGACCGCCTTTCCTTTCAGTCTGATAGGAAAAGCTTTATATTGGTTAAATCACTTGGGGAAGGTTGTCACTACTTGGGAAGAGCTGAGGTCCGCATTTCTGAATAAATATTATTCGCTCGGATGACTCAACCAAATGCAATCTTTGATTGCTAATTTCTCCCATATTCCCCAAGATCCTATTCACGAGGCGTGGGAAAGATCGAGAGATCTGATGGAGAAATGCCCCCATCATTATATCCCAAAGACCAGTCTTGTATAAAATTTCTTTGAGGGTTTAAGCATTGAGAATCAGAAGATGGTAGATGCCACTTGTGGGGGGAGCTACTTCAACAAGGATGAGGACGTCCTTTATCAATTTTTTAAGGAGATGGCAGAGGGTTCAATAACTCTTTCTTCTTCACGTGCTTTTCAAAAGCACCCGGTCACCGCCCCTACAGTACCCCACAAGGATGTCAATATGACAACATCACAAGAAGTGAATAGGTTGGATAGATCTAATATGACCATTATGGAAACCACCTAACCAAAGTGGACATTTTTGAGAAATGATCCAAGGATCTTGAGAAGCTTCAAGTGACCGAGCATAGGACAAAGAACCTGGATAAGATGGATGACATAACAAAGCACATGGATCTTCTTGTGAGTAAGATCAGTGCAGTTCACAGTATGAGTGCAGCAACTGATACCTCTACTAGGGAGCAGACTTCTTCCACCTAGCAGAGTAGCAGAGGACCATCCACAGTTCAGCATGTCTTCTACACGCAAACACCTGATTAGGTTCAACAACATGCACATTAGATAGTTCCATACCAATAGGAAGTATCCTACATTCCTGAGAAGCAGTCTCCACCTCCACCTATCATTCAGGCAGTGAACGGTATCTGGTTCGACCGTGAGCGAAACCATCCCCGTCCATCAGGACAAGGCTAGTTGGGTTCATATCAGGGTTAGAGACCCGCCCACCAGCTTCAAGGAGGCAGACAACAACCGTACTAACACCAACAGTTCCAACCTCACTTTCAGTCTCCACCACAATTCCAAAATTGGAGATAAGGCCATCCACAATAACAGTCTATGTATTTTCCTCATCCTAACCTGCAACAGACTACATATTATGGACATTATCCTCCTCCCCCTCCTCCTCCTCATATCAGAGTCTGTATGGTTACCAACAGCCTCTGTACTATGAGTCTCAACGACAGTTATGAGAATCCCGAGTCCCCTTCAGTCAACCTAGCACTGGACCAACTTTCATTGCTCATGAAGAACATGAATGAGCTGACTCAGCGGATCAATGACCTGACCACCACCAAGACATTGATTCTAGCACAGGTCGAAGCCAACCCCAACAACTTTAGATGTAAGGAGCATGTAGCCAATAGCCCAACCACCCCTGAGACAAGTATGTTCCTTGATTTTACATGTTTATCTGACGCCATTGATCTCAGGAGCGATAGGAGACTGCAGTCACCTACAAACCAGTTGGGGTTGGGAGATCAAACCACTGAGAGAACATCATCTTCTACATCATCTCCTTCACTAGCAGTCGAGAGGACCAGTGTAGCAGCACCTAAGTCTAGAGTTTCATCGCCTTCACCACCACCTTCACCAGGCAAATGTAGATCACCATCAGCAAGGGAGAATATACTAGTCACAAATTTTTCCTCTTCGCCAGCAACAACATCTCGTTCTATTTTAGATTCTATTGTCTTCCACCTAATTCAGACAACATTGTAAAGATTGATTCTCGTTGTCATTTTGTACATGAGGATTCTACTTTGAATAATGGAAATGAACATTTGCATGTTTATTCTGATTCAGTGCCATTTCCTTCTTCTCAAATCTAAGAAAATTCGAAAATAAAATACAACCCTATCCTATCCTGGAGTAGTTGAATCTTACAGAAAATTAAATATGCCACTCCTTAAGGCCATGGAATACATGTATACAATAAAAAAGGTAATGAAAGAGGCATGTACACAAAAGAGTCAACCAAGGAAGAACATACGAAAGGAAATAGAGAAACACATCCTCACCATGGCCACAGTTCATGCCATCAATAACCTATCCTAAAAAGAAAGTCAAGGGAGCACCTCACATCCGTTGCCATATATTTGATAAAGAATTTGATCGTACTCTTCTCGATAGCGGTTTCTCCATTAATGTCATGACTTCCTCTTTACTAACTGATATTCAGTTAGGGTCTCTTAAAACAAACAGGATGATACTTCAGTTTGCTGATAGATCGATTAAGAGGCCAAGAGGCATTTTATAGGACGTTATTGTAACGGTGTAAGGATTGAAATTCTCTATTGATTTTTTTGTCATGGATATGGACACACCTGCACCATTACTCCATACCCCGATCATACTAGGTCAACCATTCCTCTGAACTGTCGAAGCATCAGTTGATTATGGTACTTGAGAGATCATCTTTCACTCTTGTAGTGACAAGATGAAAATTGAGACGATCTCTGATCCTAGACCATCACTGCCACCTGCAGCAGATGAGACAGAGAAAGCTATATCAGAGCCAGATGACTGTGATTTTCTTGCTAAATTCAAAGAGATAACTATTTTCACTTATTTTAAGATACCCAAGAGTTCCTTTCTAAAATGGACTCAATGGAAAGTACAGTCGACATGAGTTCCCTTGGTGGTCCAATTGAGCTAGTTGTTGATTAACAGTTTGAGCTGATTTCTGAGGATCAATTTGAGTTTTTACAAGCACCTTCTGATATTCCTTTGATACACTTTTCTGAGATTACTGATGATAGGCCTCATTCTGAGAGTTCTGAATTACATATATCTGAGACATGCGTTGAATTTACTGATTTATGCACAAATGAGAGACATGTTTTTGAGAGAGAAACCACATGGCGTATCTGTGTAGATTATCGATGCCTGAACTCAGCTACCAAGAAATATCACTTTCCACTACCTTTATTTATCAGATTATTGAGAAGTTGGTAGGGAAAGAGTTCTTCTGCTTCTTGGATGGGTACTCGGGATACAACCAAGTTGCTATCTCTCTTGAGGATCAGGAGAAAACTCCTTTCAATTGTCCGTTCGACACCTGCGCCTTTAGACAGATGTCCTTTGGATTGTGTAATGCTTCCTCTACATTCTAAAGGTGTATGTTGGCCATTTTTGCTGACATGGTGGGTAGTTTCCTTGAGGTCATGGTGAGGAGATTCCGATCTGGGTACTTACTTCATGGCGTATCTGTGTAGATTATCGATGCCTGAACTCAGCTACCAAGAAATATCACTTTCCACTACATTTATTTATCAGATTATTGAGAAGTTGGTAGGGAAAGAGTTCTTCTGCTTCTTGGATGGGTACTCGGGATACAACCAAGTTGCTATCTCTCTTGAGGATCAGGAGAAAACTCCTTTCAATTGTCCGCTCGACACCTGCGCCTTTAGACAGATGTCCTTTGGATTGTGTAATGCTTCCTCTACATTCTAAAGGTGTATGTTGGCCATTTTTGCTGACATGGTGGGTAGTTTCCTTGAGGTCTTCATAGTCAATTTCTCCGTCTACGGCGATAGTTTCGACACATGTGTTGCTCATTTAGATCGAGTTCTTCAACGTTGTTGTGAGGTAAACCTAGTGCTCTCATGGGAGAAGAGTCACTTTATGCTGACTAATGGGATTGTATTGGGCCATGTCTTCTCCAAACATGGTATGGAGGTTGACCCGACTAAGATTGATGTGATTTTTCATGTTAGAGCCACAACAGGACCAGTTGAGGTCATTTTTGAGACACATATGATTTTGTAGGTGATTCATAAAAGACGTCAACAAAATTGCCAGACCGTTGACTAAGCTTCTATGTAAGGAGACTGAGTTTGTTGTCGATGAGAAAGTCCTTGCATTCAATCAAATGAAATAGATGGTTACTAGTGCTCTTGTCTTACAACCACCTGATTGGTTTCTTCCTTTTGAAATCATGATAGATGCCTCATATTTCACAGTTGGCACTATTTTAGGACAGAGAAGATATGAGATACCATTTGCTATACACTGTGATAGCAATACTTTTGATGAAGCACAACGAAATTATATAGTTACAAAGAAGGAGATGTTAGCTCATCGGTTCCCACATTATTTTATGCATGGATCACACTGCCATATGACACATTCAAGCAAAGAAGGATGTTGAACCATTCCTTATGAGATGGATCCTTCTTCTCTAAGAATTTGATTTAGAGATTTGAGATAAACATGGAGTGAAAAATGTCGTGCCATATCACCTTTCTCGTATCACAGATGCAGAGACCTCTGAGCAGAACATGATCCCTATTTCGAAAACCTTTCCATATGAGGTCATTTTGTCTGTGGACTCACTCCAATGGTATGCTGATATTGTGAACTATCTTGTCTCCAAGAAAGTCCATAAGATTGGACGAAGTATAAATTAGATAGATTTATGTCAGAGATTCATTATTACTAGTGGGAGGATCCGTACCTATTTCGCAAGGGTGCAGATTTTATCTAGAGAAAGTGCATTCCTCAAGAGAAACACACTAGTGTACTTGAGCACTGTCACAAATTAGAATCTGGTGGGCATCATTCGGGGAAACACATGACATCGAAGGTTTTATAGAGTGGCCTATGGTGGCCTACATTTTTTTAGGATGTTACGGAGTATGTTCGAGGTTGTACTGACTGTCAGAAAATGGGAGGAACCATTGATTCCAAAGATAACATGATACTACGATACCTGATTTATGATGTTTTTTTATTATTGGAGTATAGAATTCATGGGCCCATTTCCTGTCAGTCAGGGATTTCAGTACATCTTGCTCGTCGTAAATGTTTTTAGTCGATGGGTGGGGGCTATCCTCACCCGAGCCGCAGATAGTCGTACAGTGTGTTCCTTTCTCAAGGACCACATTATTGCACGGTTCGGGATTCCCAAAATATTGATTTCAGAAGGGGGAAGCAATTTCATTAATAGAGAAGTAAAGAAACTTGTGAAGGAGTATGCCATTAAGAACAGAGTTACCTCTCCTTACCACCCTAAGACTAATGGCTTGGCAGAAATTTTAAATAGGGAGACAAATATGATATTGCAAAAACTTGCACGCCCAGATAGGAAGAACGTGTCCCACATGCTTGATTCGGTTTTATGGGCTTATCAGACAACGTACAAGTCTATTTTGGTTATGTCTCCCTATATATTGGTGTGTGGAAAGCCTTGCCACCTACCAGTAGAATTAATTCATAAATCTTTATGGACACTTCGTGTATGCAATCCTGATTATGAGAAAGAAGGAAAGAACATGAAGTTAGATTTGAATTGATTAATGTAATTACGAGACTTTGCATATGATAACTCACTCATGTATAAGGAGAAAGTCAATCATTGGCATGATAAACACATTCGAAGGAAGATTTTCTCTCCTGATCAGAAAGTTTGGTTATTTGATGCTAAGTTGAAGTTGTTTCCAGGAAAATTGGAAAGCAAATGGTCAGGACCGTTCATCTTGAGAGCTATGCGTGACAAAGGGAGTATTGTCATATCTGGGTTGTCATCTGATGCACAACCATTTGTTGTGAACGGATAGTTGCTGAAGCCATATTTAGATCATGATACATTCCTGTCCCATGTGGATTCTATATCTGTGGTCTTAGACGATGATCTTTTGATTCCATCTTCTGCGTCTGATATATGAGCTGACTACCTCTTGTATATACTTTCATTTCATTCTTTCTTCTCTTGTTTTATCGTTCACCCCTTTTCCATGTGTATATATGTTATACTGAGGATACACTTTATCCTAAGTATGTGTGTGGGGGGCGGGAGGGGTGAAGGATTTGTGTTGTTCATATTTGTCCTGTTCATCACCCCTGTTTTTGCATATACTTAGGAATACTCTGCCCTAAGTATAGGGGGAGTGATGTTGTTCACATCATTTTGTTTTGTATGTTTTTCCATTGAGCCCTTACATTCTCTGCATCGGTTTTTCCTTTTGTACAATCTACTATACTTAGGATTACTTGATCCTAAATATAGGGGGATCACCGACTTCTCTTCTTTTTATCTTTTCTTTGAGTCGTTATAGCATAAGAGTCTCTTTACTTTTCAATACATAACATGAGTTATGTCTTCCCTTATCGCTCTTTGATCACTATGAGGACATAGTTCAAGCAAAGTATAGGGGGTGTCGTATATATTGTATATATACTTTAGACATAACTTGTACTTTTAAGATAATTATTTTTGGGATATGTATATAATTTCATAAAATCCACATGTAAAAAAACTAAAAAAACAAAAAGAAAACAAATAACAAACAAAGAATTCCAAAAAATTACAAAACCAAAAGTCTATAAAAATTTGCATAATTAAAAAAAACTTTCTTTTTACATATGTAATTTTCTTCAAAAATCCATAAAAAGTTCAAAAATAGAAAATTGTTTTTAAAAAATGTTCTTTTCACATGTGCACCATTTTTTTAAAAATTCTTTCTTTGCATTGTATATTTTCTTGCAATTGCATGTACATTTTTCAAGATATTATTGACATTTAAACTAAAATAAAATTGAAGAATGGAGCTTAGTTGGATCTTAATCCACTTAATTTCAGAGGAACCTTATAAGAAATGGAGTTAAGACTTTTCAGGTCCTAGTGACTTAATTCTTTGAGTCCATAAGACTATGTTCTCATGTCACTTGAGTAGTCTAAGTAGAATATTTAACAACACATGCATGAGTCTTTCATACCGTGGCTTATCTTGGACAAGTACTCTACATGTAGCTCTTCATGGATTAGGTAGTGAGGAGGCATAATCTTTTGGCTTGGGGTAACATACGGGGGTTGTACATCTAGGCAGAACTTCTCGTCTTCCTTTAGGAAGGGAAGTGTCAATCTAGTCTAGTGATGTTGAGGTCTAATGATAGGAGGCTGTGGGGTTGCAATAGTCCTTCAAAAGAGGGATAGTCTACTGCCTCAAGAGGAAAAACCCCTTATGTACATGGTGCACCTTGTTTATAAGAGATGGGGAGCTATATGTCACTTACACCGTACAAGTAAAGATTCATAGTCATAAGAATTTGTGTATGTAGACTTGTTCTGACCTGACTCTTGAGACAACTTGAATAGGAGTCTCGTGGGACTTAGAGTCTGTTAGGTTTTAAATCCAATTCCCATTAAGGTTCCGCCACACTAATAATCCAAATGTCTGATAGAGTTCCAAACTACAATTTTATGAAGATAAGTTTAATACTCAATATTGTCCTAACTTATATATTTTCATTTCTTTTTTCTTCTATTCACTTATTCTTTCAAATAAGTGTTTGCTAAAGGACTAGTAATGGTAAAGCATATGGGGATGATGAATGTGCAATTCATCATCTTTATTCATTTAGTTTAGCTTAAAATCCCTTTGAAAACACATGTATATAATATTAACCCCATATTCTTACTAATTCACTTCTATGTGAAAATATTGTATATTTTTATATTATTTTAACCTAAAATAAATAAATAAATAAATAAATAAAAATAAAGAAAAAGCCGTATTTGTAATAGATACAGGCTGACCTGAATCCCTAGAGAAGGTCAAGATTTGACCTGATCGATCAGGAATAAAGTAGGGGGAGATAAGGTCCTTAATCAGAAAATTTAAATAAAAAATGTGTGAGTTGAAAATACTACTTACTTATTTTGTACATATGTATGAAACTAACACTATTTTATTTGTACATAGTTGACCTCTAACTAAATAATTTTCAAAGCAAAAGTTGTAAATAAAAATATTTGCTAAATAATAAAAATAATTGCACAACGAAATCATTTATATAGTAAAAGTAACCACATCCAGAAAAAGCCATTAAGAAATAATTGAAAGAACAATTTCGGCTTCATATGAACTCAAATTGAACCAAACTCACTTCCATTGTATTCTATATTAATTTATCTTCAAAATGGCTATAATTTCATAATTTTTGGAGTTACGGTTGAAAAGTCAGCTTTCTGGGGTGGTTTGTGCAATTTTGTTATTTATTTGTATATATTACATTCGTAAATAGTTGTGAATAATTTCTAATAATGATTTAAAATAAAAAATAATTTCCTTATTTAACCATGCATATAATGTACTATATGTATATATTTTTGTATATAGTTAATTTTATTAAATTACTACCACAAAAAATAAAAATTTAACATTTATTTTTCAAATTAATAAAGTGACGAAAAAAATAGATAGTTATTGTAAATATTTTTAGACACTAATTTGCTTTATATTTATATCGTTTCAAATTTCTTTTTTCTTATCTCTTATATTTATTCAAAATTTTAAAAAATTCAAATTCCATTCTTCTATCTATTAATATGGCTCCTCATCCCTCTCTTCAACTTTATCAATCTTTGGTTAGAGGATCCCAATCTCAGAGAGTCTTCTTGTCATAGAAGGGTGCGTAGCCTCCGAGCCGTCCGGTGACAGCGAGTCTGCCTTCGTCGAGGTGAACAAGGTCTTTTTCGCTCCTAAGGTGAGATCCGCATTTTTCTTCTCTTATTTTAATCCTAGGTTTATCATAGTTTAATTTTTTGTATCTTTATTTCCTCGTCATATTTTTTTATCTAGATCTAGAATCCGTCATGAGTTTTATTCACCTCCGATTCTAATTTTTCATCTCACTTTCTCTATGTCCGCGCATTCTTTTCTACCTTGCACGATCTCTCACCTCAGACCATGCATGGTGGTCGGAGATCCGGTTCCATTCGCTATCCTCCTCGGAACTACAGTCGGTCACGTCTTCCATTTCTATTTTGGGTAAGTCATCATGCTTGCGTCCTAATTTGTTTATAAATAAAAAAATAATAAAATACAAAAAATGTTTTCTTTCTTTTAAACATTTGTTTTGCCGGATAAATAAAAAACAAAATAAAAAAATAAAAAAATTCTGTTACAATTTTCAAAAAAATAAAAAAATTTATTTTTTCTATTTCTACTTTACTAAAAAATAAAAAAAATTAAAAAATTCTCTCTGTCGTCGCCAATGCTCTTTGCTACACCATCTCTTCTAACGCCACCACTATTCTCGCAGTTCCACACCGCACCACGGAGGCGTGTTTCTCCCTGCACGAGGCTGCACCACTGCCCAAGCATCCCACTAGCATCTTCGGCCATCCTCCATCGTGCTCCGACCGCAACCACGTGCCATAATATGCCATAGAGATTCTGTGCCATCTTCGCACTCACAGAGGATAACCACCGTTGTTCTCGACTAGCTTCGTCCTTATCCTCTCCACCCACCTCCTTCACCCTTACGACCTGAAGCAAGCCACCTTAAAGCTCCTCCATCCATCGCCACTGCGTGCTACCATGGCTGCGCGCACCTGCATCACATCCCAGGCCAACGAATACCGCAACCCCTCAACCGTAGAAATCAATAATCTTAACGCGCCTGGGAATTGCATGCCTCCGACATCATCCAGTCCTTCAACTACGAGCTCCCTCGTCGCCCTAGCAGCCGATCGACGATCTCCGCCGCTCCCTTCCATCAAGATCTCCACTGACCCACCGCCTGCTTGTGAAGGAAGAAGGGGGCGATGGCACCCCATTACATGCTCCCTTTGGAGGCTTTTGATTTGAAGAAATGAAGGATAGAAGAAATGCTAACGGGTTTTTAAATTAAAAATGGGCAAAAAGACATTCAAACCCTTAAAAATTTTTAAATTTGCAAGAAGACCCCCCTTAGCCTCACATCACGTACATAACACATTTATTATCGGGTAATTTACACTCTGCACCCTCTTTTTTATTTCCGTTATTTATTCAATGCAAAAACATTAAATACTTACATTCTAGTGCCTATTAGCCAGACGATTTATTTTGCATGTTCTTTTTATTGAAATAATTGTTTTCAATGCTCTAAAAATTCTACAAAAAAATTGTGTAGACTCTTGATTTGTGCCTGATCATTGTATAAAATTTTCATTACATCATCATCAATTGACATTATTAAAAAATAAAAACGTGTATTTTTTTTGTGTTTTAAATTTAAAAGTTCAAAAAATTTGAATATTGCTATAAAAACTCCAAAAAAATAGATTAGTTTTAGTTCATCATCTTTTAATTTCTTTCCAAATTTTGTGCATTAATTATTTATAAAAAAATGTAAAATAATAAAAATTTTATAAAAATAAAAAATTTTGAAAATCCAAAAAATCGTGATTACACTTCTGCTTGTAGATATTTGACCATGCATAAAAATATTGCCAGGAGTTTTGGGTATTTAAAATATTTTTAAGTTACAAAGCACTCCAGACTATGCACTGTTTATCCTTTTTTACATTGTTTATTTTTAGAAAATACAAAACCATCAAAGCTTTTAAAACCAAAACATATTTTCTTTGCATTTTTCTGAGCATTTTTTATATAGTTTAAAATTACAAAAATAGTGTTGGGTGCATGTTTCTTCCCTTGTGCATATTATTCCTTATTTGAAAATTTTAAAAAAAATGCAAAATCAAAATAACTAAAATTTGAAAAACAAAAGATAAAAAATATAAAAATTAATAGATAAAAAAATCCACAAAAACAATGGTAGTCTGCCTTTGAGATTCCTACTTCTTCTCTTAATTGAATTTCTTTCGATTATTTGAATAACCTTGGGGAATTGTACCCTATCTGAGTTCGATCCTGTCCGCTGTACAGGTAAATAAGTAGTAAAAACATTTCTCTTGTTCATATTATTCTTTGTAATTATTTTGCAGCAAGAGAACAAAAAAATAAATTTTTTGTTCAATCTAGGAATTTTGGGGATAACAACGACTTCATATCATTAATAGCCGATCCTCAAGTTTTCCGTGTCAACAGGTAGCTGGAGATAATGGAGGTAGGTTCGATTGGGGATTAAGTTAGCTACAGGTGAAGGGGGGAATTGTTAGGTGTTTGGTGATAGAGAAAGTTAGCGCGAGGTTAGGGTCATTGGTTAGAATAAGATAAGGGGTTAACGAACGGAGATGATTGCAACATCGTTAGAGAAGGAGGATCAGCAAAGCTAGACGGAGGAGGGAGAATACATCATATGCATGTCAAGCGAGGTGGTGGCACGTGCTAGGCACGTGATGAGGAAGAGAATCGGAGGTCACGTGCTAGGCACGAGTCGAGGAAGAGTGATGTTAGCCACGTGTTGTACAACTGGAGAAAGAGGAGGAAATGGAGTCACATGTTAGGCACATGAAGAGAGAGAAGAAGGTGGGAGATCGTGAGACACGTGTCTCTAGTGAGGGCGTGCCACATGGCGTGTTGACCAAGAAGGTTGACCAATGCATAAAATGAATGAATAAATCAATGAAAATAAAATATGGAGTCATATGCAAATATGATCAACATAAAAAATGATTCTCTTAATGCAATCTACAATGTTCATGAAGGCTTCACTTGCAAATGAAATGAAGATGTAAAATATGAATTTTTTGGATGGTATTTTATGTATATAAAAAAAGCAATTATTGGCTTTGCAATTTTTCGTTTGATTTTCGGATGATAAATGAATGAAAACAAAAATTAAACAGGTTAATGAAATAATGCAATGAACTCAAATGAAATTTTTCGGATTTTTATGGGGTGAGTTAATGTCGAAATAAATTAGGGAGATGGAATGTGCACAAATGGATCGAGTTAGAAAGCTCAAGTCAGAATTTGTTTTTATTGCTTTTCTGATTTTCTAGATTTTGATTTCTATGTAATTTATTATAATAATGAATAAAATAAATAAATGAAAAATAAAAAAATTAAAAGAGTGAAATATGCACAATAAATGACATGCTAAAATCATCAAAGACGTACAATGCGTAGTTAGGTCCCAAAACCCAATTTTCACTAATGGACTCCGATTCTTTTGAATTTGGTTTTGACTTGTATATATTTGAACGTACATAAATTTAAAAGTGAGTACAATATATGTACATTGTATGAGAGATATATCAACGTTTCGATCTATCTTTTCTGAAATTAGGGTTTGAGATTATTTTGCATATGTACAAGGTAGTACTTTTTAGGATATTTCATGGATTAAGGTTAGTAATATGTATACAATGAAGTTGATTTCATGTGATTTAGAATTAAAATAAAATAATTAAATTAAAGTAAAGTTAGCTATTTTACAGGTCAATTGTACACTAGATTGCTCCTAATTTGATGTAATGATGAATGATAAAATGCGAATATGATTTACACATGCATGAATAATAATTATGCAACTCAGATGATTAAATGCCAATGATTTTTGGGTAATTGGGATTTATTATCCACTTTTAGAGCTATGAATCACATATTCATCAAAGTCCCAATTTCCTTTTAATCCTATGTGGAGAAACACAGAGGGAGGAGTTGAAAAAGCCTATGCAATTCAATAAACTAATGATGAGTGCTCATGTATATAGTGATCCTCGCAATATCCGTGCAATATGCCAGACATAATAGAAATTTAAACTATATGCTTGCATTGGAAAACCACTCCTAGATAGATATTTCTATTAGCGAGTGAAGAACATATTAATTTATCTAAGTAAAATGTCTACTGCATTTATTTAATGTGAAATATGTAGACCTAAGACTACGAGTGAAATGAATTAATCTTAGAAACTCTAATAGAGGTTATGTAGTCCTACATCTATGTCAAGCACCACAAATAATATGGGCTTGCCGAGTGTCCAGTGTCCACGTATAATGAGAGTCTTTAAACAAAGACCCCTAGAAAAAAGAAAATATCACAAATCATTTACAAAAATAAACGAAGAAAGCACTCTCCCTCTAAATGAAAGGAAAATATATTCGTGCCTCTTCAGTAGGATTTATCCACAGAATTACCCGCCTTTGGTTGCTCTAAGTTGCGTCTATCTCCAAGAAAGCCTCTCCAAAGCCACTAGGTCCCTCGCATAAAAAATAAAATCAAATGTTAGATATATATTTACAGAAATATATACCAGAAATAAAATGAATAAAAAATATTGAGAAATAAACAGAGAAAAAATACACAAGTTAATCGTCAGTAAGACTACTTAGGGGCAGAAAACCTAAAATCTGAATTATTTAAAATTTAACAAAAACAATATACCTCCTCAATAATGGCACCATTTTGACACCTATTCAAATGCCCTTATTTATTTGTCATTTCAATTGTAGCACAAAAATCCAGAAATCGATCAACCACATTTAAATTAATATGGAAATTAATCTCAATATGGTTAATTATTAATTTTACTTGGGTAAGTCCCTATGTCAAACTCAAGGAGGTAATATGGTGGTTTAAAATAATTATCAAATAATTTAGATGGTTACATTTTCAGAGAAATGTTTTTTAGGGTTTTTGTAGTTTTTGCAAAGTTTTTATGGCTTTTAAGTAATATATGCAATTAATTAAAGATAATATGATGTGTGCATTTTGAAAATATTTTAATGCAATAAACATATGCTATGCAATATGTGAGATAGAAATAATTAAATAAAATTTAATTTTTATGAATTTTAGATTATGAAAAAACAACATAAAGATGAAATGCAAGGACAAATGCAGGCACAAGCATGAATCATGCATACTCATAATTGATTGAAGATCCCTCTCCTATAAGTGATTTTCAGAAGATACTTGACAACAAGTTCAATTGAAGTCCCTGAATAAATTACCTCAATTTTCCATGAATTATTGGGCAATAAGAAATCATTGAAATAGAATAAAAGTGTCAAAATCATCACATATTTTTTCAAAAAAATTAATGGTAAATAATATCTCAAGATGTGAAATTAAATTCTATATGATAGAGTATGAAACAAGGTTCAAATCGACATAAAGAACACGAGAATTAGAACATAAATGCTAAAGTTATAAAGAATAGAAGTTTAGGAGCATAGGTGTAAGAAAAAAGACCTTGTAGGAGCTTATATGTAATTTCCAAAATCCGACAGGTCTTCCCTTGCAATTTACACCTCAACGTGGAGGGGTTATATGCATGCATACCAGGAAGCATGCGACATGGCTACAATAAGTCCTAGTATGGAAATGAAGGGACACATGAGTGGAATTCTCTACTAATATTCAAAAGTGTGTGCGTGTGTGTGTGTGTGGGGGGATATGGTACAATTAGTCCAAGTCACGCAAACGATGCACATGTCTAGGGGGCTCAAACATTGAATGTGGCTCGGTATCCCGAGCCTTCGCATGGTGAATGTGGTTGCTGCGAGATTGCCCTAGGCTCCATGATTGGATATGATGCTCCTAATAGATCTAGTTAATCTGTTGTGTCTCGATCCAAGGGCAGGGGGTTGGGAACGCTTAGGAGGCTACTTCGTCAGGTGCTCTTTGTCTCCAGCAGCGTCGAGATTTGGCGATCAAATTTTTGATGTCCTGACGATATATACCCGATCAGAGGTTGTCGATGGAGAGGCAGAGTGTACTGAAGTTTTTCTCTTTGTCTTCCCGATTCACTTGCAAGAAAAGTTGAGTCTCAAGCTTGGAAGGCTTGTCCTTGTCATGACCATACAAGGAGGTATGGATGTAGGGTTCCAATGGTGGAGGCAATGTAACATGAGCGAGGTGATGTGGGCAGGGGGGTTGGGAAGGGAGAACATGAACTTGAGGGGTCTTGTAGATAGGGTGATGTTGTCTTTCGGATGGATCTCTTGATGATGCAAATATGAAGAAGAAGATGGGGATTATTAAGGGAAGGAAGGGGAAGTGCAAAAGGAGGAGAAATCAGGGGGAAGATGTAAAGGAAGAAGAGCGAAGAAAGATTGGATAAAGGGCATACCTTGAAGTGTTTCATGAGATGAGAGGTAGGGGAGCGTTTTCGGTGATTGCTCAACTCCGTAGCGATGGAGTGATGAATCTCCATTTCATCACCTTTATTATTTCATTTTTGGCTTTAATCACTATCTAAATGCATGTATATATCATTATTTTTATATATTAAAATTCTTTATTTATTGTATAAATATTGTATAAAATTCATTGTTTAAAGCCAAAATAAAAGAATAAAGAAAAGAAAAATAAATAAAATACCAAAGGTATTTTATGACCCTAAACTTTGAGACCTAGACATCTTAAGGATTGGGTGGATAGGGAATAAAGTAGGGGGAGATAAAGGGTCAATAAAAGAATAAGTAATTTTTTTTCTCTATTCATTTTTGGGACCCATTTTATTCTTTTTTATTTATACCTTAAATAAAGAGTCTTGTACATGAGAGTTGTAGATAATAATACATAGAAAAATATAAAATTTACTTCATATAAAAGTAATGCACAGTGTACATTTTACACTCTGAAAAAAAATCCCAAATCCAAACTTCCCAGACTCATATCTTCTCAATATGAACTCAAAATGCATCAAAATCATTTTATTATATATACATTTTAATAAGTTATTTTATGAAAGTGGTTTCATTTAATTTATAATTTAGATGTAAAAGTTAGGTTCTGTGCCCCTTTTGTATAATATATCTTAATAAAAAATACATTTATTTATTATTTATATTTTCATTATTTTATATCTTTATAATTTTGTAAATATTATTTATAACTTTGTACATATCTAGAACACAAAAAACATTAAAAACAATAAAATAAAATAACATACTAAAACACATAGATGAATTACCTATACTTGTACTTACATAATTAATACCTATATTTAATTAAGTGTTCATAAACTCGAAAAATAAAATAGAAATATATTTTATTATATTTAAATAAGTTATAAATATATAAATTATATAGATAAAATAATAAAGTATCAAATACAAAATAAATTAAAATATACATAACATTGGTAAATATTGTTGGACATGTGAGCCCACGGCGAGCCATTATGCAATAAATGTTATTGCAAATATCATTCTCTGATCTGAAATGAAGAATAAATAATTTGCATAATAGGTCCCTCTGTACAATTAGGGTTATGTACCATGGCTATCTTAATGATCATACAGCTGTTGACTCAATTATTGAATCATAGAGGCTGGTGCTTGGATGAATATCTAAAGAGTTAGATTGAGGACTCATCAAGCACCGTCAAATGATTGTTAAGATGTGATCTCCAGCCTGAGTAGGAGATGGCAATCCTTTCTCACATAGGCTGATATCTGACCGACCTCTTGATGTAGGTCCTCTGCATAGGAATAGAGATTCGGAGGTGTCAGATTAGTTAGGTCAATGGGTTGACTTAACGAGATCGAGATAACCTAAGTCCTATGTTGAATGCTGTCACAGCATAGGCACGCATCCTCTGACCGGAGATAGATGTGTTACTATATGTCTGAGTGTGTACATTTGGCAGACCAATAGGTTGATGACCTAACCAAGGTCTATACACCGGCGCGCTGGTGTGCATGTAAGGGCATATGAGTAATACGATCTCTCAAAGGGATCATACAGGTTCATTACTGAACCGGAAGACATGAGCTCACTCATGAGATATTGGGAAAAATTAAATTCCGTGCACGGTCGTCTTGCTTTGGAAGCTTGACTGAATTTGTAGGTTTGATATATATACTTTTGGAAAGTATATGATCAAGACCTAGGTATGATATATGCTTTTGGAAAGTATATGATCAATACCAAATCCCAATGATCAAATGAGAAACTTGGTGATCAAACCCTGAAGAAGACAGTGTAAAATAGATCTTGATCTTCGGGTTGACCATGGGTCTTCCAATATGCAGGATGTACAGGTATTGGGAATACCTGAAGGGTGATGTGATCATAAACGATTGTATATCCATGACGCTTCCATTCCGAGGGAGTGATGAAACAGGTCTGGATTTTAGTGACTCCTTCCAGTAGAGAAGCAATCTGATCTTAGTCCAAGTGTTGGACATTGGTCTGAATGAGATTCAGATTCAATGAGAAGATAGATCTGCGGTCTTGATTTAATGAAGCATTTATGGGAGGTTCGTTCAATCTGGATTTGAGATAATATCTCAATATCCAAGTCACTATACATGGAATAATACAATGGCCTTGTCCTTATCTCCAAGTATCTGCGGAGAAAGCACATTATTCATGAAAGGGTTCAAGAATAATTCATTTGATGAAATATCCAAGCAAGGACTTGATGATTAAATGAGATTTAATTATCAAGCTTAATATGAATATGATTCATATTGTGAAAATGATTATCTAAGATAATTAAATGGGATTTAATTATCAAGGATTAAGAGAATGTGGATAACACTATCCATGATATATGTGTGTTATAAATATGATTTATAATATACATATATAAGAGAGAGAATTTATGTAAATAGCATTTGTTAATTAATAATGTGGATTGGATTCACATTTATTAATTAATTGGAAATGTAATTTACTAACTAGTTTGGGTTGTGAATATGATTCACATAATATTCAATGGTATGATTGAAATATTCACAAATTAATTGGAATTAATTTGGTGAATATTTTTGTGAATACAAAATTAATTAAGGAATAATAAGATAAATAAAAATGAGCCAAAATTGACCACCATTCATAGGTGGCGTCACCCATGAATTGTTCATGGGTGACGCCCCCCAATTTTAGGGAGGTTGGTTGACTCCATTTTATTTATCACATTATCTCTTAATTAGTTAATGTTCAATTAAATTATGTTGATAATGTTGCAACATTTTTTAATTTAAATTAATGTTGTTGGTTTTAACCAACAACAATCATAGCCATTGATTTAGCATGGACCGAGCATAGCCCTTGGATCCATGTGTCCCATGGATTGAGATCCATTGGATCCTAAACTAGTATAAAAGCAGGGCTAGGGTAGCCTTTCCAAGTAACAACATTCTTGAGTTGAAGAACTCTACTCTCTCTCTCTCTCTCATTCTCGTGGGGTCTCCCTAATATTCAAGTGGCCGTCCACTTTGTGTATTAGGAAGGAGATCATTTTTTCTACGCCTCGACGCTTGGATCTTCGTCAAAGGATTGCGGGAAGGACGCGACTCATCATCGTGCCCGCAAGCGCATTCTCCGTGGGTCGGACTTAAGATAGGAGGATCTCTACTTTGGGATCTCGCGATCACAACCACGCTTCAAGAGGTATTCCTTGTACTTTGTGGTTTGATGAAACGATCCGAGAAGTGTTCTCGTGATCATGTGGTTTCATCTTTAAAGTTAAAATTTTTAATTTCCGCTGCATCTAGCATCTAGTACGACTAGTTGCTCCGATTGCATACGATGCGATCGACACGCTTCCGTGATGCACTTGAGGATTCACAATATCCTTCAAGTGGTATCAGAGCCAGGTTGAATAAGGTATGCGATCGACACGCTTCCGTGATGCGCTTGAGGATTCACAATATCCTTCAAGTGGTATCAGAGCCAGGTTGAATAAGGTTTTGGATATGATCCATAGACGCTAGACGATTTGGTTCTTGAAAGGGTTGCGAAATATTTACTGCATTTCAATTTTCGCACCTCTGTCTAATTGAATTTTTCTGTACTGTTTAAAATGTTTAAACACGAAATTTTCAATTGGATTTTGTTCCTCATTAAACAAGGAAACCATAGAACTTGAGTTTACTAAATTTGGACTTCATTTGCTCAAGATATGACTTTTTGAATATGACTATATTCACTGTTGCGGGAACTGCGGATTTAAACGTGATTAATGAGATAATTACGGTTTTTAATCCGCCTTGAAATGCGTGAATTATCACTTGTGTTCTTCTTTAATAAATAAAATAGGCAATCTTTGGAAACTGAGTTTGCATTTTTTGGATTTAAATTGATCAAGATAAGTTAATTTTAGTGATTGGGGGTCACTGCTGGAAATTAACAATTTTGATCTTGAACCTTGTGATATGTCATTCAATTATCATGATGAAAATTAATTGTTAATTTTCTGGAATAATTAGTGATAAATATTTGTGAAATATTTAAAGAAATAATTATTTCATTGAATGACATTTGCCTAAACCACAATGATGAGATAATAGATCTTGATCATTGGTTCATCAACAAACATTGATTTCATGAAAACCTTAGTTTATCCTACAATAGTTGTAGGACAACATTTACATGAAAAACCCTCTTGCTTGAATAGGATTGGGGATTTGTTTAGCAAATCTCCTTATAATATAATCAAAAATGTTTTGATGTATATTATATGGTATAATTTCGGTTGAAAAACCGATGAGCACCTCAAAGTACATGATGATCTATATGGTATTATCCTTTCCCGAGGCGGATGTGGTGCCTAGTAGGAGAGCATTGGGATAGCGGGTTGCAACGTATGTGGTCCGTCCCACTCTCGTCGGTACTGGCCATGACAGCGGGTAGGGATTGTATAATGCCGGAGAAAGTCAATGTGTATTTTTCTAATTATTAAAATTCGAATAATACGTACTTTGAGAATATACCTACTATTCAAGTAAAAAACGTGTTTGTTGATTGATGATTGGATTGATGATTAATTTAATGTGATTAAATTAATTATATCCAATAAACACTCTATTATGAATAGATGTGTATTTCCCTTGGAAGAATTAATTATGTGAATATGATTCACGATAATTAATTACAATTTGAATATGAGGTGGAGGATCACATTAGTGACATCCATGGTCTCCCGTCAAGGCAAAGGATTCCGTCGCCAGTTGTTGTGTATAGGAGATGCCTGTCCAAAGTGACAGATCCTATATATGATTTAATTGGATCGGGTTCTTTGCTTCTCGAAAGAGTAAGGCCGTATACGTAGTGACCCCAATATCGGGTCCTCATATTATTGGGGCGATATTGGATTGCGTATAGCGAGTATTAAGCCTGTTGATGGTTGGTTCAATTAATGACGGGTCAACATCATCTTAGGGGTGGTGGGCCCGGGTGTTAAAGACCGAATTGGGAGATGCAAGTTGGACTTGCAAGGCGGAATGTGTTCGCTCTTCTTTTTATCCGAGTTATAGGTTCTCATATTATTGGGATGCAACAAAGATAAGGAAGGAGATCCCAGATCTTGCTTGAGATATAATGGTAAGAATATCTCTTACATTGAAAGTGATTAAGGGAATGAACTTTCAGTGTTGACAAGGCAAGACAACTTTGATATAAAAATTCCTAAATCAAAGTAAAACATGTATATATATATATCCTTATGCAAATTTCTTATTTCAGATAATCCTTCATTAAACCACTCAATGTTATACTCAATAATAACCAGTAAAATATCTTGGATTGGACTCATGATCCAGATATTGTACTTGCAATTGGACACATAATGTATGTGGTTGCAGTGTGCAAGTTCCCTCAACATGATGAGGAAGGGCAATTAAATAAGACAATAAGACATCACCTTAGGATTTGTTTGTCCTTGTAGTCTTGATCCTTCATCGAGTGTACTTTGGAAGTGACATGTCGATGGTGATCGTAATTGTCGAATAATCCTTATAAAATAAAAGAAGATATTTTGGCATATATGTGTGCTCTAGACATTTAATCATGAGTGACATGGTTCTCTGCATTATGCAGAATGGTGGCTCGAAAGAGATGATGTATTCAAAATATTTGAATACCTACCTGAACCTAAGTCTCCAAGAGTTAAGATGAATGTAGATATGATGAGTGTCATCATTCTACTATCTATACTCAAGTCATCCATGAAGCTTTATGATATTCATATTGTATGAATTTAATGAAGCATGTATAAATGTTGAAATGCTCTTACATTGAATTCTTTTGAATTTAACATAAGAGATCCTTAGTCTTAAGCAATGGTTGTTTATAGATTAAGAGAGTGCAGTGGAAGCATGGGTCGGACCCAAGTAAGAAGGAAAGTCAAAGAGTTGACCTACTTCTGTGACTTCCATATGACATCCAAAGAGTTGGATGAATGCCAATACTGCAATATGTTGGTGTGTTGATAGTATGACTATCAAGTCTATCCAAAATCCTTAGTAAAGGACTCAGATAGAGCATCAGAATAATCTACATATAATCATTGACTCTGACTTTCTTATTTCATAAGATAAAGTCTGATAATTGTATCCTAATCTTCTAAGGACATTTGCAATTGGTTGCATATATATTAGAAGATTAGAAATTTGATCTTAAGGTTTAGTAGTCATCTACATGGATATTGATGTAATTGTTGCAGCAATCTCTGTTGGATAGATGGACTTCATATTCTCAGTGGGAGAGCCCTTAGTCTTAGAGAATGTCTCTATGACCTAGATATTAGAATACTCTCATTGTTTGTTTCTAAATGTTGGAAATAAACATGAATTCTGAGGTAGAACTATCATAAAGAGTTATGATGGAAATATTTCAGATAGTAATCTAACATCTAGTGGACTCCACAAAATTAGAAAATTAATGAATGGTTCATTAAGATTTCTAAGACTGAAAATCAAACCTTATAAGACCAATAGGAGGATGAAGATCATTTGACAATGATCTGGCATCAAGCCTTGGACATTTGTCTATTGATATGATCAATAGACTAGTAAGAGATGAAACTTTAGAATGTCTAAAAATTTCAAATCTTACATACTTGTGAATATTGTATTCGAAGTGAAATGTCCAATACACCCTTCTCTGGGAATGGTGTTAGATGTCGAGGTATTTAAGATCTCATACATATTGATGTATGTAGATCATCTATATCATAATAAACATTATGGATATGTGATATCTATTGATGATTACGTATGATATGAGATTTCTTCTTTTCACCTGAGAAACCTTTGAAATGTTCAAAGATTTCACAATTTTGGTTTAGAACCAAAGTTTGAAGAAAGATGAAATGAATTTGATCTAACCTAGGTAGCTTGTATCTATTAGATAAAATTCAAAGAATACCTTATGGAGATATGAATATCATTTCTATCTCACTCCTCCTGATAAACCTGAACTCAATAGAGTTGTAGGGAGATACAATTGGATCATGTGTGACATGATTTGATCAATGATGAATTTTAGCATAATTATCCTCTTAGTTTCCTGGTATATATGTGTGGTAGAGACTACAATATATATCCTTAATAAGGTTCCATGGATGTAAGCTGGAATCTAACACTTGAGAGTGCTACTTCACTAGGGAAATAAAGGATGGTATTGGATACCTACTTTATAACCTTGAGATTCTTAAAAGATCTCATCTCTGAGAATGTGATTCTTGGAGGATTGAGAATCATGAGAATCAAGATGAAAATGAAGTAAAGGAACTCATTTAATCTTAAGAAGATAATGAGGCTCCTGAAATCGGAAACTAAAAGGAAAATTAAAGATGAAACATTAATACCTCTTCAAATGAGTTTGAGGATGTATTCCATGTGTTAGCCAAGTCTGACAATGATCGGACTTCATGTGATGAAGCTCCTAAGGATCATGACATGGAATGATGGATATTAGCAATAAAGTCTAAAGTAGACTTCATATACAAGTGTTGTATATGGACCCTCGAGGATCCACCTATAATGGTTAGACCCATTAAGGTGTAAATGGATCTTCAAGAAAAAGGGAACCCGATGAGAAGGTAGAGACCTTCAAAGCTCGGTTCGTAGCCATAAGCTACACATCGGAAGAGAAGACATTGCTTGCGATGAGACTTGCTCTTTGGTAACCATGCTTAAAATCATCAGAATATTGCTAACCTTAGCTACACAACTTGACTATTGCATCTTCAAGATGTAAGTCAAGATTGCATTCATATAAAGAATACCTCTCTGAGGATATTCACATGAAGTAGCCCCAGGGCTTCATGTTTGGGAAAGTAAGGTGTAAAAGCTAAAGAAATTCATCTGTGCACTCAAATAAGCTTCTTGTAGTTGGAAAATAAGATTTGATGAAATTATAAATGTTATGATTTCAAATAGAATCTTGATGAACTATGTGAAGCTTAGTGGGAGTGCCATTGTGTTCATCGTGCTAAATGTAGATAATATCCTAATCATTTGGAATGATATAAGGACGATAATAAGTGTTTTATAGACAGGCTATTCCATACCTTGAGATATGATCTCAAAGATGCCTCTTGGATCTTAGTTCTGAAGAAGTTCAGAAGCAAAGAAAAGAGGGTATTGGGATTGTCACATTTGTAGTACACCTTGGACATTTTCCATTCTTGGAAATTCCAAGAAAGGCTTCTTTCCCTTAAGATTTGGTACTGACCTATCTGAAGGGATAGCACCTCAAAGAGTTGAGGAAGTGAATGCTAGAACTGCTTGCACTTGTGCATCAGTTACGAGAAGCTAAGTGTATGCAAGATGTGTACAAAAGCCAGATATCTGCCATGCAGTGGGAGTAGTAAACTGTTACTAATCCTACTGTGGAGAAAGAACACTTGATTGTAGTAAATAACAAAATCTTCATAGATGACAAGATTTTTGAGATGGTGATCTCAAAGTCATATCTTCAAAAGCTTAAGACTTTATAGATAGAGATCTAAAAGGTCTTAACTGTGGATACCTTGAGAGATAGTGATCTCCCGGAATAAGGGTATTCTGATAAGGATTATGGAAATACTGGTTATAATAATTGAGCAATAGTGTCAAGGACACTATAACTGCTTTGACTAGATTGAGTATTGGTTTCATTAGATGCAACATTCGCATTGGATGCGAACACTGTTACCTAGGGATATGCAAGTGCCGTAAAAGGATTTGGCATAGTCTTTTGGGAACAGAGTGACTGATCAGCTTACCTAGCTATTTCTAAATAGCCTATGATTGTCACATGAGTGAGGGTTTAAATGATTAGCCCATTAATGGCTCTTTGGGCTAGTGGGAGATTGTTGGACATGTGATCCCACGGCGAGCCATTATGCAATAAATGTTATTGCAAATATCATTCCCTGATCTGAAATGAAGAATAAATAATTTGCATAATAGGTCCCTCTGTACAATTAGGGGTTATGTACCATGGCTATCTTAATGATCATACAGCTGTTGATTCAATTATTGAATCATAGAGGCTGGTGCTTGGATGAATATCTAAAGAGTTAGATTGAGGACTCATCAAGCACCATCAAATGATTTTTAAGATGTGATCTCCAGCCTGAGTAGGATATGGCAATCCTTTCTCACATAGGCTAATATCTGACCGACCACTTGATGTAGGTCCTCTGCATAGGAATAGAGATTCGGAGGTGTCAGATTAGTTAGGTCAATGGGTTGACTTAACGAGATCGAGATAACCTAAGTCCTATGTTGAATGCTGTCACAGCATAGGCACGCATCCTCTGACCGGAGACAGATGTGTTACTATATGTCTGAGTGTGTACATTTGGCAGACCAATAGGTTGATGACCTAACCAAGGTCTATACACTGGCGCGCTGGTGTGCATGTAAGGGCATATGAGTAATACGATCTCTCAAAGGGATCATACAGGTTCATTACTGAACCGGAAGACATGAGCTCACTCATGAGATATTGGGAAGAATCAAATTCCGTGCACGGTCGTCTTGCTTTGGAAGCTTGACTGAATTTGTAGGTTTGATATATATACTTTTGGAAAGTATATGATCAAGACCTAGGTATGATATATGCTTTTGGAAAGTATATGATCAATACCAAATCCCAATGATCAAATGAGAAACTTGGTGATCAAACCCTGAAGAAGATAGTGTAAAATAGATCTTGATCTTCGGGTTGACCATGGGTCTTCCAGTATGCAGGATGTACAGGTATTGGGGAATACCTGAAGGGTGATGTGATCATAAACGATTGTATATCCATGACGCTTCCATTCCGAGGGAGTGATGAAACAGGTCTGGATTTTAGTGACTCCTTCCAGTAGAGAAGCAATCTGATCTTAGTCCAAGTGTTGGACATTGGTCTGAATGAGATTCAGATTCAATGAGAAGATAGATCTGCGGTCTTGATTTAATCAAGCATTTATGGGAGGTTCGTTCAATCTGGATTTGAGATAATATCTCAATATCCAAGTCACTATACATGGAATAATACAATGGCCCTGTCCTTATCTCCAAGTATCTGCGGAGAAAGCACATTATTCATGAAAGGGTTCAAGAATAATTCATTTGATGAAATATCCAAGCAAGGACTTGATGATTAAATGAGATTTAATTATCAAGCTTAATATGAATATGATTCATATTGTGAAAATGATTATCTAAGATAATTAAATGGGATTTAATTATCAAGGATTAAGAGAATGTGGATAACACTATCCATGATATATGTGTGTTATAAATATGATTTATAATATACATATATAAGAGAGAGAATTTATGTAAATAGCAATTTGTTAATTAATAATGTGGATTGGATTCACATTTTATTAATTAATTGGAAATGCAATTTACTAACTAGTTTGGGTTGTGAATATGATTCACATAATATTCAATGGCATGATTGAAATATTCACAAATTAAATTGGAATTAATTTGGTGAATATTTTTGTGAATACAAAATTAATTAAGGAATAATAATATAAATAAAAAGGAGCCAAAATTGACCACCATTCATAAGTGGCGTCACCCATGAATTGTTCATGGGTGACGCCCCCCAATTTTAGGGAGGTTGGTTGACTCCATTTTATTTATCACATTATCTCTTAATTAGTTAATGTTAAATTAAATTATGTTGATAATGTTGCAACATTTTTTAATTTAAATTAATGTTGTTGGTTTTAACCAACAACAATCATAGCCATTGATTTAGCATGGACCAAGCATAGCCCTTGGATCCATGTGTCCCATGGATTGAGATCCATTGGATCCTAAACTAGTATAAAAGGAGGGCTAGGGTAGCCTTTCCAAGTAACAACATTCTTGAGTTGAAGAACTCTACTCTCTCTCTCTCTCTCATTCTCGTGGGGTCTCCCTAATATTCAAGTGGCCGTCCACTTTGTGTATTAGGAAGGAGATCATTTTTTCTACGCCTCGACGCTTGGATCTTCGTCAAAGGATTGCGGGAAGGACACGACTCATCATCGTGCCCGCAAGCGCATTCTCCGTGGGTCGGACTTAAGATAGGAGGATCTCTACTTTGGGATCTCGCGATCACAACCACGCTTCAAGAGGTATTCCTTGTACTTTGTGGTTTGATGAAACAATCCGAGAAGTGTTCTCGTGATCATGTGGTTTCATCTTTAAAGTTAAAATTTTTAATTTCCGCTGCATCTAGCATGTAGTACGACTAGTTGCTCTTATTGCATACGATGCGATCGACACGCTTCCGTGATGCACTTGAGGATTCACAATATCCTTCAAGTGGTATCAGAGCCAGGTTGAATAAGGTATGCGATCGACACGCTTCCGTGATGCGCTTGAGGATTCACAATATCCTTCAAATATACCTATACTTTTACTTGTGAAAAGTAACTTATAATAAATTAATCCATATAAATAAAAAAACATATGAAAATACTACATAAAATAACAAACATTTTTTATATTTTAACAAAAATTAAATAAATCAGTTTCTAATTTATTTTTAATTATTTTTGAATTTGAATTCTGATTTGTCTTTTTGCCAATGATGTGGCCCAATAAGGGCTTGTTACCCGTTGACTTGGATCAACTCTCTGACCCAAGTCATAGGTTTGTCAGATCAGCATTTGATCCCCACTTCCTCTATATTGCCGCTTGATTCCTTCACTTTTAAAGGACAAGTCCTTCCTCCATCATACATCTATCATGCTAGCTTCATTTTTCGATCCAATAACCTCTGAATCGAGTTGTTCAGTTCGATCTTCCCATCCCTGTACATAAGCACACCCAACTCTTTCCTTCAATCTTTGGATCCCTTTTGATATGCTTCAACCTCTCTTCTCATTCTCTTCGGCTAGAGCATGGTGACAGCAAGATCGCCTCCAGTTCATCTCCACTACTCGCTAATGTGAGGTCCATCTCACAGCTCCGACTACTTGAGGTTTACTTTCCTTCGCTTTTTAGATACTTTTAGCTATAGTTTTTCATGTCAGCATTGTTATTTCACGTTTTTATTAACACATTAGCATAGATTTGATTTTATCCTCGCTGGAGATTTATGGTTCCGACCACTATGTCTCACCGACACATATTGTTCTGCCTCCTGACGACCATTTCATATCCATACCCCTTTGCTTCTCCACAAGATACAGTTCACCATCCACCAAGATCTCCTTTGTTCTGGTCACTCAAGGTCCAACACCTCCATGACCGCCGGACCTCTTCGCCCATTTCATCTCCACCTTGATAGATCACAAAATAATTGGCAAGACCTTGCCCTTTGCATTGTGATTCTTTTTATATATTTTGCAGGTCTTAAATGGCGATTTCACAAGCCATCTACATCAGAAAACCACCTCCAGGTCCTCCGATGAAGCATCTAGGTTCAAGGTCTATCAGTTGTCCACGGACATCTTTGAGGCATCTGTGAGCTCTAGGGAGGACACCATAATGTGTAGATACTTTCAGCGACGACGCAGATGGTCAGAGGCTCGAGCATATTCGATTTCAAAGTCACCCAGGGCAAGTCTTTTGTGTGTTCTTCCAGCAACCTTGATCTCCGTCCGATCAAGAGGCATACTCTAGATGAAGCAGCTAGCGTCGGATTAAAGAGCTCCAGACAGTCGAACCCTCTCTTGGGATCTAATCCTGGACATTGCTGTTGAAGTGCCATCGCGTCCTCTTGAGCTGACACATGGATAAGTAGGTGGATCTCACCTACAAGATTAGCCACCATAGGGGTAATTTGCATATTTAGCCCTTACTTTTTGGTTCTATTTTATTCTTATATTGTAATATTTTATTTTTGATATGTATTTTGTCTACATTTGCAAAAGGGACCTCCAGCTTTCATCTACTTGCTATTTCGTCTGGTTTAGCTCAGCTCAAGTGTCGTCCCACATGGGATGGGCATTTTACATTTAAGCCATTGTGGGTTTTTGTATTCACTTTTAGTCTTTAAATTTCAAGTTTCATCTGTAAAGCTTTGGACCATTTGCATTATAGACCCTACCTATATTTTTAATTGTGAATATACCCTTGCCAGTTCATTTATCTTTGTGCTTGTTATCTATTTCTTATAAATACCATCCATGATCCAAAAATCATGGAAAAATAGGGTTAGGAGCCTGCTTGTATACACTTTCATGCCATAATTTTACCTTTTCATTTTAGGCATTTTTCCCATTTTCTAAAAATAGAAAATACATATTTTCACCTATTTTACTTTGCAATTCCAAATAATTATATTTTTTTAAAATTTCAAAAATTAGTGTTTTTTATTATTGCATTTTGGTGTCTCAAAACTAAATTTAAAAGCTCCAAAATCCTTATAATAATTATGAACTTTTTTTGAAAAATATTTATTTCTATCCTTGAATTTACTTTATCTTATATATCATTGATTAAAATTTATTTTGATAAATTTTGAGGCTTTTTATTATTTTCAAATCTCAAAACATTTTTCCCATTTATTTAATCCTTATTTTGGGATATTTTGTACTTTCAAAATACTAAAAATTATCAGAAATATCGAAAAAATCAAAAAATTAATAGAAAAAAGATAAAAAAAAATAAAAAAACATTTTATTTTGTTAATTTTGGATATTTTCCTTTATATATATAAATATTTTACCATACATTGCATGCATAGTTATATATAAACCTATATTATTATATTAAAAATATATTAAAAATCATAAAATACAAAAAGGAAAAATATAAACTTAAAAACAATTAAAAAATCCATAAAAATATATAATTAAAAACCCACAGAAAAAATGGTAATTTTGCATTCACTTGCACAGTCTATTACGTTTTCTTCCTGTGTTTGGCACTCTACATACTTGCATTATATACACATTTTATAGAGTTAAATAAAATGAATTTAACTCCACATTCTTTGCATTTCTTTATTCATTGATTATGGGTTAATTGTTAAATTAGCACGTCTTACGAGCGGTCACTTTGATGACTATTGATCCGTCTTGTGGATTAACAAGACCCTCGTGATTCCTCTGCTTTTCAAATGGTGTTCATTTTCAGGGATCGATGTCATATAGATTGTATTTTTTGTTTCTTCTTGTCTGTTTTTCTCTTTGTTTCTTCTTTATTTGATTTGATATTTTTTTGAATTGTCTAACCTTTATCTTATTTGAACTTGTTGTGAGGGACCACAGATCGAGGCAGATTTCTTAGGAGATTCAATGCATCCCCCAAGACGAGGAGTTGACTTTCTGTCCTAGTCGATATGAGAGGCATCAGGAGAGAACATGAGGAAATTTTGAAGACAGTGCCATTTGCCTTTTATTTTGTTTTATATCATTTTGTAATTTAAGTGAGAGAGACACTTAATTGTAATAATTTCGACTCTCTAGGATTCTTCACACTTCACGAGGTCCACTGTCCGGGTGATTGTTCACATGTGGACCTTGTTGGTTTTTCATGGTTTTTCATTTTTAATTTTCTTTGTTTTTGGCTTTTATTTTTATTTTTTGTGTGATTAAGCCTTAGAATAAAATTGCTTGATAGATAGAATAGGTCCAAAGTCCTAATTGACTTGCATGTACCTATAATATGCCCTCGAACTTAATCAAAATTAATTTGCTACTCACTTAGACTCCACATGCCACTAGAGGCCTCCTTTCAGAGCTCGTAGGACCCAATGTGATGGGGCCTCCAAGATCGAACCCTTAGGTTTCTTTCTAGGTGTTTTGCATTTTGCGCTTCATGATAATAACAATTTCTGTTCTTGGGTGATTTCAACAATTGCATTACATATAGAGTGTAGGTTTCAATTCTGCTTAGCATCCTACTTGAAGAGAGCCAGAGGCAAGGTGAGTATTTCTATTTAAGCATATCATTGATTGTCGCTTGCATTGCTTTTCCAACTCTCTCCCTCTGATTTTGACAACATAGGATACGAAAGGAATTGATGCCTCATTAGGACTCATGCATTTTATTAAAATCTCCAAAAAGTTATAACCAATAAAATTGGGACTGCTAACTCTACTCCACACTAAAAATAAAAAAGAAAATGTGTCTTGGGGAGAGTAACCCCCTCGTTGTATTCATATTATATACTTGAAGTACATGGGAAGAATCCTCAAGCGCATCACGGAAGCGTGATGATCACATCGAGTGCGATCGGGAGCGACTAGTCGTACAAGTCGCTCGATGCAGCGGAATTTAAAAATTTTTAATATGATGAAACCACGTGATCCAAGAACCTTTCTCGGATCATTTCATCTAAACAACAATTAGGTATAAGGTTTTCCTCTTGAAGTGTGATTACGATTGAGTCTCTAAATGAAGAGACCTCCTGACTCAAGTCCGATCTGACGAAGGAGACACTTACGAGTGCGTTGATGAGACGCGTGCTCCTCGCAATCCATGTTGATGATCCAAGGAGCAGATCTCCTGATCTCGTCACACGAGATCCAACATCTTCTTCACAAGCGAGACGCACCGAAGGAGATGGAGATCAACGAGTAGATGACCCGGTAGCATAACAACGATGATTTGTCGATGACGACTCTCACAATGGCTCCTTGGTGGATGGCCATTATAAGAAAAATAGAGGCTTGACGTGTGGAGAGAGATAGCATTCATTATCTTTTGTAGAAGAGTAACGGGTGCCTCTTCATATATAGGGTTTTGGGAGTCCATGGATCCCAATCAATGCACTTGGGCAAGCAGTTTTAGCATCATCAACACTTGATATGATATCCCCTCAGATTGGTTAGTACCAAATTTTAAGGGTCAGGAGCCTTCCTTTGATAGAATATATCCAGGATGTACCAATAATGTGACAATCACAATTCTCTCTCTTCTCTTTGCTTCTGAACAACTTTAGAACTAAGATCTAAGAGGTATCCTTGAGATCATATCTCAAGGTATGAAATAGCCAAATCATAAAAACACATTCTAAATGATTAGGACATTATCTACATTTAGCACGATGAACACATTGGTACTTCCACTAAGCTTCACATGGTTCATCAAGATTCTATTTGAAATCATAACATTTATATCTTATGTTCCAACTACAAGAAGCTTATTTGAGTCCATAGATGGAGCTATTCAGCTTGGACACCTTGCTTTCCTCAACCATGAATACATGGGGCTACTACTTATGAACATCCTCGGAGAGGTATTCATAGAGGAATGCAATCTTGACTTCCAACTCGAAGATGTCAAAGTCAACTTGTGTAGCTATAGTTAGCAATATTCTGATGGGTTTAAGCATGGTCACTGAAGAAGAAGTCTCATCGCAAGCAACGTCTTCTCTTTGTGTGTATCTTGTGGATACGAGCTGTGCTTTGAAGGTCTTTACCTTCTGATCAGGTTCTCTCTTTCTCTGGAAGATCCATTTACATCTTAATGGGTCTTACCCTTATAGGTGAATCCTCGAGGGTCCATATACAACACTTGTATATGAAGTCTACATTTTGACTTTACTGCAAACATCCATCCCTCGATGTCATGATCTTCAGAAGATTCATCATATCAAGTCCGATCATTGTCGGACCTATCTGGCATATGGAATTCATCTTCAATCTCATTTGAAGAGGTATTAGTATTTCATCTTTAGTTGTCCTTTTAGTTTCCAACTTAAGGAGCCTCATTATCTTCTCAAGATTCAATGAGTTCCTTGACTTCATTTTCATCTTGATTCTCAAGAAAGTCATCATCTTAGAATCATATTCTTAGAGATGAAATTCTTTAAGAATCTCAAGGTCATAAAGTTGGCATCCAATACCAATCTTTATTTTCCTAATGAAGTAGCACTCTCTGGTGCTAGATTCCAGCTTACTTGCATGGAACCGTATTAAGGATATATATATATATATATATATTGTAGTCTCTACTACATATATACCTTGGAAACTAAGAGATAACTATGCTAAGATTAACCATTTATCAAATCATGTCACACATAATCTGATAGTATCTCCGTACAACTCCATTGAGTTTAAGTGTATTAGGAGAAGTGAGATATGAATGATATTCCTATCTCCATAAGGTATTCCTTGAATTCATCTAATAGGTACTTGCTACATAGGCTAGATCAAATTAATTTCATCTTCCTTCAAACTTTGGTTCTAAACCAAAATTGTCAAATCTTTGAACATTTCAAAGGTTTCTAAGGTGAAAGGAATGAATCTCATATCACAAATAATCATCGAATGATATCACACATCATCAATGTTTATTATGATACAGATGATCCACATACATCAATATGTATATGATATTGAATACCTTGGCATCTTACACAATTCTCAGAGAAGAGTGCATTGGACATATTTACTTTGAATACAACACTCATGAGTATGTAAGATTTGAGCCTTTAGACAATCTAAAGCTCAATATCTCACTAGTCTATCGATCATATCAATAGACGTAAGTCTAAGACTCAATGCCAGATCATTGTCAATTGATCTTTGTCCTCCTACTGATCTATTAATGTTTATTTTTCAGTATTAGAAATGTTAATGAACCATTCATCAATATTTTGATTTAGTAGAGTCCATTATCATAACTCTTTATTATAGGTCTATTCCAGAATACATGTTCATCTCCAATAATGAATGTATTCTAATATCTAAGTCATAGAGACATTCTCTAAGACAAAGGACTCTCCCACTGGAAATATGAAGTCTATCTATCCAACAGAGATTGTTGCAACAATTACATCAACATTCATGTGGATGACTATTAAACCTTAAGATCAAGTTTCTAGTCTTCTAAAACATATGCAACCAATTGCAAGTGTTATTAGAAGAATGAGATACAATTATTAGACTTATAATCTTATCAAATAAGAAAGTCAATTTCAATGATTATATGTAGATTATTTCGATGCACTATCTAAGTCCTTCTCTTAGGATCCTAGATAGACTAGATAGTCACACTATCAATACAACGGCTTATGTGGTATTGGCATTCATCCAACTCTTTGGATGTCATATGTATAGAAATCATAGAAGTGCAGTCAACTTTTTGACTTTTCTTCTTACTTGGGTCTGACCCATGCTTTCACTATGCTCCCTTCATCTATAAATAACCATTGCTTAAGATAAAGGATCTCTTATGTTGAATTCAAAAGGATTTTAAAATGAGAAATTTAAACATTTATATATACTTCATTTAATTCATACAATGTGATTATTATGAAACTTCATGAATGACTTGAGTATAGACAGTAGAATGATGACACTCGTCATTCCTACATCCATCTTAACTCGAAACTTTGGTTCAGGAAGGTATTCAAACATTTTGAATACATCATCTCTTCCGTGCTACCATTCTGCACAATGCAGAGAACCATGCCATTCATGATTAAATGTCTAGAGCACATATGTATGCCAAAACATCTTCTTTGATTTTATAAGGATTATTTGACAATTACTATCATCATCGACATGTCACTTCCAAAGTATACTCGATGAAAGATCAAGACTAAAGAGACATACAAACCCTAGGGTTGTAGTCCTTTTATCTATTTAATTGTTATTCCTCATTATTATGAGGAAACATGCACATTGCAACCACATACAGTATGTGTCCAACTGCAAGTCCAATATCTTGATCATGGATCCAATCCATGGCAATTTACTGGTTATAATTGAGTATAAAATTGAGTGGGTTTAATGAATGATCATCTGAAATAAGAAATTTGCATAAATGTATATATATTATATATACATATTTTACTTTGATTTAGGAATTTTTATATCAAAGTTGTCTTGCCTTGTCAACAATGAAAGTTCATTCCCTTAATCACTTTCAATGTAGAGATATTCTTAAGATTATATCTCTAGCAAAATCTACGATCTCCTTTCCTATCTTTGTTGCATCCCAATAATATGAGAAACTACAACTCTGATAAAAAGAAGCGGGAACTCATTCCACCATGCATGTCCAACTTGCATTTCCCAATTCGGTCTTTAACACCTAGGCCCACCTCCCCCAAGGTGATGTTGACCCGTTGTTAATTGAACCAACCGTCAACATGCTTAATACTCACTATGCGCAATCCAATATCGCCCCAATAATATGAGGAACTGATACTGGGGTAACTACGCATACAACCTTACTCTTTCGAGAAGCGATAGGCCCGATTCAGGTGAACTTGTATGAGAAGCTATCACTTCGGACAGGTGTCTCCCATATACAACCCCTGGTGACGAAACCCTTCGCCTTGAAAGGAGACCATTGATGTCACTTGTGATCCTCCACCTCATATCCAAACTTTAATTAATTACCATGAATCCTATTCATGTAGTTGATTCTTCCAAGGGAAATGCACATCTATTCATAATAGAGTGCTTTTAATTGTAATTTAATTTAATCATAATAAATCAATCATTAGTCCAATTTAACCAATCAACAAACTTGTTTTTTGTTACTTTAATGGATGGTATAATCTCAAAATACGTATTATTCTAATTTTAATAATTAGAAAAAAAATACATCATGATCTCTCAAGCATCATTCGTTCCCTACCCGTTGTCATGGCTAGTACCGACATGAGTGAGACAGACCACACACGGTGCAACCTACTACCCCAATGCTCCCCAACTAGGCACCTTATCCACCTCAGCAAAAAAGAATGCCGAGTCAATCACTTTGTACTTGAGATGTTCATTGGTTTTCCAACCGAAGTTATACCATATAATATTCATGAAAATCATTTTGATAATATTATAAGGAGATTTGTTAAAAAAATACCCAATCCTAATCAAGCAAAAAGTTTTTTCATCTAAAAGTTGTCCTACAACTATTGTAGGATAAACTAGAGTTTTTCATGAAAACATTGTTTGTTGGTGATTTCATATTACCCAATTATGATCAAGATCAACTATATTATCATTTTGGTTATTGCAATGTCATTCAAGGAAATAATTATGATATTTAAATATTTCACAAATATTTATCAATAACTATTTCAGATAATTAACAATTAATTTTCACTATTTTATTTGAATGACAATCACAAGGTTCATGATCAAGTTTGTTAATTTCCAGCAATGACCCCTTTCATTAAAATCAACATAACTCGATCAATATAAATCCAATTAATACAAACTAAATTTATTTTGTTCGCCAATTTGATTTAAAACAGAACCCAAGTGATAATTATGCATTTCCAGGTTATTACGTAATTTTGTTCTCTAATTATGCATTTAAAACAGAACCCATAATTAACTCTTTAATTATGTCACTAACCACCATCCCCGAAACAATGGATATATGGTTATTAAAAACATCATAACTTGAGTTATCGAATTCAAAATTACGCAAACTCAAATCCTACTGTTTCCTTAATTAATGGGGAACATTATACAATTTAAAATTTCGTGTTTAAGCATTTTAAACAGGGCTGAAATTTTATCACAAGACAAGGCTGCATAAATTGAAATGCTAAAATCTTCACGAACTCAAACGAGCCCAAATCTTCGTAGGTCCATGAATCATATCCAAAACCTATGTAAACCTGGCTCTGATACCACTTGAAGGATATGGGAAGAATCCTCAAGCGCCACGGAAGTGTGAGAGCGACTAGTCGTACTAGTTGCTTGATGCAACAGAATTTAAAATTTTTTAATATGATGAAACCACATGATCCAAGAACCTTTCTCGGATCATTTCATCTAAACCACAATTAGGTATAAGGTTTACCTCTTGAATCATGATTTCGATCGAGTCTTAAATGATGAGACCTCCTGTCTCAAGTTCGATCCGACGAAGGAGACACTTGCGAGCGGGTTGATGAGACACGTATTCCTCGCGATCCATGTTGATGATCCAAGCGGCAGATCTCCTTATCTAATCACACGAGATCCAACATCTTCTTTACGAACGAGACACACCAAAGGAGATGGAGATCAACGAGTAGATGATCTGGTAGCATAACAACGATGATTTATCGATGACGACTCTCACAATGGCTCCTTGGTGGACGGCCATTATAAGAAAAGACAGGCTTGGCATGTGGAGAGAGCGAGCATTCATTATCTTGTGTAGAAGAGTAAGGGGTGCCTCTTCTTATATAGGGTTTTGGGAGTCCATGGATCCCAATCCATGGAAAACATAAAATCAATGGCTGAGATTGATTTGTGTTTCTTTCAATGGTTGAGATGTTGTTCTGAAAAACACAACAACAAATGATTTAATTTATATTAATATATATCGATATATCAATATATTTAAATTCAAATAAAATCAATTAATTATCCTTGGAGATAATGAGGAGATAAACCATATCCCCTAAAAGGGGGGACGACTACCAACATCTCAAGAGATCTCATTATCTCATGAGATCTCATTATCTCATGAGATACCATTATCTCATGATATCTCCAGGATTTACAACAACAATTATTGTAAATTATTTCACAAAAATAATTCATAATTATCTTGTGAAATATTGCAATCATGCAATTGAAAAAAATGTGAATCACATTCACATCCGAAAACAAAATGTAAATTATATTTTAATTAATCATCCTATGTGAATCCAATTCACATCAGTAATTAGTCAACAAATATAAATTACAAATAGCTCTCTCTTATATATTATAAATCACATTTATAATATATAAGATTAATATGGATAGTGCTATCCACATTATTCATATCCATGATAATTAAATCACATTTAATAATCTTGGATCTCTTTTCTCATGTGTCGAAATAACTTGAATCACATTCATATTATTCACATCTTTGATAATTAAATCTTAGATATCTATCCTTATAATATGAGACAAATTCATATTATCCATGATAATTAAGTAACATTTAATTATCAATTTTCTCGATGCTCGGATAAATATACCGACAATGAAATTATCAATGAACTCTTTCAAGGATAATGGGCTTTCTTCGCGAATACTTAGAGATAAGTACAGGGAAATTGTATTGTTCCATGTATAGTGACTTGGATGTTGAGATCACATCTAAAATCCAGATCTTACAGACCTCTCATAGATGCTTGCAAATCTAATCTTCTCATTGTATCTGAATCACATTCAGATCAATGCCCAACAATTGGACCAAGATCAGATCACTTCTCTAGTGAGAGGAGTCACTAAAATCCAGAACCGTTTCATCACTCCATAGGAAAGGAAGCATCATGGTTATACAATCGTTTATGATCACATCACCCTCAGGTATTCCCAATACCTGTACATCTTGCATACTGGAAGACCCAGAACAAACCCGAAGTATTAGATCAACTTTACACTGTTTAGTTCATGATTTTATCAGTAAGTTTCTCATTCGATCATCGAGAGTCGGTATCGATCATATACTTTCCAAAAGCATATATCATACCTAGGTATTGATCATATACTTTCCAAAAGTATATATCAAACCTACAAATTCAGTCAAGCTTCCAAAGCAAGACGACCGCGCACGGAATTTGATTCTTCCCAATATCTCATGAGTGAGCTCATGTCTTTCGGTTCTGTAAATGAACCTGTATGATCCCTTTGACAGATCATATTACTCATATGCCTTTGCATGCACACCAGCGTGCCGGTGTATAGACCTTGGTTAGGTCATCAACCTACTGGTATGCCAAATGTACACACTCAGACATATAGTAACACATCTGTCTCCGGTCAGAAGATGCATGCCTATATCGTGACAGAATGCGACATATGACTTTGGTTATCTCGATCTCATTAAGTCAACACTTTGACCTAACTAATATGATATGTCCGAATCTCTATTCCTATTCAGAGGACCTGCGTCAACAGTGCGGTCATATATCAGCCTTTAGAGATAAGGATTGCCATCTCCTACTCAGGTTGGAGATCACATCTTAACAATCATTTGATGGTGCTTGATGAGTCCTCAAACTAACTCTTTAGATATTCAGCGAACCACCAGTCTCTATGATTCAATAATTGAATCAACAGTTGTATGATCATTAAGATGGCCATGGTACATAACCCTAATTGCACTAAGGGACCTATTATGCAAATTAGTTATTCTTCATTTCAGATTAAGGAGTGAATTTCAACAACATTTATTGCATAATGGCTCGCTGTGGGCTCGCATGTCCAACAATACTTTCCATGTAAAAACTAAGGATTAGTGCCTCAATCCCAAGCCTACCTGTGTGCTTGTACATCCTTGTGAAAGTCATCTAAATCTAAAATTTGACAAGATAAAAAGATCAAACTCTCACGATCATCATTGTGTCGAGTATGTGAATTTAGGGGGTTTGTTTGTTTATATTTGTGTTTGATTGTGTGCATACTCGATCTTCTTTGTGCATTTGCACCTTTTTATTGCATATATTTATTTAACTATCGCGCTCTCCCAATCCTTGTATTTTGTTTTGGAGATGGCTAATTGAAGCTATTTTTATCCAGACTTTGTGTATCCTTCTTACTCTCCAGCCGACCCACCTCCATTCTTCCACGACTTTGCTCATGATTATTCTTTTTTTACATATCCACCTAATCCACTATTTCAGGCATCAGATTTTGATTATTACCTACCACCACCACCCTCACATTTCACACTATCTCACTCACCCAATACTGAGCTATTGGAGTTACCTCTCATGAAGACCACTCTTGAGCACTTGACCTAGATGATGGGGCACAAGAAGGAGAGGATTGATGACCTCACAAGTATAAATGAGAGCCACAATGCTGCTTCACCATCTAATTTCATGGATTCACTTGAAGACACCCATGGGATAATGCAATCGCCCAAAATATAAAAGTGAGAGAATCTAAAAATACAAAAAAATGTCTGAGAGACACAATGTAGAGTCTTTATGAGGAGAAGGCACCCATGCCACTTTCTTTGACCACACACACATTCACCACAATTCCCTCTTCTTCCACACCCAAGGTGACACTATACAAACTGCTCTTAGTCATTCTTGTCTAGATGATGATTTCGATCTCTTCCCTTGTATGGAAGAGATAGAAAATCTCAAGAAAATTTTGACTAAATGATGAATCTACGATTCTCATTGGTTATTCTTTTATTTTGGCTTTATCTTTTAGCAAAAACACCTATAAAAGTATGTAAATACAATAAATTAACTTGGTGCATGTCATTGTTAATATTGCACAATTATCACCTATTTTCCAGAAATAAAAGAATAAAGAGAAAATAAAAGGAGGATGTATTTAGAATAAATACAGAGTGATCCAAACCCCAAGAGAAGGTCAAAACTTGACCTGATTGCAAAGGAATAAGTAGATAGAGATAGGGAATACTGCATATTGTACATACCACCCATACCTATATAAATAATTATTCATATTTAATTTGACAAAGTATAAATACCTTATTATTTTTAACACTTGTATATAGTCCTAGTAATAATTTAAAAATAAAATAAAAATCACTAAATACAAAATAAAATAAAAAAATAAAAATAAAATTCACAATTCATTGTACAAAGGTCACATGTATATAATACAATACTTATTTATGTAACACTTTTGATTAATTTATAAAAATCAAATAAAAAATATTTTACACCCCTTAAACTATTTTGTAAATAAATAAAATATAAAATAAATAGTATTTTTGTAAAAACAATAGAATAAAAATACATGTATATAATACATAGGTATATTATACCATGTATAATACACTATACTATATATATACACTAGTTATATTTTTCATAAAAATAATTTAAAATCACAGAAAATAGCTTGAAAAATAATAAGAAAAATTTCATTTTTACCACTTTTATTTTAAAATCTTTTATTATTTTATATTTGATATTCTTTTATTTTTGTAAATCTTGAATTCTAATTCGTCCACGTGGTATTGTTGACCACGGTCAACCCCTCCTCCTAGCTAGCCCGACCTGATTCCTGCTTCGCCGGAGCTTCTTCTCCCCTTTTTCTTGATAGAGTCAGGCCTCCATTCACCTTAATTTTTGTGCTTGATTAATCTCCTAAGATCAATGATCCTCGCGGATCCATAGGCGAAGCCATATCACCTTAGGGTTTTGTGCATCCCTTCAATCCTTTTGGACCCTCGGGCATCCCTATATATTGTCTCCTCCGTCTCCCAAGCTATGGAGCTCGTTCCTCGCACCACTACAGACCAATAGACACCTTCAGGAGAGGGACAACTCCTCTGGGAACCCTTCGATGCTTGTTTTGAATCTGAGATCCCAACCACTTCGCCTGAAGCACCTGAGCTTCTCAGTATCTTTAGGCAATGTTTATCTTCCTCCCATTTTCCATTTCACCTCGATATTTTCATTTCCTCCATTGTCAATTCACCATCTCATAACAGCCGGTCGGAGCTCCGTCACTCGCACTTACCCGTTTCGATCGACACCTTCGCTCTTCTCCAAACTCTATACACATCTTGATCCCCTTAGACTCGATCTTTAGGCTGAGATTAAGACCTGACTTCCTTCCTACATAATCGCTGGAATTTGAATCTCATCTACCACCCTTCTTTATCTTGAAAAATAACTGTAGCCGAAGCTTGGTCTTCGAGTTGAAAGTATACCTATAGGTTCAAGACGTGCAGGGAAGCCCATTCAGCTCCCCAACTACTTGGGCGAAGTAGCTGCAGGTGGAGCACCACCGTCCTGCTAATCCAACTGATCATCCTTCCATTTGAGACACCCATTCGACGCGGAGAGCTTCCATGACCTTGTTGGACCCCTCAACTGCTTCATCAGAGTTGTGGATCATCTTCCACTCTCAGGCAAAGTTTGCTAGGCACTTGTTCTTCCAACCTCGTTTACAGCCGCTCGATCTGGAGTCCCACCTCAGATTTGATCCGAGCCCTCCCTTAGGGTTCCATCGCGATACTGGGATCATTTCTGGGCCCCTCATCTAAGCCGCCCGATAAGCAACCTCGCAGGTCGTTAGATCAGCATTGACACAACAGATGTGACCTCACATCTCCGACCAACTCTGAGCCGACAGATCACTTTGCACAAAGCCATCAGAGCCCCCACGCGCGCCTCACGTGCCATATGGGTATATTTCCTTATTACCCATGCATGTTTTCTGGTTGTCGTATAGTCCAATAAATTTAATAACTAGTTAAGAACTTTTGTAGTTTAGATCTTCTAGTTTTATTTATTTGCATTTTAGTCAAATTCGGCTGAGTCCACGTGGATCCTCATATGCTAGTTTGGGTTAATTGCAGTATTTTGCTTGAACTTCTTACTGGTTCAGGAATAACAATTATGTTTTGTTATTTACACTATACCCCTGCCTTCCTAGATCGCGTGTTCTGCATGATTTGAGTGGATAAATTACATAATAAGCCCATGAGTTTTAATACTTATTATTCACGAGACCCTAGAACTTATTTTTTTTGCAGAAATGTCCCTATGAACTGTTTGTGACTACTTACCTTTTGTTGGATGAAATAAATAGCAAATTGTCTCTAGAAATAAAATACATGTCTGCTCCTGCTTGCTTTTTATTTACATGATAATTTCAGTTTGCCAAATTAATTTTATTTTCTATTATGAGAAATTAAAAAACCCATAAAAGTATCCTGTTTGTCTTATAAAAATCACAAAGCTTCGAAACTATTTTCAAAAATTCCATAAAAATTAGGGTAGTTGCCTTTTAGTGTCTCTTATCACTAGCATTAATTTTATTTTAGAATTCCTTAAACAAACCAAAAAAATCAAATAGCTAAAATATTATAAAAATAACAAAAATTGTTGAGAAATCCAAACATATTGGTTTCCATCTCCATTTGTAGATATTTCCTTACACTTTCTCATAAAGATCACTCTTGGGAGTTCTGGGCATTAAGTATTTTTAACTTGCAAATTACTCATGGTTGTGCACTGTTCATCATTTTTTCCACTTTTCGATTATTAGAAAATCCCAAAAACATTTAAAAATTTCATAAAAATTACCAAAAACACTATGAAACATATAAAAACCAAAAATATTTATTGCAGTTTTTTGATTATTTTTGGATTATTAGAAAAATACAAAAAGAGTTTTCTTGTGCCTTTTTATTGGTTGTGCTTATTTCCTTTATATTGAAAAAATTAAAAATCTACAAAAATTAAAATTACTAAAAATATTTGTTTTTCGAAATCTAATTATTAAGTTTTCAAATCGCGCTCCTTGTGTTCGACCCTGGTTGCTATACAAGAAAAATAAAAGTAGCAAACCACTTACATTCTTTGTAGAATTTTGATAGTGGTTATTTTTCTCATGGATCGATTTGGTTGATTAAGGATAATGACCATTGCTTAATTAATCCACCTTAACCGGTCCAAAAATCATATCATCAGAATGGCATTGCTGGAGAGCACAACTTAGTAGTTTGATTTCAACTTTTGCCTATTTTTATATCTATATATTACAATTGTTTTTTGACCATCGTCTGTTTCACCTTCTGTGCGAGGAACCACCTGAGGAATGATTTGGTATGCTTTTGGAGGGGCCCACATTTGACAAGAAGGAGAGGAGTAGAGGAGATAGTTATCATACAAATTTATTTTAGCAAAAATAATACTTGTAATAACTTAGAACTTTGTGGACATTTGGACACTTATATTTATTCAGAGTTTATTTTGTAGAGTGCCTGTGCACTCAGGGGACCGCATAATGGTTTTTCATATTTTTTTGCATTTATATTCTATTTGATTCTTGAGGATATGGTCCCAAGTTTAGGATTTCTATTTGCTTGAGGTCGGTAATTAGCTAAGTCCAAACACCCTAATAGACTATATATTCCTATAGAACATAATTGGACTTAGTCCAATAAAGGAAAAACTCCACTTAATTAGTTAAGAGGCCACACACTGTTAGAAGTCGCATACGACACTAGCAGGACCCATTGTGGTGGGCCCTGATCTACTTCCAAGATCGGACCCAGGTATTTTCTCTGATTAGTTGACTACTAGATCTTCCCGCTAATAGAAGTTTCTCATCTGAGCGACGATTTCCTCATGCATCATATAGATTAGTTTAATTTATGTCTTTTAATTTATGTGTGGATCACCCTGCATGTAGAGTGTTAGAGCAACGTAAACATTTCTATCTTTGCATGCATCATAGTGTTTGATCGCGCATTGGCTTTTCTGTCTTCCACCCCCAGTTTTCTTGGACTTAAATAAAAAGAAATCAAAAAAATAGTTAGATGTTGCATTTATTCAGAATAATACCATAAAAAGTGATAACCAATAAAACCTGGGTCTGCTAAAGAAAATTGACCAAAAATCGAACTTCATCAAAAATCTTTTTTTGGGGAGAGTCACCCCCTAATTGTGTAATTTATCTACAGAGAAAGAGAGAGAGACACACACACATAGAGGGAGAGAGAGAGAGTCGCACATAAGGATAGATCCATGCTTGAACTTTCTTTAGACTATCAGTTCTATCAATTAGCTATTCTCCAGAGAGGATTTCCCCGCGTAGCCGGTAATTGGTTCGGAATTCCTTAGTAGATTGGGTTAGATCGGGTAGCAGGTCAACGGTCCGCATCCCATACTGGAAATAACTAGTTGTTAGAACTCGGGACAGTCTCCTGGGAGAATTGGGCTCCTAACAACTCGCTTAGCTTTTATGATAGATTGAATGTTCACCTAATAAAATTTGATAAGATAAACGATCGAGCCTTCACAGTCATCGCATTGCATTGTATATGTGAATTGGGGGTCTGATTTCTCATATTTTTTGCATCCCAGATCTACTCTTCATAAATCCCCACATCACGATGATGGGAAGGAGGTCTCTTAGGCTGCCTTTGGTAGCATCACATTCTAGCACTCCTCCCCATTCATCTAGGGCGACTTCAGAGTGCTTAGACCACCTCTCTGAACCCGAATTCACCTCTATCCTGTTCCCCCTCTACTACCCTTCTTCCACACCTGAGGTACGAGTACATAGGCTAGCACACCTATATGTTCACTTGACAGAAACTGTGCTAGGGTCTTTTTCTTTGGAGAGATCGATGACATGGCCAACTATGAAGGAAAACTGATGAACAACCACAAGGATCTGCGTTCATATTGGACTAGGTTGCCATCAACAACATGCTACTCGCCTCCTTGGAGACGATGAAGAGGCATATCAGGGACCAAGGAGCATTCATGGTTGAGGTGAGGAGAGAGCTAACGTAGATGGGAGCTGGACGAGAGGAGCCGTAGAGACCAACTGTTGATGGAGAGATACCTAGAGGAGAGGGCAAAGTCAGACACCAGGATGAGCTGCAGGAGCCATCCAAACCAGCTTGCATAATGTGGCAGTTGCATAATCCTGGTGAAACCCTCACTCATAGATGGATCCAACTACCCGAGATCCTAGGCGATTTTGAGCTTTTCCCCCAGACCATTCAATTACTGCCAAGTTCCATGGGCTAGAAACCTAGGAGCTCCATCTCCATCTGCACAAGTTTGAGATGATCTGCATCACTGTACATGACAGATTTGTGGACGAGGACACAATCATGATGACTGCCTTCCTGTTATTCTTGGATGACAGTGCAACCTACTAACGGAAGCACCTAGGGAAGGTAGTCACTACTTGGGAGCAGCTCCGGACCGAGTACTTGCATCCACTTGCCATACCAACGCAGCGAGAGCCATGATCAAAAACTTCACTATGATCCCAAATGAATAGTATCATGAAGCATGGGATCGATTCAGAGAGCTCATCAACAGGTATCCCAACCACGAGATTAGCAAGTGCAACCTCGTCCAGAGTTTCTTTTGTGGGATGATACCTGAGCTTCAGGGGCTTGTAAACACCTCGTGCAGAGGTTCCTACTTCACCAAGGATGAAGACCAGGTCTGGGCCATCTACGAGGAAATGGTAGAAAATTACACACTGATGTCCCAGACCCGTGTCTCCACTCAGGGGAAGCCTCTCCCGAAGGCAGTTTCTTATCAGAGGACTGCAAGCGTCGATGCCGGTCCTTACACATCTTCTTTAGTAGCAGCCTAGACGAGTCTTTGGCTGCCGATATGGGCATCATTATCTAAAAGTTGGATCATATAGAGATAGTAGAGAAGAAGTAATGCCAGGGCCTGGATAAGCTCAACAAGATAGATGAGCTGGCCCAAACCTTGAATGACCTGAAGACCCAGACCATGTGTTTCCAAAAGGTACATGTGACTTCTCATCCCCGTCTCAGGTCACGGACTGATATAGGGAGCAGCTCTTCCCAGCCCTCTGCCTCATACCATTAGGTTCACCATTTTTAGGCAGATCTGGGTCTAGTAGCTCTTGCAGTACCAGAAGCCACCACCATCTTCAGACACTCAGATGGTGGTATACCAGTCGGATCAGCCCTTGACAACCCTTCCCCCCCACTCCACAAGGAACAAGAGCCATTGATGGAAGTAAATGGGATCTGATACTCTCAGTACCAACAACAACCTGGAATTTATCGTGACCATCCCGGGTTTCGATGGTCTAATAAAGGCACCTCTTCCCAGTAGCAGCCTCCAACTTATGCAGGGCAGGGCAACCAGCCACAACAGCCTCAATACTCCCACCACCATCAGCAACATGATCCTTGTCCCCAGTACCAAGGACAACAGTAGAGGAAGCAACATCCTCATCCGCAGTACTCCCCGCACCTCCTCACTACCAACAACAGACCCAACCTTATTTCCAGCAAGGCAATTCCTCCGGTTCTCACGCACCAATTTATGAGAATCCAAGACTCGATTATCTCGCCTACTTGCTCTCTGATCAGCAAGCCTCCTTCCGACGAGAAATGGATGAGTTTAGACAAGATATGAGGGAGATGATAAAGGGTAAGGTCGTCATACAACCTCAGATTGAATGTAACCCAAACAACCTGAAAAGGAAATCTGAGCAGGTACAGTTTGCAGAGACCACCACCTCTAGTGATATTTTGGATGATACTTCTTATTCTATATTTGATGCATATTTGGTGACACTTAGCAGCGATAGGAAGCCAGCCGACAATAACTCATCTAGACAACATATCGATGCAGATTCTAGGGCACCAGATGATGTCAGAAGTGGTATTGATGTTGCTCACCATGAACATGATGATGGTGCTGCTGATGCCACCAAGGATGTTGATCCAGATGACGGTACTTAGGCCATCGTGTTTCTAGTTGCAGAGGGTGGTGCTGATGCCACCAAGTTATCATATTCCAAGCAAGAGTGCAGTGCTGATGGTGCAAATTTAGATGTTGTTGATGGTACTGATGCCCCCAAGAATCCTTTTGCTGTGTTGAATCATCTTGTACCCGAGGACTTATGGAAAAATATAAAAAATGAAAAACACTAAAAATAAAAATATGAATAAAGGAAAGGTTTTTATATTTTCGGTGAGCCAATCTAGTGTACTTGATGATTTTGCATGGATTTTAGCCTAATGAATGCATAGGAATCTACTCCTAACCCTCATATTTCTTGAAGGGGCCCTTCCATCCCCTTCCCTCAAGCACTCCACTTAGGAAAGGAGCCCAAAATAGAAAATCCAAAAAAGAGACATCGGCTAGAGTTCAGTGAGCAAATGATAGACATATTCCATTTATATATGACTCCTCGGGAGGCACTTGAGCACATCCCTCTATTGCAGAAGAACTTGAGAGAGAAGACCACCATCCGTAGGAAGAAGAGGAATCACAATGCAGAGATCCATGTGCTCACCCATGCCACCTGCTTTGCTATCTAGAACCGATTGCCACCCAAAAGACCAGATGCAGGAGCTAGATATGTCAGGTGCCACATTCACGAGCAACAGTTTGATCACACTCCGTTAGATAGCGACTCCTTGATTAACCTCCTCACAGCTTCCTTACTCGACTGATTCAAGTTCATCCCTCTTAGATAGAGCAGGATAGTCCTTTAGTTTGTTGATAAATTGTTAAGAGGCCGAAGGGATTACTAAAGGATGTTAGCGTCATAATTCAGAGTCTGAAAGTCCCTATGGACTTTGTTGTACTCGACATGGAGATCCCCGGATATGTAATCAATACCCCTATGATCTTAGTACGACCTTTCTAAGCCACAACCAAGGCTGTATCTGGTCACGATAGCGGGAAGGCATACTTTCACATTCAGGGCGAGAGTGTACAAATAGAAATGATTGAGGAGACTAGAGCCAGAGATCCAACTTGCTCAGAGCAGATGACCGACTCAGAGCAGATGACAGATGAAAAATGACATGTCCACCAGGAGTGTGATTTTGTGGTTATAGATGATGAAGCAGTTTCGGCAAATCCAGCATCACGAGCTCTTGTTATACCTTCAGACACTGTTGAGTTACAATTGACAACTGATGAGAGTTTGGAGAGCAGACTCGTGACACATGACACCTTAGAGGCTAACGATTGCGAGTAGGGTAACAAAGAAGATTATATTTCATGTGATTCAGACTCAAATCCCTCAGACAAAGACACTTCTTTTAATTGGCAAGGTTTTGATGATCATTTACCACATCTGATGTCCACAAAGCCCACATCTAGGATGGAGAGCTAGCATGTACTATTGATGGATATACCAGCAGGGCCATCTTCGTTCGATTTGCAGATTCACCGAGAGTTTTCGCATGCAGATTTGGTAGCCTTCACGCACACTTTTCAGAAACCAGGTTTGCCAACTCCCACTTGTCTTGAGTTGAAGATCTTGCAGCAAAGCATGAAGTATAGATTCCTTATGGGTGAGCCAGATATGTTCCCTATCATTATCTGAACAGATTTGACTAAAGACCAAGAATCTTGTTTGATGGAGGTTCTTGAAAGAAACCTTAAGAAAATGGGATGGAGTGTAGATGATCTCCATGGGATAAGTCCAACCCTGTGCTCGCACCACATCTATCTTGAAGACGACGCTAAGCCATCACGTGAGTTCCAGTGAAGACTGAACCAAAATCTTCGAGATGTGGTCATGAAAGAAATATGTAAGTGGTGGTGCGTCGGTTTTATCTACCCCATCTCCGACTCAAATGGGTTGTCCATTGCATGTGGTAGCCAAGAAAACATGTATCACCACAGTTGCAAGCAAGTCTAGAGAGGAGATAGCTACCCAGGTACCCACTTCTTGGAGGGTCTACGTGGACTACAGATGATTGAATCATGCCACCAAGAATAATCATTTATCGCTACCATTTATTAATAAGATTATCGAGAGTTTTGCTGGAAAGAGTCACTATTGTTTTCTCGATGGGTACTCAGGGTACAATCAGGTGGCCATAGTACCCTAAGACTAGGAGAAACTGATGTTCACATGTCCATTCGGAACATACGCTTTTAGACAGATGCCCTTTGGTGTATCTAATGCCACAGCTACATTCTAAAGGTGCATGCTTTCCATCTTCTCGGACATGGTGGACAAATGTTTATAGGTCTTCATGGATGGCTTTTCGGTCTATGGAGATGGGTTTGATGCTTGTCTTGACTTCCTAGACCGAGTACTTCAGCGTTGCATCAAGGACAACCTTGTTTTAGCTTGGGAGAAGAGTCATTTCATGATGACTCAGGGGACTATGCTTGGCCACATCATCTCCAGCAGCGGCATGGAGGTCGATCTGGACAAGGTGGATATCATTAAGAAACTCAATCCATCGTCTAATTTGCGATAGTTGCGGTTATTTCTGGGACATGTTGGTTTCTACCGATAGCTCATATAGGACTACAATCGGATTTCCCGACCGCTTACTGATCTACTAACAAAGGAAACTGAGTTTATTGTAGATTATAAGTGTCTTGCATCATTTGAGACTCCCAAGGGATTAGTTGTGCAGGCTCTTGTCCTTCATCCACTTGATTGGTCTCTCACATTCAAGATCATGATGGATGCTTCTAATTTTTCCACAGGGGATGTGATAGGACAACGGAGGGTTGGATTAACTTTTTCTATTCACTATGCTAGCCAAACTTTGGATGCTGCTCTCGGAACTACACCATGATTGAAAAGGAAATGCTAGTCGTAGTCTTTACTTTGGATAAGTTTCGATCTTACATTCTTCGATCTAGAGTGAAGATTTGCATAGATCACATCGCCATCCGATACCTCATGGCAAAGAAGTATGCCAAATCTTAGATTGACCAGACGGATCCTTCTACTTCATGAATTTGGTATAGAGATTACAGATAAAATGCTAGTCATAGTCTTTGCTTTGGATAAGTTTTGATCTTGCATTCTTGGATCTAAAGTGAAGATTTACATAGATCACACCGCCATCCGATACCTCATGGTTAAGAACGATGCCATATCTAGATTGACCAGATGGATCCTTCCACTTCAGGAATTTGATATAGAGATTGTAGATAAATTTGGAGTTTAGAATGTAGTGGCGGATCACCTCTTCCGATTGGAGCATTTTGAGGATTCAGAGGAGACCGCACCTATCAAAGAGACTTTCCCTAACGAGGCGATTCTTGCTATCAGTTCACTTCCATGGTACGCTGACATTGTGAACTATATTGTTGCTAATAAAGTCCCACAAGGTTGGCCTAGACAACATCTTGATACCTTCCTTACGAAGGCCATGTCGTACCACTGGGAGGATCCCACCCTTTACCATGAAGGGGGAGATAGTGTCTAACGTCAGAGTATTCTTCAGGAGGAGCACTACAGCATCCTCACCAATTACCACAAGCTTGAGACAGGAGGACATCACTCTGGGAGACGGACAATGCAAAAAGTTCTCCAATCCATAGGATGGGCACTTGTGGACAACGTGATATGATGTCGATGCAGCCCAACACTTCTGTGAGGTTTTTGACGCATGGGGCATCGATTTCATGGGTCTATTCCCTAAGAGTCAGGGACTTGAGTACATTCTGCTTGTTGTGAATTATGTTAGTCGTTTAGTTGAGGCCATCCCTGCCCGAGCCGTAGATGCTAGGACTGTTTGCAAATTTTTGAGGAAGAATATCATTTCATCATTCATGGTACTTAGAGTCTTGATTTCAGATGGGGGGACTAATTTTATCAACGATAAGGTAAGAGTCCTTGATAACAAGTTCCACATTGACCATAGAGTTGCCACTCCATATCATCCGCAGACTAATGGTCTTGCTGAAGTATTGAATAGGGAGATTAAGACTATTTTGCAGAAGGTTGTCCACGCAGACCAAAAGGATTGGTCACAACTTTTGGACTATGTCTTATGGTCCTATAGGACTTACTTCAAGAAACCTTTGAGAACACCTCCCTTTCGTCTCGTTTATGGAAAACCATGCAACTTACTAGTGGAAATAAAGTACAAGTCACTTTGGGTAGTTACTGAGCTACTAGTGGATCATAAGAGTGTAGGAGATCAAAGAAAAGCAGAGTTGGCAGCCTTGGATGAGTTAAGAGACATAACCTTCTCAAGTAGCCTACAATATAAAGATATAGTGAAGATATGACATTATTCTCACATCAGCCATAAATAGTTTGAGATGAATCAGAGAGTATGGCTATTTTATGCTTCGTTGAGATTATTTCCAGGAAAATTACAAAGTAAATGGAAGTGACCAAACATGGTCAGAAAGGTGCACGACAATGAAAGCATTGATATATTTTAGTTGTCATCTGATTCCACCTTTCAAGTTAACGGTCAACGCCTAAATGCATATCTTGATCATGATCCATTGATCGTCGATGTTATACATTTTGTATGAGATGTGATCTTTCACTCACATCATTTGCATATCATTCCTGATTATCACTTCTTCTTCGTAGCTGTATAGATCCATATTGTCCATATCATTCGTTCTTTTTGTCTGATACCCCGTCTTCATCTTATGGTTATGCTATACTTAGGGTAAACTTTGCCTAAGTATGGGGGGGGGGTATCAGACCTGTAATTATTCATTTGATTTAATTACCTCAATTTTGTTCCCTGTACTTGGGGATATTTTACCCTAAGTATAGGGGAGGTAATTCCTATACATCCTATTCTTCGATTTTCCCTTTTTGTACAGTCTTCTACACATAGAATTAATTGATCCTAAGTATAGGGGGATCACTGATTTCCATTCATTATATTCCTTCATTCGTCATTGTCGAATAGCATTCATTTCACTTCCCTGTACTCATCACGAGTTATGTCTTCTTTCTTCACTCTTTGATCACTCTGAGGACATCCTTCGAGGTAAGTATAGGAGGGTGTCGTATATATACTTTAGCCATAACTCGTACTTTTGTGGTAATAATATGGCTAAAAATCGCAATAATTTTAAAAACTTTCTCTTACTTAAATGTTTGTAAAAGGCTTTCGTAAAAATTGTTTTTGTATAAACGTTTCACAAATGATTTTGATTGTAAATTTTTTGTAAATATTTTTGTATCAAAATTATTTATATAGTACAAAATGTTTGGAAAATATTTAAAAATAAACGCTTGCAAAAATTTGTTTGTAAGAGTTCGTAAAAATATTTTGCAAAACTTTTCCATTCTTTCCCGCATTCAAAAAGTTTCACAAAAAATGCATATTTTAAAAATTATCCACAAAAAGAGTTTTGTATATACTTACATGTGCATTCTTTTGAATCATGGTTGACATTTAAACTAGTCTAGAATTAGATTGAAAAATAAAGCTTGGATAAGACCTTAATGCATTTAACTTCAGAGGAACCTTGTAGGATTTGGGGTTAAGAGTTTTCATGTCCATAGTGACTTAATTCTTTGAGTCCACTAGGCTATGTTCACATGTCATCTTGATGAACCTAAGTTGAACACTTAATAACACACACATGCCTCTTAAAGACAATGGCTTTTCTTGGACACACACTTTACACATAGCTCAACACAGATGAGGTGGTGAGAAGGCATAATCCTTTGACTTGGGATAGCATACGAGGGTAGTAATGCTAGCTGGAACCTCTTGTCTTCCTCTAGGGAGGGAATCACGCCTCAACCTGGTCTAGTGGTATTGAGGTATAAGGACAGGAGTCTGTGGTTTGCAATAATGCTTCAAAAGAAGGATAGTCTACTGGCTCAAGAAGAAAAACTCCTCATGTATATGCTACACCATGTAGATATGTTGTACATATGCACATCAAAAAAATGTGCAAAATTGAGAAAAATTCCAAAAAGGGGGACATGCCTGATTGAAAATAAAATGCCTGCTGGAGTGTATATAGTGAATAAGAAAAGCTTATGTATTCCACCATCTCATCTCATGGAAGCTTGCAGTTGGATACTTAGATACACTAGTTAAGATCCAAGGGATACGTGGCTACACTAGTCATGGTCCATTCTCTTCTTTCGTCCTCTTCTGGAGCTGGTTGTACTTGAACTTAGAAGGGAATAATCCACTCCTCGATGAAAGAGTTACAAGACTGAGATATTAGAGTTACCTTATTGAGGGTGGTTTTTTCTTTGCCATTTTTGAGGTAGGGATATACATATTACTTATAGTAGAAGGAAAGATTCATAGTCATTAGAGTTTGCGTATGTAGACTTGTTCGAACCTGGTTATTAAGGAATCCTGACCATAGAACTGTGGAACTTGGAGACTGTTGAGTATTAAACCTATTTCTCAAAAAGGTTCCTCTAAACTAACAATCTAATGGTCTGACTAAGCTCCACACTCCATTTTAAAGAAGATAAGTTTAATAATCAACTTTGATACTTTTTCTTTTCTTCTCTTCCGTTTCACTTCTTTTTCAAATAAGCATTTTCTAAGGAACTAACAAAGGTAAAGTATAGAGGGATGATGAATCTACGATTCTCGTTCTTTATTCTTTTATTTTAGCATTATCTTTTAGCAAAAATACCTATAAAAATATGTAAATATAATAAATTAATTTGGTGCTTGTCATTGTTAATATTGCATAAGTAACACCTACATTCCAAAAATAAAAGAATAAAGTGAAAAGAAAAAGAAGGATGTATTTAGAATAAATACAGAGTGACCCAAACCTCAAAGAAGGTCGAAACTTGACTTGATTGCAAAGGAATAAGTAGATAGATACAAAGAATCATGTATATTATACATACCACCTATACCTGTACGAATAATTATTCATATTTACTTTGACAAAGTATAAATACCTTATTATTTTCGAGTACTTGTATATAGTCTTGGTAATAATATAAAAATAAAATAAAAATCAGAAAATAAGATATATAATAAAAACGAAATCGATAATTCATTGTACGAAGGTGACATGTATATATTACAATACTTATCTATGCAACACTCTTAATTAATTTATAAAAATCAAATAAAAAGTATTTTATAGCCCTCAAATTATTTTGTAAATAAATAAAATATAAAATAAAAAGTATTTCTGTAAAAATAATATAATAAATATACCAGTATATAATATGTGGGTATATTATACACGTATATAAATCCTATTTATATTTTTCATAAAAATAATTATAATCATAGAAAAATAGCTTGAAAAATAATAAACATTTTTTTCATTTTTAGCACTTTTTATTTTAAATTCATTTACTATTTTATATTTATTATTCTTTTATCTTCGTAAATCTTGAATTCTAATTCGTCCACGTGGGATTGCTGACCACATACAACCCCTCCTCCTTGTTGACTTGACCCGATTCCTACTTCACTAGAACTTATGCTCCCTTTTTTCATGATGGGGTCTAGCCTCCATTCAACTTGATTTTTGTGCCTGATTAAGCTCCTATGATCCATGATCCTCACGAATCCCTAGGCATATCGAGATCGCCCTAGGGTTTCGCGCAACCATTCGATCCTTCGGGACCCTTGGGCATCCCTATATATTATCTCCTTCGCCTCCCAAACTAAGTAGCTCATTCCTCGCGTCACCACAAACCCTTAAACACCTTCATGAGAGTAGCAGCTCCTCAGGGAAAACTTGAGAGCTCATTTTGGTACTGAGATCGAACGAAGCTCGCTACGTGGCTGGACCTCCACTGTGTATAGCTTCCCTAGTTCGTCACAACTCGGTTGAGGCCATTACCTTGCCAACCACTTCGCATGAAACTCTTAAGCTTCTCGGTATCTTCAGGTAACTTTTATCTTCCTCCCATTATCCATTTCACCTCGATCTTTTCCTTTTCACCACCATTAGTTCACAAGCTCAAACCAGCCGCTCGGAGCTCCATTACTCGCTGATGATTACATTATATACAGTTATAACATGCTTAAATGTTGTGGAGTACATCCTTAATATTTTATAAACTCAAATTTTACATAAACTACATCTAATTTATTCCATGCACACAACAGACAAAACCACTTTAATACATACAAAAGATGGTTAATTAAAGTACAAATCTACAATTCATGGTTATATACCCGGATAAAATATTTCAACGATCTTTATTTATATAAATATATCTATGAACTACATTTTGAGAATACATCCAGCATTAAGATTGATAATTATCAGTGTTGATCGTCAAAATATAACTTGAATTTAAACTTCATTAAAATTATATTGATACAAGAGAGAGGGAGAGAAAGAATTAAATAAATATCCAACACATTGGCTTTACATTTTCCATTAACATTTTATGTTGACAAGAAAATGGGAGGTTGATTCTTCCAAATGAACCAAAACCATTTCCTATGTGCAATAAAGACCATCTTAACTTCTCTTTCGCTCTCTCTCTCTCTCTCTCTCTCTCTCTCTCCCATGCATGGAGTCCTACGTACAAACCCCTTCCTCATGAAATGAGCCCCCACGCACACACCATTCCCATGCACTATTTGTTTCCCATGTATATATATTAACTCTCTCTTGTTATTGCAGGTCACCTTTGCTTTCTATAGAAGAAGACTCTCCCCACGGCAAAGACAACTCTCCATTTTCATGCAAGGGGCCTCCCTCTTCCCCCCAACACCTTACATCCTCTCCCACAACAAGGCTTCTCTCTCCCTGCTCCCTCGACACCGTTTCTCTCAAGGCTCTCTCCCTTCTCCACCCAACGACCAACTGTGTGGTCGTCTTCCTTTGCCTAGTCGTTGCTCTTCGCATGTGCGACTAGCAGTGGCCGCAACTCCTCCTCGATGTCCTCCTCCCGTGCAACACGTAAGTAATCTCCATCGACGTGTGTGTGATCAGCTCACACCCATGTCGCCTCTCTCCGGCTCCATACCCGTGTGTGCGATCAACCCGCGCATGTTCCCACACACTCTCATCTCCGTTCAATCATCTTCACAACCGTCTCTGCAGTCGCTGTCTCCATTCCAAAAGCTCCAAGAGAGAAGAATCCATTTCTCATTTTTATATCTCTCTTGCATTTTTCTATATTAGTTACTCATATTTAAGTTAAATTAGATGAAACAATTATTTGGTAATTTCTTTTATTTACTCTAGTTTGTTTCTGGATATATTACAACTCTCACATCGTTTATTATGTCTTGAAATATTGCAAGTGATTCTTATTTCTTCCCTACTAAGTTGCGATTTAATCCCCACTTCCTTACTTAGTTGGTATCATACCCGTGTTTGCTTACTCTAAGTTTTAAGAAGTATTTTCACCGTAGATTACATGTCTCTTCAAGAATTCATATTTTTCCTCTTGTCATCATGGAGATTCCAATTAAATTTGAAAGAAGAACAAATATCATGAATTTGCTTGGTCCTTGTGGATACGATCCTCTACTTGCCGCGTATATTTTTTCTGTAATCCGATCGTACTAGTAGTTGTAATTGTTATTGTTTGATTATAGTTTTTTATTGAACAACAACGACGTAGTGAAGACAACTTCTTAAACCGCGTAAAACCACCTCATGATTTTGGCACCATTGCCGGGGACTAAGCAACTTTTGCAATTTTTCTTCATTTTTAACTTGTTTTCGATATTCTAATCCGTGCATTTTTTATTTTATGTATTTGAACTCTAAAAAAGAAAAAAATGAAGATTCATGCATTTTAATCATTTTTTATTAGCGAACTTGTATTTTTTTCTAAGTAGAATATATTTTTAAGATTACTTTCTCCCTCCTTTTCAAAAAGCTCGCCATCAGCAGGACAAAACATTACGAATATAGCGCCAAAGTGTAGGCACTGTGAGCCTCCTTTTTCACTTAGGCATTCTAAGATTTACATTTCTTGCATTTGCTTGTGCATCGAATTAAATCAAAAAAATTAAAAAAAGTTCCCGATTACATCATCTCTTGGTCTTCTCCCCCCTGTGACAATATAATTCAAAGACCACCAAAATCGTGTTTTGATCATATAAAAAGATAACCTTGAAAGAACACTGCAGTGGTCCCAGCATTGATCCACCTATTTTATTATCAATTGAGCATGAGATTGGTGAAATGATGCATCTAGTGCAAAAATATCAAGAAGATTGGGAACACAAAAAGAATGAGTCTTCCCATCAAAGTCAAATCCAACCTATGATGACCCTATATTAGAGGAATTTCTTGAATCATCTTCTCCCGCATGCCCTTCCTTTGTCTCTTCCAAGCCACTTTCACATGCAGAACACTCATCCATTTCGAATACTGGGCTAATCTCTGATTCTTTAAGAAATTACTCAATCTCCTTACCCCTACTACCAACCCATGAAAGTGACTTTCAACATACTCTTCATGCATTAGCTATCCAAATCCAACAAAATCAAGGAGCACTTATGGATGAAATTAATGGGATGCATGAGGATGTCAGTAAACAACTTTTGAAAATTCATGCTCACTTGATGAATAGTTTAAATAGTCTGACGGATGAATGCAATATATCTCAACAATTTGATAAACATCAGAAAAGAAAATTGAGGATTTCAGACAATCAAGGGAAGAAGAAAAATGGGTCCAAATATCAGCGAACCAAACAATGATACTTCCTTTTGATGAACTAGATGTGAGATGTATAAAAGAAAAAAAATATTGATGAAATAGTACAATCTGCATGTTACCAAAAAAACCCATATTAGCGAAATTTTATGATAACCACATCTTCGCTCCTCCTGTGTCAGACCATGTATTGATTGAGATGCCCAATGATCTAATAGATGATTCCTGTCTCTTGAAAAGACACGAACATTTTGAGCATGAAACTTTATTTTGTGTTCTTTAGGCGTGCATTATGGAATATGACTCTATGGATGAAATTGAGGAGGAATGTGATAAAATTTAAGCATTCATGAATCATGTTGACTAGAATGATTTTGAAGAGTATAATAAGGATATTTTTGAAATTGAGATCATACCCCTAATACAACTCGATCATGACCGACTCTTGATGGATACATGTACCGATGATGGCATCGATCTTTCCTCAGACTATTTTGAAGGTTATGAACCCTAATCTACTAATGATATCGATTGTTCTGAGATAATAGTTGAATTTTATGATAGTACTGATATTGAATCCAATGAAGAAATCGAGGAGGATTTGATGTTTAATGTTAACTATGGATGTTATTTTACGATTAATGGGAAAAGTGCAAACTTAGAGTTTTAATATGACTACATATTAGACAATGAATTGAATTCTTAAAGCACTGAGACTCCCATCCAACCGCTAAATGATTATATGTTGAAGATCTTTTGTGATGACTCTATCAAAGATGAGATCTCCAAATCTATTGCTTTCATAGTTGAGAAAGAAGATCCACTCAATTCGATTGATGATTGTAATAATACATCTTCTACTACAGAGTCAGAATCTAATCAGAATGATTTTTTATTCTCCACTCCTTTTTGGAATGAAACTAAAGAACTACTCAAAACATTCGAAGACAATCATCCAATCATTCACATGATACAACCTTTGTGAATTCGACATCTATTATTGTACCACCTAGTTAAATAGTCAACACTTCCCCGCTCCTGGCGTTTGAATACCCAAATCATATTTCTGGGAGAGAATCACCCTCGTGGTTCAAGCAGAGAACTGAAATGAAATTCATAATAGATGCCACTGAAAATAGCCATGATGATTATTTGATGGAAAATGATGATTTGTCACAATAGATGTTGGAGGATCACATGCTTTTAAGCACTCAACCTTCTTTGATGGAATAATTAATTCTTGGTCACTTGGAGCTTGACGTCAACCCATGAAACCAATTTCTAGTTCATGAGCCCATCGCCAGTTCACCTATTCTCCTTCCATTACATCTAGTCCATGATCAAACAATTTCATCTCTCATTCCTGTTCACCAACCAATTAATTTCTTCACTATGTTAATGTTATCACACATCTATCAAACCCACCAACCATACTCCCACATCTTGGTCAGGTTATTTATATCGAACCAATGGTTTCATTGGGGTTTTCTGAACACGGCTTTTGCAGTCACACGTAATACTGGATACTCTTGAAAAGGTGAATCGTCGAGTTGGGATGCTAAACCAACTACATTTTGTGGGTCCACACCCATATGTATGCTTCTTTTTTCTACAATTTAATTTCATTTTCTTCTTCTTCTTCTTGGCATTAGATAAGTATGGGGGTACATTTCTATACTTCAAAAAAACTAAAACACCAACAAAACACAAGAATACATTTTCACATCTCGCGCTCAATCTGTTGGTTCTCTATGTTATTGACTTCACCATGAGGACATGGCTTCCGTCAAGCATGGGGGTCTGCATATTTTTTCAAAAATGTATTTTTTTCTCTTGAAAATATTTTATTATAAAAATTTTTCAAATACAAAATTTTCAAAATTCCCTCACTTTTTTTCCAAAAAAATATCATAAAATATTTTCAACAACCACGAAAAATATATCCTTCCTCACTATTTTATCCTATTTTTGAGAAATCAGCTCTTCGTTGCATAGATTATAGATTGAAGTTTAGTTGACCTTAAACCACTTAATTCCATCAGAATTTCACTAGGCATGAGTTTTAAGCTTTCTTCAAGTCCATATGGACTTTATACTCTCAGTTCTGCTAACTCTATTGGTGAATGAACTTCTGTATCCAACTAGATCACCTAAGAAACTAGTAGCAGTCTTAAACTCTTCATTAGATATTACACAACTGTACCTTCCACTTAGCTTGATTGAGTTTATGTTACAAGATAAAATTACAATCTAGTTGAGGTGAGGAGTTGCCCTCTTGGTCGTGCCAATGCCTAAACCTTGTCTATGGTTAATGAAGGAACTTGACTCAGGAGCAACATAATCTCTCTAGTCTAAGTATGTCAGCAAATAAGCTAGTATCATGCCTCCAAAGTCAATATTAAGATGATACTACCTTGATTCCATACTCAAAGCAAAAAGACCACAAAAAGGTATATCAAAATACAAAAGAATGCCAAATACCACCAAACATGCAAAGATGTGCGAAGCAAAACAATGAAAGAAGATCTACCAAATATCCCTACTCTACCAAAAAGCCAAGGTAGCATCCCAATGATGCTACCTAATCTCTTAAAAGAGATCAAAGAGGTCCAGGGTTATGCTCTGCAAAAAGATAAAAGAATAAGAGCAATCGACCAAAGCGATCTATGGAAAACCCCAAAAATTAAGTCCCATTCTCCATCTAATTTGCTCCGTATTTTTATGCTGACATACTTGGGTGAAAAGAGACTATGTATGAATTCAAGTGACGATTGAGACTATAGACAAAGGGAATCATTGGTCACCTTAATAGATTCTGTTATTATCTCGTTCTCTCAACTCATAAAAGCTACAACATCACTAACACTGTTTATACCCGCTCAAGGTCAAAGAGAATATTTGTTTATTAGAATGAGCTAACTTGATCAACCTTTTGAAACCATGCCATTTTGTCGCAACTGAAAAATGGTTGAAACTACAAACTCGAGTCAAGTTGATAATTCAAACAAATATTTAATCCATGGGTCGACTCTATTGAAGTTTGTGTATATGTGTAGTTGGGATTTGAAAACTCAAGACTTTGTGGGTGTGTCTGCTGCAAACCCTCACCCAGTCCATCTTGATTATTTCCCTCATTCATCATTATACTTTATCTTATTCTTGCTCGAGACTAGTGAGATTTAAGTATGGGGGTGTGATGATTACATTATATACAGTTATGACATGCTTAAATTATGTAGAGTATAACCTTTATATTTGATTTGTAAACCCCAAATTTACATAAACTACATCTAATTTATTCCATGCACACAACACAGAAACCACTTTAATACATACAAAAGATGACTGATCAAAGTACAAATTGACCATTCAACGTTATATATCTGGATAAAATATTTCAACGATCTCTATTTATACAAATATATCTATGAACTACATGTTGAGAATACATCCAACACTAAGATTGATAGTTATCTATGTTCATTGTCAAAATATATATTGAATTTAGACTTCACTAAAATTATATTGATATAAGAGAGAGCAAGAGAAAGAACTAAATAAATATCGAACACATTAGTTTTACATTTGCCATTAACTTTTTACGTTGACAAGAAAATGGTAGGTTGATTTTTGCAAATTCACCAAAACCATTTCCAATGTGCAATAAAGACCCATCTTAACTTCTCTCTCTCCCCCATGCATGGAACCCCACGTACAAACCCGTTTCCCATGGAATGAGCCCCCACGCACACACCATTCCCATGCATATGTATTGACTCTCTCTCTCTCTCTATTGCAGACTACCTATGCTCTTTATAAAAGATGACTCTCCCCATGCCAAAGACAACTCTCCATTTCCATGCAATGGGCCTCCCTCTTCACGCCAACACCTTACATCCTCTGCCAATACCAAGGCTTCTCTCTCCCTGATCCCTCGACACCATCTCTCTCAAGGCTCTCTTCCTTCTCCACCCAACAACCAACTATGTGATCGTCTTCCTCCGCCTAGTCGTTCCTCTTCACGTGCACCGATAGCAGTGAACGCACCTCCACCTCGACGTCCTCCTCACATGCAGCACACAAGCAGCCTCCACCGATGTGTGTGTTATCAGCTCGCACCCTGGTCACCTCTCTCTGGCTACATACCCATGTATGTGATCAGCCCATGCACCTTCCGTACACTCTTGTCTTCGTGCAACCGTCTTCGCAACCATCTCTGTCCTCGTCGTCTCCATTCTGAAATCTCCTAGAGAGAAGAATTCATTTCTTATTTTTGTATCACTCTTACATTTTTCTGTATTAGTTACTCTTGTTTAAGTTAAATTTTATTAAACAATTATTTGGTAATGTCTTTTATTTACTCTAGTTTGTTTTTGGATATATGCATTACAACACTCACATCTTTTATTATGTTTTGAAATATTGCAAATGATTCTTATTTATTCCATACCGATTTAACCCCCACTTCCTTAATTAGTTGCACTCATACCCGTATTTGCTTACTCTCAGTTTTAGGAAGTATTTTCACTGTAGACTACATTGTCTCTTCAAGAATTCATATTTTTTCTTTTGTCTTCATGGATTAAGATTCAAATTAAATTTGAATGAAGAACAAATATCGTGAATTCACTTGGTCCTTGTGTATTCGATCCTCTACTTGCTGCACACATTTTTTATGTAATCTTATTGTACTTGTAGTAGAAATCTTATTTGTTTGATTACAGTTTTTATGGAACAACAATGACGTGGTAAAATCAACTTCTTAAACCGTGTAGAATCTCTTCAACACTCGCACTTGCCCGTTCCGATTGGCACCTTCACTCACCGTCCATCTCCCAACGCATGCTGATCCCCTTAGACTTGGTCTTTTGGCCGAGATTAAGACCTGACTTCCTTCCTCCACGATCATCAGAAGTTGACCCTCATCTACCATCGCCTCCCTTCTTTATCTTACAAAATACCGTGGCCGAAGCTTGGACTTCGAGCTGGGAGTATACCTGTAGTATCAAGATGCGTGGGGAAGCCCATTTAGTGCCCCAACTGCTCAAGCAGAGCAACTGTAGGTGAAGCACCACTGTCTCGCTAATCTGATTGATCATCCTTCCATCTAAGACACTCGTTCGATGCAGAGAGCTTCCACGACCTTGCTGGACCCCTCATCAGCTTCATCAGAGCTGTGGACCATCCTCCACGCTTGGGTGAAGTTCACCATGTGCCTGTTCTTCCAGCCCCATTCACAGCTGCTCGATCTAGAGTCTCGCTCTTATTTTGATCTAAGCCCTCCTTTAGCATCTCATCTCGACAGTCGGATCATTTCTGGGCCCCTCATCTGAGACCCCCGAGAAGCAGCCCTGCAGGCCGTTAGATCATCTCTAACATAGCAGATCTAACCACACATCACTGACAAACTCTGAGCCCTTAGATCACTTTGCACAGAGCCATCAAAGTCGTCAGAGCCCCCACACACGCCTCACATGCCATCTAGGTATATTTCCTTGTTACCTCTGCATGCTTTCTAATTGCTGTTTAGTCCAATAAATGTAATAGCTAGTTAAGAACTTTTGCAGTTATACCTTCTAATTTTATCTATTTGCATTTTAGTCTAGTAGAGTTGAGTCTACATGCGTTCTCACGTGCTAGTTTGGGTCACTTGTAGTCTTTTTTCTTGAATTTCATGTGTGTTAAGGAATGAAAGTTATGTTTTGATATTTACGCTTATACCCCTGCTCATCTAGATCAAGTGTTGCACAATATTTGAGTGTATAAATTACATAAGAGGCCCTTGAGTTTTAAACTTGATATTCGCTAGACCCTGGAACTTATTTTCTTTGCAGAAAGGTCCATGTGAATTATTTGTGACTACTTGCCTTTTGTTGGATGAAATAAATAGCAAATATGCTCTAAAAATCTTACAAAATACATGTTGGCTCTTGCTTGCTTGTTATTTTTGTGATAATTTTAGTATGCCAAATTGATTCTATTTTCTATTATGAAAAATTAAAAACCCCATAAAAGTGTCATGCTTGTCTTATAAATCATAAAAATTCGAAAATGCTTTGAAAAATTACATCAAAATTAGGGTAATTGTCTATTAGTGTCGCTTATCACCATCATTATTTTTGTTTCAGAATTCAATAGAAAAACCACAAAATTTGTAAAACATTTAAAATGTTATAAAAATCATAAAAATTGTAGAAAAATAAAGAAATATTGATTTCAATCTCTGTTTATATTTCCACTTTTTCATATTTAGAAAATTTCGAAAACATTTAAAAAATACATAAAAATTTCCAAAACACTACAAAATATATCAAAATCAAAAAATATTTTATTGCAATTTTCTTGATTATTTTTTGTATATTAGAAAAATATAAAAATAGTTTGCTTGTGTATTTTTATTGGTTGTGCTAATTTCCTTTATATTTAAAAAATCAAAATTTGCAAAAATTAAAAACCACTAAAAAATTTTGTTTTGCAAAACTCGATGTGGACATGTGATTCTCGAGGATTGATAATTAATAATGGAAGTGTCGTTGCTATCCTCAAATAATCTCGTGATAAACAAACAAATTTATTTTTTTCTTCCCTCGCTGCAGAATAATTACAAAGAACAATGTGGAGCAATAGAATATTTTTCTACTTATTTACCTGTATAGCAGACAGGATCGAACTCATGGAGGCTACGATTCCCGAGGGTTATTCAAGTAATCTGAAAGGCAAACTATCCTCGATTTTTGTGGAATTTTTCTCTTTTTAATTTAATTTTTTATTTCTATTTTTTAATTTTTCTTAATTTTTAATTTTTAGTGATTTTAATTTTGCAATTTTTTTATTTCAAATGAAGAACAATATGCACAAGATAAGAAATACGCACACCAAACTCTTTTTGTATTTTTCAATTATATAAAAATGATCAGAAAAATCTAGAGAAAATATTTTTCTGTTTCAAAGTTTTTGAAATGTTTTTGGGAGTTTTTTAGAAATTTTCTGATTTTTTTGTATTTTTCTAAAAATCAAACAATGGCAAAAATGAGAAACAATGCACAACCTGGAGTAATTTACAACTTAAAAATAGTTTAAGTGAACAAAACTCCTAGCAGTTATTTTTATGATAAAATAAGGACAAATATCTACACACAGGAAGTGAAATGACAATTTTTGGATTTTTGGAGAATTGTCTGTGATTTTTATAATTTTTTTAACGTTCTTTATTTTTTTTGTCTTTTAAAAGGACTTAATGCACGAAATTTTGAAACAAATTAAAAGACAATGAAATAAAATTGCTCTATTTTTTGGAAATTTTGAAGCAATATTCAAATTTTTATTAAGTTTTGAATTTCAGAAAGAGAAAATACATTGTTTTTGATTTTTTGATAATATTAAATGATGAAAAAATGCAATGAAAAAATTAAGCTAAAAAATAAGCACATCAGAGAGTTATTATGATTTTTGTAGAATTTATTGAGAAAGAAATAATATTTATTTCGATGATAAATTCATGTAAATAAAGTCTGGAATAAACAGGAATGAATGTGAATCCTTAATGTTTTTACACTAAATAAAAGAAATAAAGTTATAGGGGGAAGTTATAAATTACCCAAATAAAAGTGAAAAGCACGTGCTCTGTACTGGAGAGGGGGCTTCGTTGCAAAAGTGATAGCGTCCGAGGGACTTTATGCAAATTTTTCAAATTTTAATTTCAAACCCCTCAGGGTTTACTGTAGCTTTCGTTAAAGATGTCAAATGAGGCACTGTGGACGTCGCCTCTCTTATCGCCCAATCCAAGGGCAGAGGAGCACGACTGGACGGTGGTGTGGATGGAGTCGGGCGACCGATCACGGTGGTTGATGGCTTCTCAGAGGCGACGCCGGAAGGTACTGGCAAGGTCGGTGGAGATCCTCCAACATGCGGAGCTCCAGGGAAGGGTACGTGGCAGCGACTTCAATGCCGCAGGTGGCTGCGGCGACGTCGGGCTGAGAGGTGGTGATGGGCAGGTGCAGGTGAGGAAGAAGCCCTTGCGTAGGTGAGCGCGGCGGACATCGATGGCGGTTACGGAGATGGAGTGTCCTGGGAAACATACACCCAAGTTGAGCGCGGGTGTAGCACGGTGGGCGGCGGTGCAGCTTCGATGGAGGCGCGGAGGCCGATAGGGCTGGTCGCGGTGGTGGCGAGGGCCTCGATGGCGGCACGGTGGCGGCCTGTTGTCGGCGGTGGGCAGCGGGCGCCGCCTACGCATCCCCCCTCATTTTTTTGTAATTTTTTATTATTAATTCTCAGACGTAAATAGAAACCCAGAAATAAAAACTATTGTTATTATTATTTTCATAATTTTATAAAATGTAACAATACAATATTTTTTAAAAATTTGTTATTTTTTTATTTATCCTGCAAAATAAATGTAAGAAAGAATGAAGGAATTATTTATTTATTTATTTATAAATAAATAAGGACACAAGCACAACGGCTCCGTCCCGAAATCAAAACGAATGCATGAGCAAGGATTTAGTGAAAAATGAATGGATGGATACGGATCTCCGGCCACCGTACACGGCATGAGTTGAGAGATCGTGGAAGGTAGAAAAGAACGCGATAGGATCAAGAAAATATGATGGAAAATTGGGATCAAAGTTGAATCAAAATCGTGATGGAATCTAAGAAGTAAATAAAAAATGATGACGAAATAAAGGGATGAAAAATAAAACTAAGATTAAGCTAAGATGAAAATAAGAGAAATCGTGGATCTCACCTTAGGAGCGAAAAAGACCTTAATTACCTCGACGAAGGCCGACTCGCTGTCACCAGACGACTTGAAGGCTAGGCACCCTTCTACGACAAGAAGACTCTCGGAGATCGGGCTCCTCTCACAAAAGTTTGATAAAGTTGAAAAGATGGAAAGGAGCCTTATTAATAGATGGAATGGGATTGAAGTTTGATTTTTTAATTTTTGGATGAGATAAGATATAAGAGATAAGAGAGATTGAAATGAGATACAGTAGGAAGATAAATATTTACAAAAATTAACTATTTTTTGTATTTTCATAACTTTACTTATTTGACAATTAAAAGTTAATTTTTTAATTTTTTGTGATAGTTAGTGTATATGCTATATACAGATATGACATTATCTACATGGGTAAATAAGCAAATTAGTTTTTTTGTTTTAAAAATATATTTTTTTATTTTTATTTTAAATATTAGTAAAAATATTTACGAATATATACAAATACAATATGTACAAATAAATGGAAACCAACTTTTCACCCGTAACTCCAAAATTACCAAATCACAGCCAACTTAAAGATAATTTAATTTAGAATATAACAAAAGTGAGTTTGGTTAATTTGAGTTCATATGAAGCGGGAATCGATCTTTCAATTATCGCTTAGTGGCTTTTTCCAAGTGTGCTTGCTTTTATTCTATACATGATTTGATTGTGCAATTATTTTTGTTATTTAGGATACATTTTTATTTACAACTTTTGTTTTGAACATTACTTTATTTAAGGTCAATTTATATACAAATAAAATGGTGTTAGTTTTATACTAATATACAAATAAGTGAGAAGTATTTACAGTACACATTTTTTTATTTTCTGATTAAGGACCCTATCTCCCCTACTTTATTCTTGGTCGATCATGTCAAGTCTTGACCTTCTCTCGGGATTTGGGTCAACCTGTATCTATTACATATATACAATCTTCTTTTCTTTTCTTTATTATTGCTTTATTTATTTATTTAATTATTTAATTATTTAAGGTTAAAACAATATATTAATATACAATATTTACATACAGATGCAAGTTAGTAAGAATATGGAGTTAGTATTATATACATGTGTTTTATAAGGGATTTTAAGCTAAAATAAATGAATAAAGATGATGAATCACATATTCATCACCCGATTACTAAGTTTTCAAATCATGCTCCTTGTGTTCCATCTTGATCGCTATAATAGGTAAATAAAAGTAGCCAACTGCTTACATTCTTTTTTGATTTTGGATAGTGGTTATTTTTCTCGTTGATCGGTTTGGTTGATTAAGGACAACGATTATTGCTTAATTAATCCACCTTAATGGGCCTGAAAATCATATCATTAGTAAACCATAGGTGGTCGCAGCTATTCATGAGATTAGTGAGGCCCCACTTTGAAAGGCCATGACCCAATTATTTACACCACATCCAAAAAGAGAGAGCGACAATGTAGATCTAAGTGTCACATTCTGACCATGGCCACATCCCATGCCATCACTCACAATCCACAAACAAGAAAAGGGGACACTAGCACACTCCTTGTTAGATGTGATATTTCTGACTATTCTTGTGATCACACTCTCCTTGATGGCATTGCATCTATTAATATAATACCCTTCTCACTGGATTCAAGTCAAGGACTTCACTATTGATTTTTTTGTATTGACCATGGAGATATCCACCTCAGTAGGGCACACTCCAATCATCCTGGGATGGCCCTTCCTCACATCTGCGACAGCCGTTATTGATTACGAATCTGGAGAGATACACTTTCATTCAGAAAATGAAAGCATTTTGATTGAAAAGATCACAATACCCATCATCGACCAGAGACTCACATCTGATGAGAGTGTACCTGTGTCAGCCTACCTCAAGGACCATGACCTATCTACTGATATCAGAGAGGTTTTCTTTTTGATGGATAACACTGAGACAATGATTCCTATTTAGTGAGGAAGACTCAGAAAGCATAGACCTAGGAATTCCCCCTTCCAATGTGTGGAGATGTATTGATGACATGCATGAAATTTACATATAACACCTTAGAGCAGAGGGCCAACTTAGAAAAGACTGTGCATATAGAACTTGACCTTACTACTTTCATAAATGAATTCGGGCCTTTCTGTTTTAACGTAGTTGAGACTTCCCAGGCTGAAAATGACCACACTACTTCTACTGATCAGTTCGTGCATTTACCCTATGAGATTGCCGAGTATCTTCACCAGGTCGATCCTGATCCGTTTGAGTTAGTTGAGGAACCCTATATTGACATGTACCTTGTGAGATCCATTCCTCAATGGTTTGGTAAAGGTATGCTTTCTACCTTCTTGATTTTTGTATAGACTCACTTTTTATATCCGCTTTTGTACGGACACCATTATATTTTCATATTCACCTTGATATCATTTTGGCATCATTTTATTCAATGAAAACTAGCATGATGTTGAGCAGCTAATTGTCTATATTCTGATTATTTATTTGTATTTTTGCGATCTTTGGGTAATTTATCAAAATTGTTTTAGTGGAAAATTCCATATTTTACCCAATTTGAGCTCTTAAATTTATATCTAACTCAAAATGGCTCCAAAAATTCTTAAAAGAATATACATGATGCCTTGAATTGAATTACTATCCAAATTTTATTTTAATTGGAGTTGTCATGTCCTTAAATCAATTATAGAGTGATTTTATTAATTTATTTTTAATTAAATCTACACACATCATTTTTGCGAATTTCGACTCTTCTGGATTTCTCATATAAATACCTTTTTGAGATAATTCACACTCTGGATAATTTGATAATATGGATTTATTAGGAATTAAATAATTACTATCACATTGTTTTCATTAAAAAATCCATAAAAAATTCACACATTATCAGAAAATTTCCAAAAAAATACTTTGGTCTCATTACACCATATTTTAATTCCAGTATATTTATATAATTTTTTATTTTTATTTGTGTGAAAAATTGTGAAAACACTCATAAAAGGGAGCATTTTTCATTGTTGCATTTGAACCCCTAAAATTCCAAAAAAAATACGTTTCGTATTCATCATTGAATTAAGTTTCTAGAAAAATATAATTTTGTTACATTGGACTAATTTTACAATAGAATTAATTTGCCTAAGTTCTATGTTTTCTTAGTATCTGAATTCACCTGCATATTGCATTTCAAATTTATTTTTTCATAAAAAATACCAAAAAATCCGCATTGAAAACCTAGACATATGTTTTTTAATTAACCCAAAGTTATTCATTTGCCTCCTTGTGTTCGACCCAAAACTTGTCTGGGATATAAATTAAAGCCGACAAACTCTTCACGGAGATCTTCTATCAGTTCTGCACGATTTGCTAAGTAGTCATATTACAATGAGTACAAATTATAAAACATATTTAGTGGACCAATCAGATGGAACGGTTGCTGGGGAGGCAAAAAGCTTAGGGATTAATGTGAAAAATTAGATTTAGATTTTCACTCACTCGGGTAGCCTCACCCCCGAGCCACCTTGTATTTATTCAATTTTTCTCTCAATTATTTTTTTGCTTATTAATGTATATGTTTTGTTGTTTATCTCTCTAACAAATATTTTATTTACCTTGCGAGGGCCTGATGGACTTGGGAGTGCATCGAAGGTCGACGGAAGTGACGCTCTGCTGAAGAGATAGGAAATTTAATTAATTTCGAGAGCATTTTCAATTTTTATAACTTTTCAAATTATTGTGTTGTCATAATTTAGGTAATTTTCTGATTTACAATGGCTCTTGTTTGAGATATCACGCGCTAAAAAAGACTCGGACTTTATTTTGTGGTGTGTCGAGACCTGTTTCACTCTCTGTTGAGAGTGGGGCTCGATTTGAGTGGAGAAATCAAAGTTAGGTACATGATAGTGTATTTATGCCCTTCGTAATTTAGGCCACACATATCTTAAAAGATTCACACATCTGATAAGATTCATAATGAGACGTACATAGACACGTACTACTTAGCTCAAATTAACTCAATTTTTCCTCGCTAACAATATATTGTTTAGGTGTGATTTTATCGATCTACATGCATCTAGTGTAAATTTAAAAATTCAGTTTTGCATAACGCATGGAGAGTGCTGGGAGTCACTATAAGTATACCTTTTTCTGAGCATGCATCATTGTTTCACGTTTGCATTCTGATTTCCAATTTCTTTGTTGTTTTCAACTTTAGATCAAAAAGGAAATTGAGACTGAACGATTGACATGCCTTGTTGTGCTCAAATAAATTTCAAGTGATAACCTAACCCTAAAATTGGGATTGAATTAGCAGGTTGATTAAAAAAATTGGAATAAAACGAACCTTGTTCATGGGTGCATAAAGCCCTCATTGTTTGAGTTTACTTGCAACTGAGAGAGAGAGACAACCCTAGGATATAGTCAAGCCATGATTTTCATATAGACTACTAGTTTTTTCTTTTTAGGCGATTAGCTACTTCTTAATGAGGATCTACGGGTAGCTGGTAAACTATCCTGATTTCCTTAGTAGAGTGAGGTTTAGAGGAAGTCTTTTAAGGCTTTGTCCTCAAGGAATAGGTACTTGTATTTATACGGTATGCACTTACTCCGATACTGTCTGAAAGTAGGTCCAACTAGTCGTAAGAACCAAGACGGTCTATAGGGAAATACTGGTAACCAACAACTTGTTAATCTTTCAAAGACTTGCATTTATCACCAATTAAAATTAACCAGATAACTCAACGAACCTTTACGGCCATCACGTGTTGAGTTGGTGAAATTGAGGGTTTTAATTATGTTTGTATTGTGTGAGTTTACTCCATACATTTATGTGCACCATAGAACTAGCGCCTCATTGAATATCATCTTCTAAGTAGTTCTTTTGACATCGAAGATGACTAATTGGGGGGATATTTATTATGACTTTGCGAATCTCTTGCTGAACCCTCCAAGAAGTACATCTTCAATGGTCTGGACACAACTTGGACCAACATGGACTCATGACCCTCTTGAGCCTAGGACTACCCACTCTCATGATGGTTACTCTCGAACCATTCCCTTTCTTTCTTCCCACCTCACCGAGGAAGACCTTTGCCTTGGTGAGAATTTTTTGATCCATAAATCCTCTTCTAATGAAGAACACATTGTTGATTCAGGACCTAAAGAAGATTCAAGTAAAATGCCTCCAACGAAGAAAGAATAGTAAGAAGAACACCTTGAAGACCTTATGCGAATGGTACTTGCCAGATTATTTACATCTGAGCAACAACATGCACCACTCAGAGCTCATTTGGGACAACTTAATGTTGGGTTGGAACCACCAATGGATGTGGCATACAAATCCAGACAATACCAAATTCAGAATAATTTGAGTCCGTGTGAACCCGAAGTTTACTTTTAATTGAAGCCTCAATTTCTGAACTTGTTGCCGCACTTTGATAGAAATTCTTCTGAGGAGCCATATGCATTTATAAGGGATTTTGAGCTCATCTGCGCTAACCTTAGACATCCTAGGGATAGCCAGGATTATATTAGGCTCACAACCCTTCCATTTGCCTTGGGTGGCAAAGCTGACTACTGGGTGAAAAATCTTGGAGTTACAATCACCACTTATGTCTATTTCAAGGACCAATTTCTAAAGAAGTTATGCCCTCTGAGTAGGACTGACATGATGGGGACGCACATTACGAGTTTTTCCCTATTACCCCATGAAACCTTCTGTGATGCTTGGGAATGGTTTAAGGACATCATGCAGAAGTGTCCTTGTCATAGACTATATGACAACATCTTGGTTCAATCGTTCTTCATAGGTCTCAACCCTGAGATGCAGGGTTTAATGAGCGCTACATGTGGAGGTAGCTATACATCACGAGGATCGAATACTGTCTGGAAGGTATTCAAGCAGATGGCCAAAACCAGTCACTCACAGATGGAGATCATGCCCTATACATCTTCCCCCAATTCACCCTTATCTAGAGGAGGAAAGTCCACTATAGTTGATCTCTCTCAGAACATAATCTCCAGCATGGTGCTTATTGCAGACAAGTTTGCCGTAGTTGATAGGATTGGAAGGAGGATTGATGAGTTAGATCAGAGAATCTCCAAAATACCAAAACAAATGGAGGAGTTGACTGAGGTATTAAGATAAGGATACCCACCATGACTGCACCAGCTATTCCCGTTTACCAAGTTCATCATATTCAAGAGCAGTTGGTGTCAGGGCAACCCCAACCGTGGGAGCAGGACCAGTCCTATGTCCACTCTTTCTAGTAGCCCCTTCCGAGCAGAGACAGTTCAGGAGGAGCCTCCACCGATTTGTGAGGTGAATGGAGTATAGTATACTCAGGACCCTGCTAGGAAGGTAAGTATGGGGGACTGATAGACCTACCAGCATCCCCCGACCTTTCACAACATTGCATTTACCTCCGCACCAACTCCTTCACTGCAGAGCCCTGGATTCCATCCACCCCAACAATAGCAGCGAGAAAAGTACCAACAGTATGGATGACAAGGCCATTACCAAGTGGGCTAGCAAGGCCCACAATTTCAGCAAGCACCCCAGCAGAAGCACTAGCAGTAGAGGTAGTACCCTGTCCAATTAGGCTAGTCTTCCCATATTTCTTCCTAGTCTTATTCCCTTCTTTCTTCGTCTAGTCCCGTGGACATAAACCAACAAATACTCAATGAGCTATGTTCCTACTGGAACTAAATACATGATTTATGGGTGGATGTCAGCTACCTGTCTCGATGGCGAGATGAGCAGTCTGCACTCTCTACCTCAATCCGAGCCCAAGTTCAGTCTAACCGCAATATCCTAAATAGATCTAGATCTCAACAACACTTTGCGCAGGTATACTATTCAGCATCTCCTAGATCTGAACAAGAGATTCTTTCATGTGACGAGGCTAATCACATATCACTCAGGAGAGGAAGGACCATGATTGTACCTGACCAGGTGCGGGACACGAGGAGGGGCATCTCTAGAGTTCTACTTGAGGATTCTTCAGAGGATGAGGAGGACAGGTAGCATATTCTGGACCTCCATCAGCATCATTTAAGGATTTGTACTTAGGGAGCTGAGAGAAAAAGAGGAGAACATCTACAACATCAACATCGTGGATATACTTCCGAGTCTATGGAGAATTTTGCATCGCCGGTTGTCGTACATACCACTTGAGCTTCTATTCCACAACCTACAGTAGATAGTTTTGATTTTTATTTCATACTACACCAAAAAGATTCATATATTAAGAACTCTATTTTGTTAATGCTAAGAACCATCTTTCAGTTCATGATTCAGGTTCTTCATTTTCGGTTTATCTAGCTTCAATCCCTTTCCCCTATGCTCTTACAGTTGGAAAGCGATCAAAAAGATTCACAAATATGACCCCTATATGGCATGGTTTTGTAAAGAAAATATCACTGTAAAATTGTCATTTGATGAGTATGTGGCTAACCATCTTGCATTTCAGAAATACCTTATGGTGAGATGCATACCTATTATGGTTAGCATGGAGAAAGAGAACCAAAAAAAGACACACATCTTGTAGGTAGCCAAAACATATTCCCTCAAGAATCAGACATTGCTAAGGAAAAAGAGAGGCATGGGTGTTCACTATGTGGAGAATCGTATTGAGGACATCGCATTTGCATGCACACTCTTGGATAATGGTTCTTCCATAAACTTACTTCCCTTAGCATTATATCAGAATCTGGAGTAGGGATCACTTCACAAATCTAAAGAGATCGTTCAGTGAAGAGACCTAAGGGAGAAGTGAAGAACGTCGTTATCTTGATTGAGGGGAAGACCCATCAAGTTAACATCACAGTCTTGGACATGAAGACCCCCAATCATTGGAGAGAATCTAAGATCATTCTTGGACAATCCTTCCTTAGGACCGCAGGTGCAACTATCTATTATGGTACATGAATGATGAAGTTCCATTCTCAAGGTAAAGAAGTGAACCTTGAGATTAAGCAAAGCAAGTGTCAGCGACCCGATTCACAAAGTAGCACAGAGTACTCATCTTCAGAGGCAGATTGCAAAATGATTAGCACAGTTGGGATTTGGAGATAGGTTCCTTCAGTACAGAGCAAGACACTTTCATCTGGAAAGGACATAGTGCTTGATGCAGTTTGCCAGGTGTTGCCTGATTGATGAATACCCATTCATCACTCTTTATTCTTTTATTTTAGCTAGTTATTTTGGAAAAAACACCATGTATATATATATGTAAATATAATAAATTATCAAAAGGCATGCATTTGTTAATATTAAATAATTAGCATGTTTTTGTGCATAAATAAAAGAATAAAGAGACACAGAAAAAGAGGGAAATATTTAGAATAAATATTGAGCAACCTAATCCCAAGGGAGGGCCAAGCATTGGCCTGACCGCAAAAGAAACCAAGTAGAGGGAGATAGCGTCAATCATGCTTGTACATACACCTATATATAAATAATTTTATTTTCCTCAAAATAAAAAATTATTTTTGTGTCCCTCATAATTTGTATATATTTATAAAAATAAAATCAAAATGACAAAAATAAAACAAAAATAAATTCTCTCTTTCCGACTCTTGTATAAACCATGTATATATGTACCTATATATATTTACTCTCCCTTGTAAATACATAATAAAAATCAAATAAAAAATATCTTATACCCTAAATTTTATGTTGTAAATAAATAAAATATAAAATATGATAATTGTTCAAAAATAAACAATTAAAAATAAAAATAAAAAATACATATGTACATATATCTATATATAATAATAATATAATGTAAATACATATTTTTTTCAAAAAAAATAAATAAAAATCACTAAAAAATACTTTGAAATAAATAAACATTTTACATTTTGTAAATATTTTCAAATAAAGTCATTTTCTATTTTATTTAGATTTTTCAAATCTTTTTCCAATGTTTTTTTTCCATTGGTCCATGGGGGATTGTTGACCCCCGGTCAACTCCCCCCCCCCTGGACCACTTCGCCGGGATCCGCGTTCGAGTGCCCGATTTCTCCCATTTTTCTAGACGCGATCCGACCGTCATCTACCCAAACCCCTGGCCCCGATTATTCACGACATTTCCATGATCCACGCCCGCTATTCCTCCTAGGGATCCGTGCACCCAGAATCCCTCCCGACTCCTATCTTATCGGACCCTTCTCCAGTATATATCTCAGCTACGCCGCACATTTCACGCAATCTTTGGCCTTCCCCCTCGCCTCCGAGGACCTCCTCTCCTTCATCTGAGTGACAGCCACGCACGAGAGAGTCGCAGAGAGGGACTTCGCCGTCGTGCTCCGCCACCAAGCGAGTTTGAGCCTCTGGTCCCGTCGAACCATCGAGGCGACGATCCCGGAGGTCCCCGACCTCCAGCCTAGACGATCTCTGCTATCCACTAGGGTAGATTCCTTGTAGTTTCGTTTATTTTTCATTTTTTTTAGATTCACGCCGCCGGCCTTCGCTGGTCAATCCACGTAGCTCTGATCACCGATTCACCCTTCCGACCACTCAGACTTCGCTCCACCTTCTCTACCCTTTCATTCCTCCTGGCTCGCCCTGGAGCAGGACCTTCGCTTTCCTCCGTCGTCGCTTCGCCGGAGAGCACCACCCCGACTCGCCCACGCACCCTTTTCGCACGTAACCGGGTCGAGGCACTTTGCCCTCGACCCAGCTTTCTTCCTGTGCAAGTAGAATCGAAGAAGGACCTCATCTGGAGGTCCCATCACTTGGGCACAGGTTCTCCAGGAGCTTCACGTTGCTGAGGACCCTCGGACATCCTTGGCCTCATCAGAGATCATTAGGAGCTGCGGACGACTTCAGGCTTCATTTCCCCTCTCAGAGCAGCACCGGAGGAGGTCCTCCGTGCACGCATTGGGCCGACGAAGCTCGCCGACGAGTTGTTCTTCAAGGACCCTCCAGCGTCATCAGATCAAGCCCTTGATCTACATTAGATCTCATCCGTCCATCTGAGGGTTACGTCTGACCGTTGATCCATCTGAGGATCAAATACACGCCGCTCATTGCCGAAGGGGTGTCCACTGTTCTCAGCCCTCAGATCTTATACGTGGCGCCACCTCAGCCGGGTATCTTAATAAAGGGGTAAATTTCCTGTAGGCCCCTATTCTTTTTGCATTTATAGTTTAGTCCTATAAATATTAGTTTCAGTTGCTTTTATTTTGGAACTTTTGCATCTTGGACCCTGTGTTTGTTTTATTTACAAATTAGTCCCTATGAATGTAGTGCACGTGTGTTGACACGTGTTCTGTGGAACTTTTGCATGTTTTACCCTGTGGTTTTCAGTGGTTACTGTTTATATCTTTTTAAATTGGAATGACACTTATACCCTTATGTACCTGAATCACGTGCTGAGCTCGTGTTGTCATGGGATTTTTGCAAAAGAGCCCCTAAGCTTTTTAAGCTTGTTAATTTTTGGCCCCAGAACTTTGTTTCTTTGTACTTAGGTCCCTGTGTGCTGTGACCTTTACATTGGTTGAATAAAATATCAAATAAAACCAAATTGTGTGAAATTTGGACATGTGGCTCCTGCCACTGTGTAAAAATTTCACAAATTTTTTGGGATATTTTTGTTGCTTTTTGTTATTTTTAAAAAATCAAAAACCTTCATTTTTGTTACTATTTGATTTATAAAATCGATTAAAAATCCAAAACATCTAAAAATTACAAAAAAATTAGGACTTGTTTTTTTTAGTGTTTTCTTTCTTCTATCCAATTTTTGTTAAATTTGGAATCATAAAACCCATAAAAAAATACAAAACACCAAAAACCTTATATAAATTGTTAAAAATTATATAAAAATAAAAAAAATGCAATTTTGGTTTCTGAAGTTTAGTTTTTATTCCTACTTATCATAAAAATTGCCTTCATATTTTGATAGGCTAATTATCTATTTTTAATTTGCCTTTCAAATCTGATTGCACATTTCTTCACTATTTTTGCCTTTTTTTATTTTATAAAATAAATCAAAATTATAAATTCTTAAAAAATTACCAAAAACATTTAAAAATATAGAAAACACAAAAAAAGTTTATTTGAATTTTCTGAGTTGTTTTGATGTATTGAATAAATTGTTGAATGTACCCTCTTTAGCCTTTTCTTACATTTTCTTTAGAATTTAAAGTACAAAAACATTTAAAAATACATAATATCCACCAAAAATACATTTTATCTTTTTATTCTTTTTGACTATTTCGTTGGCTCTTTTGAGCCAATCCGTGCTCCTTGAGTTCGACCCTGGTCACTATACCAGGTTAAATAAATAGCGATACCGCTATTCGGATTTCATTTCTAATTACTCTTATTTGGTGGTCTATTTTTCTTGATTGATCGATTTCTGAGACCCGGGTCACAACGACCCTTGTTTTTACCTTTACCCGGATCTTGGTGGATTTTTCGGTCATCACTGATCTGAAGGATATGGAGACATCCTCAAGCGCATCACGGAAGCGTGTAGATCGCATCAAATGTGATCGGGAGCGATTAGTTGCACTAGTTGCTCCGGGTAGAGAAATTTAAATTTTTTAAATGATGAAACCACATCATCCAAGAACATTTCTCAGATCGTTTCATCTAACCACATTAAAGATATAGAAATTCCTCTTGGAGTGTGGTTGCGATTGAGTCTCTAAATGAAGAGACCTCCTATCTCAAGTCTGATCCGGCAGAGGAGACGCTTGCGAGCACGTTGATGAGATGTGTCCTTCTCGTAATCCATGTTGATGATCCAAGCAGCGAATCTCCTGATCTCGTCACATGAGTTCCGACATCTTCTTCATGAGCGAGGTGCACCAAAAGAGACGAAGATCTACGAGCAAGTACTTCAGCAGCATAACGACGATGTTGCGGCAATGTCGACTCTCTCAGTGGCTCCTTGGTGGATGGCGATAAGAGAGAGAGAGAGAGAGAGAGGGAGAGAGGCACAAGACGTGTAGAGAGATGAAGAGAGCATTAGTTTACGTTGTAAACGTGTATCAAAGAGCAAGGGGTGCCTCTTCTTATATAGGGTTTTGGGATCCATGGATCTCAATCCATTGACAACACACAATCAATGGATGAGATTGATTTGTGTTTCTTTCAATGACTAAGATGTTGGTGTAAAAATACAAAAACAATCGATTTAATTTTGAATTAATTTATATTGATAAATCAACATAATTAATCTCAATTTAAATCACTTTTGACTGGAGATGAGATAATGAGAAGACCAACATTATCTTCTGAAGAAGAGGCTGACGTCCACTTATCCCCACAAGGAGATAAGTGGTCGTCCACTCCTCTTTTGAGTGGACTTGGTCTTTCTCTATTATCTCATGATTATCTCTTTAATTTACAATAACTCTTATTGTAAATATTTTTCTCAAAAATAATTCACAATTATCTTGTGAGAAAATTTCAATCAAGCCATTGAAATTATGTGAATCTCATTCATAACCTAAAGCAAAATGTAATTATATTTTCAATTAATCATTCAATGTGAATCCAATTCACATTAATAATTAATCAACAAATATAAATCATAATATGCTCTCTTTATTATATTATAAATCACATTTATACCTAAATAATATGGATAGTTCTATCCACGTTATTCTTATCCATGATAACTAAATCACATTTAATCATCTTGGATCTCAATTCTCATGTGCCCAAGTAATATGAATCACATTCACATATTCACATCCTTGATAATTAATCACATTTAATTATCTTAGATAACTCTCCAAATAACATGAACCAAATTCATATTATTCACGATAATTAAATCACATTTAATTATTCATTTTTATCAATGCTCGGATACACATATCAACAATGAAATTAACCATGAACTCTTTTAAGGATAATGCACTTTCTCCACGGATACTTAGAGATAAGGACTAGGTGATTGTATTGTTCCACGTATAGTGACTTGGATATTGAGATCACATCTCGAATCCAGATCTTGCGAACCTCACATAGATGCTTGATTAAATCAAGACAGCAAATATAATCTTTTCATTACATTTGAATCATATTCAGGTCAATGTCCAACAATTGGACCAAGATCATATTACTTCTCTACGAGAGAAGTCGCTAAAATCCAGACATGTTTCATCACTCTCTCAGAATGGAAGCGTCATGGTTATATATTCATTTATGATCACATCATCCTCAGGTATTCCTAATACCTGTACCTCCTGCATACTGGAAGACGCAGAATAAACCTTATGTATAAGATCAATTTTACATTGTCTACTTTAGAGTTTTATCATCAAGTTTCTCATTTGACTATTGGGAGTTGGTATTGATCACATGCTTTACAAAAGCATATATCATACCCAGGTGTTGATCATATACATCCATCAAGATTGCAAAGAGAGATGACCGTGCACAGAATTTAATCTTCCCAATATCTTATGAGTGAGCTCATGTCTTCCGGTTCAGTTTTTAACCTATATGATCCCTTTGAGAGATCTTATTACTCATATGCCCTTATATGCACACCAGTGTGCCGGTGTATAGACCTTGATTAAGTCATCAACCTATTGGTATGCCAAATGTACATACTCATACATATAGTAACACACATGTCTCTGGTCAGAGGATGTGTGCCTATATCGTGACATAATAGGACATAGGACTTTGGTTATCTCGATCTCGTTAAGTCAACTCTTTTACCTAACTAATCTAACACCTCCGAATCTCTATTCCTATGCAGAGGACCTGCATCAAGAGGTCGGTTAGATATCAACCAAATGAGAAAGGATTACCTTCTCCTACTCAGGCTGGAGATCATCTCTTAACAATCATTTGATGGTGCTTGATGAGTCCTCAATCTAACTCTTCAGATTTTCATCCAAGCACCAGCCTCTATGATTCAATAATTGAATCAATAGTTGTATGATCATTAAAATGGCCATGGTACGTAACCCTAATTGTACTAAGGGACCTATTATGAAAATTAATTATTCTTCATTTCAGATCTGGGAATGATATTGGCAATAACATTTATTGCCTAATGGCTCGTCGTGGGCTCGCATGTCCAATATGATCTTGTTAGAGATGCATCTACCTATTCTTGTGATTATATAGAGATCCATATGGATCCATCACTTACATCCCCTTAGAAATGATCATGGGACATAGTTAATGAGTCGGATGCGTCTTTGGCTGAATTACCACATTTCATTGGCGATCCGACTCTAGATACTTCTGAGTTGGTGGCCAGTACTACACAACTTAACCCACCTTCATGCAGTATGGAACCAGATTCAAATTCTGTTTAGCTAGATTTGCTAAATGATATCACATTTCCAGAACTGAAATTACTACCTCCTACACTTAAGTACACCTTTCTTGTGGGACCCAAAGAGAGATATGATATTATCGTTATCTCAGAGATATGATATTATCATTATCTTAGACTTGACTTTAGAATATGAGTTTAGGTTGTTCGAGGTTTTAGTGAGGAACCACAAAGCAATCGTTGGACAATGTCGGATCTCGTGGGGATCAACCCCGCTCTCTGCTCGCATCACATTTTTACTGAAGATAATGGGAGACCTTCCTGTGAGTTCCATAGGTTACTTAACCCTAATCTATGGGAAGTAGGGAAGAAAGAGATTGAGAAATGGTGAAAGGTAGGTTTTATATACCTTGTTTCTGACTCCAAGTGGGTGGCCATACTTCATGTTGCTCCAAAGAAGCCAGGAATTCAGATGGTCACCAACGAGGAGGGGGTAGAGATCGTGGCACGAGTACTTACGTCATGGCGCGTCTATGTTGACTACAGATGCTTAAATGTTGTCACCAAGAAAGATCACTTTACCTTACCTTTTATTGATCAAATTTTGGAGAGACATTCTGTTTTCTTGACGGGTACTCATGCTACAACTAGGTAGCTATAGCCCCTGAGGACCAGGAACTACATTCACATATCCATTCAGTACTTACGCTTTCAGATGCATGCTCTTTGGGCTCTACAATGCCCCAGGCACTTTTCAGCGGTGTATGATCACCGTATTTGTCGATATGGTGGGAGATTTCATAGAAGTATTTATGGATGACTTCTCGGTTCATGGTGATTCCTTTGATACATGTTTAGCGCACTTGGATTGAGTCCTCAAGAGGTGTAGATAGGTGAATCTGGTACTGTCCTAGGAGAAGAGTCACTTTAAGGTGACAGAAGGTATCGTGTTGGGGCATGACATCTCCAAAAGGAGGATGGAGGTTGACCCTACCAATGTGGAGGTGATCCAGAAACTCGATCCACCTACCAACGTGAAGTCAATGCGGTCATTGTTGGATTCTATATGAGGATTATTTAAGGTTTTTCAAAGATCGCCCACCCACTGACTAAGCTCTTAGGGAAAGACACAAAGTTCGTTGTAAATCACATGTGTCTAGAGTCCTTTGAGCTCTTGAAGAGGAAGATCTGTATCTCACCTATCCTACAAGCACCTGACTGGTCTCTCCCCTTTGAGATCATGACTGATGCTTCAAATTTCATTATAGGAGCTGTGTTAGGACAACGGTGGGAGGGGATCCCATTTGTGATCCACTACGCGAGCAAAGTACTAGATCCTACATAGAAGAATTACATCGTGACTGAAAAGTAAATGATTGTTGTATTATGTGCCCTTGAGACGTTCAGGTCGTATATTTTGGGCTCTAAAATGATAATCTACATTGTTCACACAACTATTCGGTACTTATTCGAAAATAAGGATGTGAAGACACGTCTTCTTAGGTGGATTTTTCTCCTCCAGAAATTTGATTTGGAGATAAAAGATAAACCTAGAGCGAAGAATGTTGTGGCTAATCATCTTTCTCAGATTGAACTTAAGGATTCTCTTGATTATGTGCGGATTAGAGAGACCTTCCCAGACAAGTCAATTTGTATTATTGACTCACTCCCGTGGTATGCCAATATGGTGAACTATCTTGTCTCCAAGCAAGTTCCCTATGGTTGGACTAGGATCAGCATTGACCGATTAAAGTCGGATTCGAGGAAATACTACTGGGATGATCCTTTCCTTTTCTTCGAAGGGTCTAATTGTGTTTGGAGAAGGTGTATTCCTCAAGAGGAGTACCAGAGTTCCCTCAAATATTTTCTTTCACTTGAGACTGAAGGACATCATTTTGGGAAGAGAACCACTCACAAAGTACTTCAATGTGGATTGTATTGGCCGAACTTGTTTAGAGATGCCATTGATTTTGTACGGTCGTGCCTGATTTGTCAGAGGATGGGAGGGAAAGTTGGACAGAGAGATGAGAAGCCCATGTAGCCGGTTATTATTTGTGATGTTTGTGATGCATGGAGCATAGATTTTATGGGTCCCTTTCCCAATAGCCAAGGACATGAGTACATCTTGTTGGTGGTTGACTAATTCTCTAGGTGAGTGGAGGCTATCCCAACCCGAACCACAAACATCAAGATTGTCTGTAAGTTTGTAAGAGACCATATTATTGTTGTGTTTGGGGTTCCAAAAGTTTTGATATCAGATGGGGATAGCCACTTTGTGAATCGATATGTGAGATATTTAGCTAAAGACCATGTATTTGAGCACAGAGTTACTAGTCCTTACCACCCACAATCCAATGGCATGGTAGAGGTTTCGAACAGAAAGGTGAAGTGTATTTTACAGAAGTTAGTTCATCCTGATAGGAAGAACTAGTCCCAGCTCTTGGACCAAGTTCTGTGGGCCTATAGGACAGCCTGCAAGACACCATTGGGTGCTTCACCATTTAGAATGATATAAGGCAAGCCATGTAATTTGCCTCTAGAGTTGATTCATAAATCTGAATGGGTAATTATGCAGATTAATTGGAGTTGTCACCTAGGGAAGCTTTGTCGAAACTTGAACTTGAACGAGCTCATGGAAATCCGAAACATGGCATATGACAACAGTTTGATTTATAAGGACAAAGGAAAGAGATGGCATGATCAGCACATTAGGTGCAAAGACTTTGTCCCTGTACAAAAGGTATGGTTGTTTAATTTCAGGTTGAAGATGTTCCATGGGAAACTTCAATCTAAATGGAAAGGTCCCATTGTTATTAAGAAAGTGCACGAGAATGGAAGTGTAGAGATAACTGATCCTACAGATGTTGCATAGTCACGTGTGGTGAATGGACAATTGTTGAAGCATTTTGTAGATTCTAAAGTTCAATTAGTCCAAGTCGAGGTCATCAACTTTATGTAGAGTCATAACAGAGGAGATACATCATATTACTCTTCATGAATATGCAACATAAAGATTCATATGCTTAGCATATTCATTCACTTTTGTGCATTCTCCCTTATATGTTTACTCTCTAAATCACATTAGCTCTCACACTTACTCCTATCATATACTTAGGTTGACTAGAGCCTAAGTATAGGGGGGACCAATGCCCGCCATGTGTATATAATCATTCATTTCTCCTCTTGACCTTGTCTGCACCATTTCTTGCTCTTCTCCTACACTTCTGGCTGCTAGAGCGTAAGTATATGGGGGAGGATTTGCTTCTATACTTTTTGTTATTTTAGATCTCCTACGCTTAACACGAGCTATATCTTTTTTATCACTTCTTGTGCTCTAAGGACATAGCACATGCTAAGTATTGGGGGCATGTATATATTACATATATATTTTACCCATATCTCATACTTTCATGTATTTTGTGTATATTGTACAATAATTACATAGTGGGTAAAATTGCTAAAAACAATTTTAAAAAAAATTCAAAAACAAAAAAATATTTTTGAAAAAACATTGTCAAAAAATCGCTCTCGTTTCCTTCTTTATCTACTTTAAAAAATAAGTGTCTTTTTCAAAAAAAACTTTTGAAAAAAAGTAAAGAAAACTTTTTTAAAAAGCCATCTTTCTTCCTTTGCTTTCTTTTTCAAAAAAAATAAATAATGAGTTGGTTTAATTCCTGACACATTCTCATTAACACAAGACTAGTGAAGTTCAAGAACACTTGGTTTATGAGATCTTGATATTTTGAGTTAATCAGCCTTAATCATTAGGGTCTTTGACTTAATTATTCACATTTCCTTAATTTGAAAGATTTGTGTGCTATATTGGATGCTTAGTATCTACCTTAAGAATATGATCAACACCTCACATACACGACTATAGTTATGTTGAGATGAGTTGAAATTTCACTTGAGGAAATGGGATGAGGGATTTGAGTTTGGACCAGATTTGATGATGCTCGAGGATGGGATAAAATCAATGAAGGCTTAATGAAACTTGAGAGTCAACACCTTTGGCCAGTATGAGAACATGGTTCTTGTACAATCTCTTGATAGTTACCCATGTGCTAGGGTGTGATGAAATTTAAAAAACTTTTGGATCAGTATGCGCCAACTCTTGGTAAAAGCAGTGGAGCTAGACAAAAAAGCAAAGAAAAAAAGAAAGAAATGTTGAAAGAAAAGCGCTAAACATACAAAGTTAAATATCAAATAGCTTCCACCAAAGGTGAGCGCTCCCAACCATTTCAAGTCCACTTGGACCACGACTATTAAGACCATGGGTCGGGCTAGCACCAAAAAAAGGCTCTGCATCGTAAGTGTTACAAGTCTGGGTGTAGAAGGTATATTAGATATTTAGAAAAGGCACACCTCGGTGTACTCCCAAGAAAACAAGTGCAGACGACTCCAACTTCTCTTGACGGACACACTGATCAACAACAAAAAATACATTTGTTGAGTTAATAAGGCACTCAAGAGGATCCTTGTTCCAATGAGAGGAAGAGAAGAAATTACAATCCTATGCCCTCCATCAACTGCCCCTCCATCTAAACTTTTAAGTATGACAACTAAAGAGACGATGGATTGGGTGCATGAAATGGGTTATTTCCTAGTGTTGAGGATCAGGTTCTTAGGAGGGTCTCTTGGATTGGAACCTTGGGTGACATTGCGACTCTACTCTTGTAACTGCAATCCACCCTTAAAATCATATCCTAATTATATATGTTTACAGAGAGAGTCTGATGATTAGGGAAATTGGATACCTTTTGACTAGAGCTTGCTTCAGCTTAGAATTTTAGGATCTCTAAAATCTAGAGCTCTTGAACGGATCAAGTCATGTACTCACATACATAGTCAAGGGTTAATCCAACTTATTCATTCGTTATTTTATCGAGGACTAGCAAATTTTAAGTATAGGGGGGTGATGAATCCACAATTCATCATCTCAATATATTAATCTATGCAAAATCCTTAAGTAAAATCACAAATAAATGTCCATAAAAATAATAAATTAATAAAATGACTCTTGTAAATAAAATACACTGATTATTACATATTATATTGTAAAAATAAATTAATAAAAAAAACCACGAAATAAAGGAGTTTTCAAACTATAAATTGTCCAAACCTTTATGTATTTTTAATAAATTCATTTCAACTCATTTTCTGCTAATTCTTTACCAACTTTTTATAAGAAATCTATATAAAAATATAAATTACAAAAATATAAAAATAATCTTCACCTCAAATAAATACTCCTAGACCTCTATGAGAAAAAGTCCTAAAGTCCAACTTCTAGGCCAAATTCTCGCTCCATATGAACTCTGAATTCATTAAACTCACTTTTAAAGTTCAAGTTAGAAAACTATCTATCCGATGCAAGTGGCTTCATGAAAATCGGAGCTCATTTGTAAATTATGGGTTTTTGGATCTAAGTGTACATTGCATATAATGTAAATGTTAGTTCTTTCTTCATTTTTTATTTATTATTTTAATTACTAAAAAATCCAAAAAAATCATCATTGTGTTGTATTTTATTCCTAGTATTTTGTTTTATTTTTAAGTTGTAAATATATTCTATTAAAAATAAGAAATTAAAATTTAAAAGTAAAAAATGTACGTATTTTTTGTCTTGTTTTGTACATTTTCCACTCTTTTTCTTCTCTCTATTTTATTATATTCTAGTAGCCTACTTCATCTATTTTATTTTTTTTAATTCACATTCTCTACAATAACTTCTCTTATTCCATTAACCTCCATTCAACTCCCCATCCATCTAACTTCCCATTCAACTCCACCATCCATCTAACTTCCCATTCAACTCAACAATTAATCTAACCTCCCATTCAACTCCACCAACTTTCTAACCTCCATTTCCCATCTCTTTTTATATAACTAAATCTCCTCATATTTTCCTTTGATCCATCTTTATGCGAGAGAGAATTGAGAGCTCCTACCACTCATCTCGGTGATAGCGAATGATAAATTAGAGAGACGACCGACCTCCTCTCCGATGAGATCCATTGGCATTTCAGCCAACATCGCAGCCACCTCCACGTGTTGCTTGAGCTCATCGCTCGTCGGTGATTCGAGCGAAGATCGTGTTTTTCGTGAGCACATCACAAGAGACTGCTTCCATTGTAGGTATTTTTCTTTTCATCATCAATCATCATTTTTATTTTCATTATTTTTATTACTTTACATCACCACCCCTTTGTCACCTTCATTAGTTTATATTTGCATGTATCACAACACTCCATCATATTTGCATTTGTTGATATTTTCAGTTGCATCCTTTGTTTATTCCATATAAAAGAAAACTAAAAAAAGTAGAAAAATTAAAATAAAAAATACATCAGTAAAATAATTCAAAAAAAAAAAAACAGTCGGCAGGTGCCCGACCCTCCCTGCCAGCCCACACCGTCGGTCACCACTATCGCTCTACCGCCTGTAGGAGCCGTGACCCACTACTGCACCTCCAGCCACCAGTAGTGACCTCTATCCTCCTACACTCGTTTGACCACCTCTCCACCTGTGGCCGAGATCGCAGCCGCGACCTTCCTTCCAGACCCTCCTCCTACGCGTGTGGACTACCGCCCCATCGTCAACCTTAAAGTCGCCTATATGCAGAGCCCTGTGCCTGCGACACATCACCACCAGTCGTTGGATATGTCCCCCCCCTTAGACACCCACCCTGCCAGCCACTGGAAGGCACCTACTGGCCCCTACGCAGAGCCCTCCCTTCAACGTGCCTCCTACGCAACATCTCCTCCGTCGGTCACTTCCTCCTCGCACCAACCGCATTGCATTGCTGTCACGCACCCTACGCCCTCGTCCCGCTTCACCTCGTCGTTTACCCCATCGCCGTAACCACTCACCTGCAGAACGAAGGAAGAAGAAGGTCAATTCATTTATTTATTTGTAAAAATTACAACCTTTACCGTTTAGTTTCTATAATTACAAATCAGTCTCTATACCTGTTTCGTTTATAAGTTGTGTTTTATGAATTTGCACGGACACTATATTTGCAAATTCATTTGGATAATATTTGAGCATCATTTTATTCAATGAAAAAACATGATTTTGAGCAACTAATTGTCTATATTCTGATTATTTATTTTTATTTTTGTGATCTGTGAGTAATTATTTAAATTGTTTTGGTGGAATATTCTATATTTTACCCAATCTGAAATCTTAAATTCATACCTAACTCATGGTGGCTCCAAATATTCTTAAAAAACTATACACGATGCCTTGAAATGTGCTTGAATTACTTTCCAAATTTCATCTTAATTGGAGTTTTCATGAGCCTTAAATAAATTATAGAGTGATTTCATTAATTGATTTTTAATTAAATCCACACAATTTTGCTAAATTTAAACTCTCCAGGATTGCACATATAAATAACTTTTTGAGATAATTCGCACTCTGGATAATTTGATAACATGGATTTATTAGGAATTAATACTCACTATCACTCTATTTTCATAAAAAATTACATAAAATTTTCATTCCTTATTAGAAAATTCCAAAAATATTATTGTAGTCTCATTGCATCATGTTTTAATTCCAATATATTTTTTCATAATTTTTGTATTCTCTTTGTGTGAAAAATTACGTAAAACCCCATAAAGTGAGCATTTTTCATTGTTGCATTTTAACACCTAAAATTCCAAAAAAAATACGTTTGGCATTTATCATTGAATTAAGTTCTCGGAAAAATATAATTTGGCTATATTGGACTAATTTCGCAATATAGCCAACGGAAGGCAATAACGGAATTATATTAATTAGTATCTTAATATAGAATTGATTTATGCGTTGATGCCTTCTATATTAATTCTATATTGGAATTATATTAAAATATGACTAATTAGTATCTTAATTCACCAGTGTATTGCATTTTGCATTTATTTTTGAATAAAAAATACCAAAAAATCTGCATTGAAAGCCTATACCTATGTTTTGAATTAACCCGAAGTTCTTCCTTTGCCTCCCTATGTTCGACCCTAGACTTCCCCGAGATATAAATTCAAGCCGAGACACTATTCATGGAGATCTTTTCTCAGTTCTGCACGATTGGCTAAGTAGTCGTATTACAAAGAGTACAAATTATATCACGTATTTAGTGGACCAATCAACGACCCTCTTCAGATACCTGGTTATCAAATGACATCGTTATTGGGGAGCAATGCTGCATAGATTGTGATTATCTATTTTTTCATACTCTCTTGTATTTTTTGTTTTGTAGCATTTATATATTCTTGTCATTATTTTTTCATTACTATTTGATGTTAATTGTAAATAGTCCGACCCTCCTTCTTTTTTGACTTTGTTGCGACGGACCACCACGTTAGCGAGGACTTCATAGGAGGACATGTGCACCCGAGCAAGGTGGAGTCAGGTTTCTGACTTAGCCGGTAGGAGAAAGCAGCAACAGAAGGCATAAAGGTATTTTTGAAGAAACTTTACTCATATTTTCCTTTCTATTTATTTAATTTTATTTATCATGTAATTTATGTGAAAGAGTAATAATTAATGTGTAATAATTTGGATTCTCATAGACACAACTACTTCACGAGTTCCAGTGCCCGAGGGATTATTTCCTTGGGGGCCTCACTGACTTTTTCTCGTGTTTTCTTCACTTTCTTTATTTATTTTTTGATTTTGTTTTAGTTATCTTTGTGTGAATGAGCCCTAGCTTAGGATTTGCTTACTCGATAGATTAAGGTCCAAAGCCCTAATATCTTTGCAAGTACCTATAGACTCACTTTTGGACTTAGTCAAATAATAAATGTTAGTTAGTTGCATTCAAACCCGTGTGACGTGAGAGACATCTTACAACGCTAGTAGGACATGTAGTGGCGAGCATCGATATGTTTCCAAGACCGAACTTTAGGATTTGTCTTTGAATGGTTAACAGATGGTGCTTCACGATAATAGAAATTACTATTCTAGGGTGATTTCATCGGATTGCATTGCATAAAGTGTAGTTTTTCAATTCCTTTATGCATCCTGCATGGAGAGATGGGAAGCACTATAAGTCTTCTGACTTTGCATGCATCATCGATTCTTGACTTGCTTGGATTTTCTAACCTTCTCCCTCTGATTTTTCTCACATAAGATGATAAATGAAATGGAAAACATCGTTAGGCACGTGCATTGAAAAATAACAAAAAAGTGATAACCTAAATAAAATTGGGACTGCTAACTCTATTGGACATTAAAAATAAATAAAATGTATTTATTACTTTGGGGAGAGCAACCCCCATATTGTATTTGCTTTTTATTCATATGTACATGCTAAGGATTAGTGCAAAAATCCATGCCTATCTCGGATTTGCCTATCTTGGATTTGTACAACTTTGTTTAAAATCACCTAACTCTAAAATGCAAAAGATAAAATACCACCATTTTGGTCTTCACTGTGTTGAGTAGGTGAATCATGGGTTTTCTTTGCACTTTATTGAGATTTTGAGTCCATGTACATTCCATCTCTCCTTGAGTTTTCAGTCCCATGAGTTGAGTCTTTTTTATCATTGAATCCCTCTCCCTCTCTTGTTTATAGATTTCATCATTTGCATCTTAGTCGTGATATGGGGTCTGGATCTTCACCATTTTCACTGGATTTCATGGGTTTTATCCTTGCCCATATTACCCCATATATGGTCCGGTTCAAGGAGACCCTCTCTTTGGACCACAATTTTGTCTATGTTCGATTTCATCTCACCTGCCCTCCTTGTTCACTTAGTATCATCCCTTCTTTTGCCCGGGATTGTTGTGCTTGTAGAAAGGGATCGTATAGAGGGTTATGGATGACATTGATTATTCGAGTAAGCTAAGCAGATTTGAGGATGCTGAGATCGATGTGCTAGTTTTGGTGGATCTGACTTCGATATGTGCATAGACATCATTGAGGATTTTGATTGTTGACATGATCACATGTGTGATTCTTTAATGAGGATTTATTATCTAGCACACTAGATTGAGTATGTGAAGTATTTTGACGACTTGATGATTATTCCATGAGCTAGGATTAGATGACCTCTTAGTCGGTTCCGCCTGTCTTGTGTCAGACGCTTTCTGTATTATCTCTGTATATGCTTCACAGCGAGGATGCCTGGAAACTCCATGATTTCACTCATTTTTTACCTATCCATCCTCGATCTCTTGATTCTCCCATCCACCTGCGACACTTAGAGGATTTCGTTCTACATATGGATCCATCTCGACTGATTTGATTGACTTGAGGGACCACATTACGACTAATCTGATTATATTTTATCCCTCATGTAATCTTATGCCCTCCAACTGAGGATTGATTGACTATTTCGAGGACCTAAGATTTGATGCCAGCATTTCCATTATCTTTAATGCTTAGTTTGCATTACTCCCTGAGGACTATCCATAGGAGAATGCATCATTTTCTTTATGCTTGATTTCACTCACGACTTGTGTGTCCATCTTGTTGGAGCACGAAGCCGAGTCGTTGAATATATGTTATTGGTCTCACTGCCTGATTATGTGTCCGATTTGTCAGAGCACGAGACCAATTTGTCAGTACTCCTTTGAGTCTCCTCTCCTTGATGGTCCTCTCAAGGATGAGTCACATGTTTCTGACTACTCTCTGCCTAGATCATGGTACTCCTCGAGGGTTATCTATGGGATTCTATGTCACTTTCTTGATCTTTCGATCTTTTGTTCTAGGTAGACGATCTGTCATCTATCGAGAATGATGTTTCTGATACCTTTGAGTCCGTTTTCCTTGATGTCCCTCTCAATGATGAGCCATCTTCCTTTGATTATTACATGATTAGTTGGAATATGCTCCCTAAGGGTTATCTGTGAGATGCTGCCACATTTTCTATATTTTCGATCTCTTTCGTTGTGTAGTTGATCTGTCTCCTATCGAGAACGCACCTGATGATTTGTTTGATGGATCTGGCTCAACTGTTTTCAATTACCTTGACGACCCTCCTGATGGTGAGCCTCGTCGTGATTATTCATTGATTAGCATGTATTACTCCCTGTGGGTTATCTGCGGGAGGATACATCATTCTGTAGGTACTCGATTTCACTTATAGTGTCTCCTCTCTATTGGAGCATGAAGCCGAGCCTTTTGATTATTTAGAGATCTATTGACTTGTCTGAGTCTTCTCACCTTGATGACCCTCACAAGGTTTAGCCATGTCTTGTGGTGTTCATTGTATCCCTGTGAGCTTTTGACCTTATGCCCACTAGATATCAAGTTGCATAGAGAGTCTCCTATTCTTTACTTTTCATACCATCCTGAGACTTTGGTTAACCTGGAGGACTCTGTACTGTTCCTTCTTCCTCCATGTCTTGCGGTATCGGCTCCGATCTCTCATCCCTTTCTTCTGAGCTAATGATATACTTTACGCTACCGGTTCCTAGTTTAGTTTTCAATCTGTTTGCTTCAGTAGCTGACACCCAAATGATTGCACATTGGGGTGTCTTTCTTCTTCTGCTGCATCACTGTTCTCACGTAGAGACGATGATGAGAGTACGGCATTCAATTCTCAGATACCATTCTGTACTTCACCGGTATGTACTTGTTGTATATACACGTTTTGTCTTCTATTCCCTCTTTTTCCTGAATGAAATGTGGACCACGGATCATTTGTATATATGTGTGTCTATACTTAGGATGTACATTGTCGTAAGTATATGGAGTACACAGTTGTTCTTTCTTCGTTCTGTTTCATCACTCTTGTTGTTGCTTATACTTTGGAATCTTTTATCCTAAGTATAGGAGGAGTGATGCGTATATTCGTATATTCTCTTATATCAATTCAACTTCTTCTATCTTTTCTTCTTTTTGTTTTCATTTTTTATTTTTCTACCGAAGAGGTGTCACCCCTTTTTATCATTTTTCTATACTTAGGATGTACTTAGTCCTAAGTATAGGGGGTGTGCACCCTGAGTTCTTTCATTCTTTGATCCCCTACTGTCTCCTCTCTTGTTGATTTTCTCTACTTTACTTTGGGATATTTTACCCTAATTATAGGGGAGATAAATCCAGCTGCAATCTGTTCATTCCCTCCCTCGATCCTCCCTACATTTAGAATACATCTTTCTATACTTAGGATTCTTTGATCTTGAGTATATGGGGGAACGGTCGACTTCTCATTCATTTATTCCTTCCTTACTCACTTTATTCTTTAGACATTTCTATACTTAGTAATAATTATGTCTTCTCTTTTTCTTTTCGATCTATCAGGACATAGCTCAAGCTAAGTATAGGGAGTCGTATATACTCTGCATATACTTTATCCATAACTTGTACTTTTCTATTATTAATAATAAATATGGTTAAAACACTATATATACATACGCTTACATAATTCATTAAATTCTTTAATAAAATGCATTATATTCCTCAAATTCATTTTTTATATACTAATTTATAAATCAGGTTAAAATATCTTTGCAAAATGATTTGACCAACCATTGTAAAAATGTTTTGATTTGTTAAAATTTTTGTTATTTGTATGAAAAAAATGTTTTGAAAACCTATTAGAAAATGATTTTAAAAAATGGTTGCAAAAATATTTTGAAGAATGTATATATACTGTTGAAAAATCGTAGTAAAATGGATTTCAAATGTATGATAAAATTTGCAAAAATTATTTCATAATATATTTTTCAAAATGTTTTCAAATAAGTTTGAGAAATATATGCATCATTTAATAATAATAAAATAAAAATTCATTTTTAATTATACATATATACTGACAAGAATAAATAATAGTTAACTTGTAAATTATGGCAACTCTTTCTTCTTGTAAATAAATAAAAGAAGCACGCTTGTGTAAATAGTTGTACATATTTTCTATTTTTGTGACAAAAGTTGTTGCATTTTCAAATTCTTTTTTAAAAAATTACATCATTTTCTGCATTGTGCATAGCATCTACATAAGCATTTGCATTTTTTTCAGATTGAGCTTGATGATTGAACTAGTTTGTGTAAAGTTGTAGATTGGAGCTTTATTGGACCTTACTGCACCTAACTTCACTGTAACCTTATGAGAACTAGATTTAAGGTACTTTGGGTCTATTTAGACTTAACTCTTTAAGAATCAGAGCTGAGTTCAAGGCACCTTAACTATCTAATTATAATTTTTTGAGATGCACGCATGACTCTTGTTAGTTGTGACTAACTTGGACACTTGCACCTTTCACTTGGCTCAACTCAGTTGGAATGGTGAGGGGATTGGATTTTTTGGTTTGAGATACACACGAGTGGAAATATTCATCCTCATCTTGGGAGGGAAGTGCACCCCAACCCATCTAGTAGCCATGAGGTCTAACGACAAGAGAGACTAGGTTGGAATAATGCTTTAAAAGAGGGATAGTCTTTTGGATCAAGAGGAAAAACTCCTTATGTAAATATTGTTGTATATAGTAATTCAAAAAAAAATAAAAAAGTGGGCAGACTTGATTGAAAATAAAATGCATGTCGGAGTGTACATATGTTGTATAGTCAATAAGCAATCTTGAGCATTAAAGTCATATCATGTGAGCCTGCAGCTGGATGACTTTACTACACTAGTCATGCATCCGTGGATAGGTAGCTACACTGGCTACCGTCCATTCTTCTCTTCACCTCCTCCTCTTGAGTCGTATGCACTTGAACTTAGTAGGGAATACACCGCTCCTCGAGGAAAGAGTTGCTGGATTATGGAATTATTGGGATGTCATTCTGGAGAAATCAGTTCTTTTGCCATTTCAGTTGGGGAGAGCCACTATCACTTATACTATACAAGTCAGCTTTATAGTTATAAGGGTTTAAGTATGACGTAGGCTAGTTCTCACATGGCTATTAAAGTGGTTTGAACAGAGTTCTGTGACTCTCGAAGGCTGCTTCTTTTAAATTTAGTTCCTGACCAGGTTCCACACACATCCTCACATCAAGGTCTGACTTGAGCTCCAAACATTGATTTTGTGAAGAAAAGATTTATGATTAAAATCAATTCTATTTATTCTTTATTTTTTTCTTTCTTATTCTTTTTGTACTTATTACGTAAGTGTTTGCTAGGAACTAGCAAATGTAAGTATAAGAGAGTGATGAATCTCCATTTCATCACCTTTATTCTATGATTTTGGCCTTAAAAAATCCTTGCTAGTGCATTTAAATAGCATTATTTTGTATATATTAGCATTCATTATTTAGTCCATTTATCATACATAAAAAATGTTTTTAATGCAAAAATTAGAGAATAAAGAGAGCAAAAGAAAAAGAATAAAATACCAAAGGTATTTGATGACCCTAAACCCTGAGACCAAGTCGAGAATTGAGATGGTTGACATAGAATAATGTAGGGGAAGATAAGGGCCATGAATACAATAAAAAATCCATTTATTCATTTGTTATTTATTTATTTTTGACACCTATTTTATTCTTTATTATTTACACATCAAATAAATAAATGTTGTCCATGAAATTTGTATATAATAATGTAAATAAAAAATACAAAATTGAGTTTGTACAAAAATAATACATAGTGTACTTTTTATATACAGAATAAAAAACCAAAATCTCAACTTCACAGACCCATATCTTCCGAATAAAAACTTAAAATGTATTAAAATCACACTTTGATTGTATATACTTTTCATAAAATATCTAGTGGAGGTGGTTTCATATTTTTTGTAGTTAAGGTGTGAAAGTTAGGTTTTGGACCCTCATTGTATAGTATACCTAAATAAAATATCCAATTTATTCATTCTTTATTATTTTTAAAATTGTATATTTTTACATTTTTTTAATATCATTTATAATGTGTGTAAGTATTAAGCCAAAATAAAATCACAAGTAAAATATTAAAATAAAATAAGCCTGTAAAGATACATGCAAAATACCTCTAATTATCAATGTAGAACATAAAAAAGAATCTCATTATTTCATTATTTATTCATTTATTTTATACTCTTGTAAATATTATTTATATTCTATTAAAAATATAAAGATACAATAAAACCCAAGAAATCACATCAAAATAAAATAACGTATATAATACATAGATGAAATATTTATATCTATACCTATTCAATATATGTCTATCTATTAAAAGGCTCAAATAACATCAGAAAAATATAACAAAAATATATTTATATACCTAAAAAAAGTTATAAAAATATAAAATAATATCATAAAAATAAAATAAAATATACAAATCTAACATATAATATCCAGAAATATAGATGAATATACCTATAAATACACCCCTAATAATTCATTTGTAATAAATAACATCAACAAAATAAAAAATCATTATAAAATACAACATAAAATAATAACCATTTTTATTTTATAATAAAAAATAATAAAATCATTTACTATATTTAATTAATTAAATATAAATAAGTATGTTGTTTTGTCCTTTTGCGGTCGGTGTGGGCCAATCAGGGTCCAGGGTTTGTTGAACTCTGGCAAACTCCCCCTAGCGCCTATGACACGCACCAGAGTTTTGTTCTACCTATTTTCCTCCCATTTCAGGCTCAATCCATCCTTCCGTCATGATCGATCCCTTTACAAGATTTGCTCTTGTATATTCTAGGATTCACACTAGGCACTTCGATTACTTGTACATAGTTACGATTCTCGCTAAATCGTCCTTGAATAAGGGTCCTCCTAATGTTTATAAATAATCACCTCCTGCTTCCTCCTCCATTTTGGTCATCACCTGAACCTTATAACCCCTCGACTTTAGCACAGAGCGTATCCCCGGGACAGGGGGAGTCCCTTGAAGCTCCGCAGTGGTTGGAGGGCGAATGTGGTGCACCGAAGCGGCCGTCGCCGGCTACATTTGCTCCCTGGTCAAATCTCAGGTACAAGCTACGCCATTTAAGCTTTTCTAAGTAGATTTAGTTATGTATTTCATCTTTAGCATTTAAATTTGCTCTTTAGATGATGAGTTAGGGTAGTTAAGCTTAATCCCCCTCCTCAGAGATCTCGAGCTCCGGCATCTGTTTCACCGTCCTACATTGTTCCTCCGACCCTGCAACCACCTCCATCTCTTCCCCTCTCCGCTTCTCCTTGTTTCTCCCACCTTTAGCTACCCAGATCACCCCGTGATCTGGAGAACAATGCTCCCTTTCCCATGCTAGAAGAACCTCATCTGGGTGGCCGTTGAGGATAAAAGGAAGCTCCAGCAACACCGAATCTCCAGGGATTGATCAGCGAGCCCTGGACACTTTTGAGGCATCCTCCTAATGTGGAATGACGTGGCGAGCATGGAGAGCATCTCAACATGCTGGGAGGAGGTCAGAGCATCAAGCAAGAGGTGATCGATCAATACCAGGGGAAGTCTTCTTCCCAGTTCTTCCAGGTCCATTTAGGATCGTTTGATCGTGCATGTTCTTCAAGCGCTATAGGAGGCGTCCGATCATTTGAGCCACATCCGTCAGATCATGTCCTGTCATCTAATCTCAGTCGTCTCCTATGAGGGGTTATTACCTGCTCTGAAGCTGCCACATGTATTAGTGAAGGAGGGAGAGTCATTCGATGATGCGTAGAAGGGATAAATTGCACATCCTTCCCCGCCCTTTTTGTATATTTACTTATTAATTCTCTAAATAAAATGTAACATTTAAAATAAAATGGTAATTGTACAAATAGGCATCCGTACTTATTATATTTGCTTTTGGCTCAGTCCAACGTAACTCACGTGTAGTCCCACGTAAGCTGGGAAAATTTCATGTAAGACCCTGTAGCTATTTTTATTCCATTTTAGTACAATAGAATTTAATATACGTTGTAAAAGTTTGGCACATTTGCAGATGAACCCCTGAGCTTTATTTTAATTGCAAATATGCCCCTACTAGTTTATGTATTTTTTGTGCTTGGATTTTTGTTACTAAAAAGAGCACCCTTGTTCCTAAAATTGTGCAAAATAGGGTTAGATGTTGGGTAGCATGTAATTTCTGCCATATATTTATTTTACATATTTTAACATTTCGTCCAAATATTAAAAATTAAAAGAGCCCATTTTTGTATTGTTGAGTTTAAAAAATATATAAACTCCTGAAAAATTCCAAAAAAATTATTCGTTATTTATTTTATTATATTTTAAATCTAGACCAAAAATCACTAAAAGTGGAAGAATAAAACTCATATAAATTGAAAAACCCCAAAAACCTTTATAAAAATCTAAAAAATCATTAAAAATAAAAAATATGTTTTTCTATTTCTTAATTTTATGTATATAATTATCTACCGATAAAAATTTATTTGGGTAATTTTGGACCTTATTTACTTTTTAAAAAATTCAATCAATTTCATATATTTATTAAATACCTTATTTGGGATATTTTTGACTTTAAAAATACATAAAAATTAACAAAATTATCAGAAATCACAAAAATATTAGGTAAATATATAAAACCCAAAAACAATTTATTTACTCTATTTTTTATATTCAATATTTATATGTATATTAATCTATATTATATATAGATTTATATATCATATATTATATGTTTAAAAGAAAAAGGAATATAAAAATCTGAAAACATAAAAAGATGATACTCGAATATAAAACCAAAAACAAAATAAAAATTATAAAATAAAAATGAATAAAAAAATAAAAAATAAAAAAATCCATAAAACAATAAATAGGCAAGAGATAAGAACATTTTTTGCGGATTATTTCGCACAATCTACTATTTCCTCCTTGTGTTCGACCTCTACACATGCTTACACCTATATACATTTATCGTAGAGTTATAATAAATTTTATCTCCTCATTTTTGTTATTCATTGCTTGATTTATATTGTGGGTTAATTGTTGATTAATCGGGGTCTTTTCAGTGGTCAACACATTGGCTGCTATTTCAACTTGTGAAATTGTACGACCCTCTTCAGATCCCTAGTTATTAAGTGGTCAGGTCGTCAAGAATCTGAGTAAGGTCATTCATGTTCTTAATCAAAAGTGCGATCGAGTGATGGATTCATTTAAGGTACCTCGAGGTGCTCAATGACAGGCTATTGTTGAGACTGGTAATGAGGAGGCTGCTAGTATCCATACTATTGTTGGTAATGTGGAGGAGGAGGGTATGAATACTATCTAGATAATATAGACTGTTGCTAGTGGTAAGACTAGAAAATTTGCAGGTTGCATCTGCTACTGCCCATGTCTCCAGTTCTAGAAGTGACGTGGAGATTGAAAGTTAGGCTGGAACTGTTGGTGCTGGTACTGTTGTTATCTGCCTCCCAGAAACTGGTGTTTGAGTTTTTGACCCTGTTGGGAACCCTACTGGCCTTGATCTAATGAACGGGGATGGTTGCTCTCTTGGTCAAACCAGATACAGTTCACCTCCTAAATGATAGGTGGAGGTGGATTGCTCAGGAATGTATGGAACCTCCTGCCGATACGATAGTATCTGTTGTGAATGCTTCTAGACTTAGTCAAGAGTTTACACGTAGTAACATGCTTAACTATGGATGGTCCTTCGGTACTCTGCTAGGTGGAAGTGTAACAAGTCTGCTCCTGAGTAGAAGCGTCGGCTGCTGCACTCATACTCTGGCATGCACTAATCATACTTACAAGTAGTTCCAGATTCTTTGTCATCTCATCGAGCTTATCCAGGTTCTTCATCCTCTGTTTGGTCACTTGGAGTCTCTCGAGCTCCTTGGACCATTTCTCAATAATGTCCACTTTATTAGGAGATTTCTAATGATGGTCGGATCTAAATTGTCCACCCTATCCAGATCATGTGATTCGTCATGTTGACCGCCCCGTAGGGAACGTAAGGAGAAGTGACGAGATGCTTCTGGAATGCACATGAAGAACAAAGAGCTGCAAAACTTTCTACCATCTCCTCAAAAATCTAGTATAGGACATACTCGTCCTTGTTGAAGTGACTACCTCCATAAGAGGCATCTACGAGCTTCTAGTTTTCATGATTCAAACCCCCAAAGAAGTTTTGCATAAGACCTATCTTTGGAATATCATGATGGGGCACTTCTTCGTTAAATCTTTGAATCTTTCCTATGCATCAGAATAGGCTCATGGGACATTTGGGAGAAGTTTGCTATCAACGATCACATCTGGCTGAGGCATCTAAGTGGGTAATATTGGCTTAGAAATGTAGACCTCAACTCTTCCCATGATATGATAGCTTTTCCCAAAATAATTAACCCAATGTGGGGCCTTGTCCATCAAGATGAAAGGAAATACCTTCATCTTCACTACCTCTAATGGGATGTTTGGGTAATGGATCATATTGCATATGCGATCAAACTGTTGGACGTGTACATACAATTCTTCACTGATATTTCTGTGGAATATGGGGGGTAATGGGAACATAGTGGGCTTAAGCTCGAAATGCCCATGTATCACAAGAATTTGAAACCATGTATTTGTTTGTCCTGCTCCTCGATTATGAGATTCTCTAGGTGAGAGCTTACCCACTGGCTCATCGCTCCCTTCCCACCTCCTCCATGGTTTCTATCATCCTCTCTCCTGTCTTGACTTAGATCGAGAATCATATCTCTCAATCCATCTTGAAAGTCAGTATGTTCCGTCAACTTAGCCTGAATGGCTTGAATGGAGGCTAACATGTTATTGTTGATCTCGCTCTACTCAGCCATTGATTCTTGCCCTTAGGTGTAATCAAGTACATTGTCTCAATTTCTACAAGTGTAAATTGCACTGCATTGGTCTTGGGGAATGTTGGAGTCCCAAATGATAGTTCAAGATTAGAGTCAATCTTTAACAATGGATTGATTAATGAGGTGAAGGGTTAAGTGGAGAAAGAGGAATACTCAGGAAGTGAGTCTCTCTGAGTAGAAGACAACTGATTTGAAGTGTGAAATGAGTCCTTAAAGTACGAACAAGAAATGTTCCAATCCGATGTCTTCGATATGAAGAGGCGAGAAGCAAAAACATGAAAGTTATAAAAGAAGAGAATGAGAAGAAGGCATGAAGGGAATGGAAGTATCGCTAGCATTAGCAATCAAACACAATATAAACCCCCAGTTCACCAACTAGACAAAGTGGAGACCTTAAGAGTTTGATCTTTTATCGTTTTCAATTTTAATTAATGATAAATGCAATCATAGAAAGAGCTGGCACGTTGTTTTCTGTTGTTAATTTTCCTAAAGACTAACCCGAATTCTTAAAGCAACTTGTATCCACTTTTAGCCAGTATGGGTGTAAGTACGGATCGTAGAATGGCCACCCATATTACTTAAGGACGGTGCCTTACACAATATCCTTTAAACCATCCACTCTGATAAGGGAAATACGAACCGTAAAATTACTATTTGTTTTCCCTCATTGAGAAGTAGCTAGTCCTTTTTTATAGAATCGGTTGTCTAAACGAAAATACGGAGCTTGGTTCTATCCTAGTGCACGTCTCTCTCTCACTCTATTCTATAAATAATGAGGTGGTTACTCTCCCCAAACAATGATGATTATTCATACGTTTCAATTTAGGGTACAGTTTTCTTTAGCAGCCTCGGTTTCATAGAGTTGTCACTTTTTTTGGATTTTTTTCAATGAATCACCTACTAAATTTCCATTTTCCTTTTGATATTATGTGAGTGAAAACAAGAAAGGAAGTCGAAAAATCCAATGTATAAAATTCAATGATGCATGCAGGAAATAAGAAATGTGTACCTTGTCGCCAACACTTTACATGCACGGTGATCCACACAGAAGTCAATTATAGAAATTAAACTAACCTATATTGTGCATGAGAATCGTCCTAGCAATAACTTCAATTAATAGGCAAGAACCTGTTAATTTGACTAAGTCCTGGCTACGATCTACTCTATAGTACACAAATTCTTTTTTAGGGCTTTGAACCTAATTAATTTAATTGTCTCAAGAAAGATAACAAAACCTACTACTAAGGGCTCAATGACGATTCATAAATTGCACAAGTTAAGAAGATGATGTAAATGTGTAATTTTCTGTATTAAAATTTTATTTGTTTTGTTGAAGGTGGCAATCGAAATCGGTCAAGAAAATAACCACAAATAATATTCAATTCTTAATCTCGTGATTTTATGTTTATTTTACTTGGGCAAGTCTCAAGGTCGAACACAAGGAGGCAAACGAACAACCTAGAATTATGTCTATCAAAGTTCGTGCACGGTTTTCGAGGTGGTGTCTTTTTGGAATTTTTTTAATGCAATAAATGATGTAAAATGCAATTTCGACCTATTTTAGGGACAAAATGCAAATTATGCTCAAACAATGTCCGAAAAATATGAAACTTGGCCGAGATGATAATTATAACAAAATGAACGTACTATAATTTTTTTGGAATTTTTGGATGCAATATGAATCTTTTATGAATTTTTAAATGCAAACAAAATGAATTTCAATGTTTAATTATAAAAAATATTAAACCTAATTATTTTCAAGGAACAAAATTATCACTAGGTAATTGATCTCAGAAAAATCGTAAACCTCAAATATACTAGTTTCAATACCTATTAAAAGTCAAACATTGAAATATGCAAAATGATTTTTACATGGCAAACTATGCATGAAAATGCAATTCTTTTTGGGCACAAAGTCAAGAACAATTAATTCTACAATATATGATTTTTCAAAAAAATTTTAGAGCAGCGGTTAAGAAATTATGGATCTCATAGTAAGAAATGGGTAATTTATGTAATTTTCCCCAAAACAATTAATTATTAAATAACCATCGATCATGAAAATATCCACAATATGTCAAACTGTAGAGAATTAAGTGTAGAACAAAATGCCAATTTTTATAAATAAAATGATGCAAAGAAAAGGTTCAAAACAGAAGGGGAATATAGTCGTATTTCTGCAAAATAAGTAATTAATATGAATATGAAAATGCAAAGGGGACCAAGGTGCAATTACCAATACTAGTGGGGGAGAATCTGCAATATTTCCAAGGGAGCACGTGCGTCATGCTCCTTTGGTGTCTGGACTTCTTCGCAAAAACAAGGATCTCTAGGGGTCCAATGCAATTTACCGCGTGGTCACGTGTAAAGCACGTGACCCGAGGGTTGATGCCAGATGACATTCCCCCACCCCATGTGCGTGGCACGTGGCGGGGGCCTCAGGCCTGGGCCTGACCGCAACGGTTGGGAGGCGGAGGAGGTGGGCCGGAAGGCTTCCGGTAACGACACAGTAGGTGGATGGGATCCTTTAGGCGGGTGATGTCGAAGCATGAGGCTCCTGGAGGTCGAAGATGCTGACAGGTGGAGGCGCGAAGTCGAGGGAGCATGATCTTATGTTGTGGGAAGAGACGACGAAGTGCGTTCCTATTGGTGGTCGATGAAGTCCGACGTAGGAGTCAAAAGCGGCGGAGTTGATGACGTAGTCGACGCGGTGTTGAAGACGATCGGGTCATCGGTGGAGTAGGCGAAGATGGTTGTCGTAGTCGGTGGTGTTGAATATGCGTTGGCTCGATGGGGAAGCTCAGAGCGTAGTTGTACACCGTTGGCGACGCTGCGACGGTAGTGGAGGGGGTGACCGGATCTCGGCGGAGAAGAAGAGCGACCGGTCTGTCACCCCGGAGCTCCTCCTTCAATCGGCGGATGATTTGAAGTTAAGGGACGATGGGTCTTTTATAGGTCGAGGGGTCCTGCTAGAGATAGAAGGGGGAGGGCGATTAGCGCTGTGATCTAGGGATTTGCGAAAATCATGGATCGACAGGATTCGGAGGTATCGGACGAGGATTCGATGAGATCGGAGGGGTCAGATGATGGCGAGATTAGCGGGCAGAGGCGAAATCGAAGGGAGGAAGCTCCGGTCGAATCGGGAAAGGGGGAAGGAAGATGAAGAACATCGGATGTCCGATCGGCCGAGATCGGACGACCCTCCAGATGCCACATGGCGGAGACAGGTTGCAGGGCGGTAGGGCATGTGCTTGGCGCGTGCCTGGGTGGCACGTGCCTCGCACATGCGGGGGCGTTTTAATTATTTTTTTTAATTTTTTTTAATTTTTTTTATAAAAGCAATAATTAAAAATGCCAAAAATGGCTGACAGGTGGCGGCTCCAGGAGCAGCCACGTGTCAGCACCACAAAAATCGCTAATTAAATACTTGGAAAATGTAAAATAAATAGAAAACAACCTCGGATTGAAAATGTTTCTTCACGAAAATTGCTCATCTCGATGAGATCTACAACTTTTATGCATCAAAACCAAAATCGATCAAATGCACAAAGTGATATTTTTGGGGTATCCCATTTACATAGACTACCTTGATTTTTTTCGGTTTTATAATTATTTTGTCATTTTTAAACCAGATAAAAATCCGAAAAAATATGATAAAATAAGAAATAAATATTTACGTTAATCTATTTTTTGTATTTTTATTAATTAAAAAAAGAAGGAATAAAATAAATCACGAAAAAGACCAATTTTGTACAGACAGTTAGTGAAGACTCTGACTCAATTTGTTTCTTTGATTTCAAGTTCAGTTTGGATTTGTATTTTTACGCATTTTAATAAAACTTTCATCAGTGAAGATAAATTAAAAAGAAATGAACAAAAAATAGGTTAATTAAATACACAATATATTAGGTCAAAAACCGCTAAAATACAAAATGTGCAAAAGAGACCCAAAACCCAACTTTCACACATGAGCTCCGATTTACTTGAACTTGGTCTTGTTTTGAAGGTAATTGAATGTACATTAGGTCAAATCTGAGTAGGATCAATTTGGATTCTTGATGGGGGAGATATGAGGGTTTTAGTCAGGGAATCCTGAAATTAGGGTTTGGGTTTTTGGTCCACTTATTTAGGTTAGTGATTTTTTTGTATCTTTCATTTATTCTTGTTAGTGATGTAAACACAGTGGAGGTGGTTTTGGATTATTCGGAGTTAGCATGAATGAGTTAAAAATCTGGAAAGTTAGGCTATTTATAGGTCATTTTTGGCTTAGATTTTTGGCTTCTTATTTTGTGCAGAAATTAGTGCTAAAATGCAATTCTTATGAAATCATGCATGAATGCTAATTATGCAGAATAGATGCAGAAATATTGTTGATTTTGAGGGATCTAAGCTTAATTAATGATATTTAGAGTGATGAATCTGAGATTCATCATCCCCCTATACTTAAACCATGCTCGTCCCTGAGCATAAAAAAAATACCATGAGGTGAAATGAGATTGGGTTCCATACCAAGACCATGAGCTAAAGGTGAAAATGAAACTTGACTCAACCTTTGGATTATTAGTGTGGCAGAATTTTTGTGAGACTTAGAATTTCAAAATCAACAGCCTTCAAGTTCTACACATCATTGCTATAGTTTCGGCTCAGAAGTCATCTTAGATCAATCCCCTTCCCAAAGTATACCCTATGAACATTGAACAATCGACTCGTGTGTGAAAGGTTTCAGCTCCCATCCAGAATGCCGAACTACCATGCAAACCACCTCTCCAGTAACTCGTCCTCAGGGAGTCAGGTATTTCCTTCTAAGGTATGTCACGTTGTGTTCACATTTGAATTGGGGGAGAAGTTAGAAGAAGGAGAAAAGAACTGGAGGGTGGCTAGTGTAGTCACCTCTCCTTGTGAAGATGGCCAGTTTAGCCGAGTCTCCACCAAGATCTGCAGGTTTTCTTGAAGCTTGAACGTTTTTTGTCGGATATTTATTTGGTAGAATGCTTCTTTGTATTTGGAATTTTTGGTGGTTCTGCTTGGATCTTGTTGTGCACCTACGGATATAGAATCTTTTTCTTTCTGTACATTTTTTGGGGTCTTAGAAAAATTGTGCCCAGTTGTCCATCCCTTTTCCGAAGCTTTATTTCAACCCGTACTCCTGTCTTTAGATTTCCACGCTACCAGAAAAGAAACTCACACAACCTTCCAACATCTCGTCTGAGTTGAGGTAAGTGCATAGTGCGAGTGTACAAATTAATTCCCTATTCCAGAGTTGTACCCAGAATGAAGAGACCAGGTTAGACCCTAAGAGTCAAACACTGCACATTATCATGTGGAACTCAAAGAATTAAGTCAAAGACATGAAGTTTCTAAAATCCTATTTCTCTATGAAGTTCCTCTGAAAATTAGGTGGATTAAGGTCAAGCACGGAACACTCTTGATTTCTGCTCATAACTCGGTTCAGAACCCAAAGACATTTCAGAGATGCAAATGAATGTGATGCGTGGATGATGTGAAGGTGTGTGAAATGCAGACACATTTTTTATCTTTTTGTGATTTCTTTTTTTTAAGCAAGGGATTTTTGTTTTTTTTGTTTTTTTTTGTTTTTAATGTAAAAATAAATAAGAAGCAATTTTTTTTCAAAAAATTTGGGCACAATTAGTGTTAGTAGCAAAACTCTTTTTTTTAATATCTTTATTATTATTATTATTTTGTTTTTTTCAAATTAATTACTCACCCTGTAAATACATATAGACTTACGCGAAAGTATGAGATATGGGTAAAAATACATACAAAGTATATATATAGACCCCCTATACTTAGCGAGTGTTGTGTCCTCAGAGCACAAGAAGCGTAAAGAAGACATAGCTCGAGCTAAGCGTAAGAGAGTGAAAAAGGAGAAGAAAAAGAACAAGATATACATGTCTGTCCCCCTATACTTAGGTTGTGAACAGTCTAAGTATAGAAGAAGAGCGGAAAAAATGAAGCGGTCAAGATATGCAGATGAAGAGAGTATATAAAAATGGGTAACGTTTCCCCCTATACTTAGGCTCTGGTCAGCCAAAGTATAAGAGAAGGGTGGAAATGGAGCGATCGGGAGATAGGAGAAGGATGGTATACACAGATGGCATCGGTCCCCCCTGTACTTAGGTCTTGGCCTAAATAGAGGAAGAAACTGTACAAGGAGATCGATGAGGTCGGGAGGGAGGGTGGGTAGCCGATGATTAAGGCAGTTTTCGGCTGATCATTTTGTGAGCCTGCGATGGGAGATAGGAATAACGAGACGGAGATGAAGCATATGATTCCCAACTATTATCAGTGCCATCCTCAGAAAAATCATGATGGATAGTGGATGGAGTGTTTGAGTCAGATGAAAGATATCCATCATCGGAATTATCCTCAGAGGAATAGTATTTAAAAGTGGACACACTCCAGATATTATGGCCTTTTTGTTTCTTCAGTTGTTTCCTCGGAATTCGTTGCTTCTTAGGGTCAAGCGGTTTGTCCTCAGATGAATACTCTGAAGCACCGATCTCAGTCATCTCATAAGAAATAATTCCAGTGTACTTGAAGAGGGAAGGAGCATCAGCTTTGGAAGAATAGTAGTTAGGAACGGGAGTTTTCCAATGAGAATCGAATTTTGGATGCTTGCGAAGATATGGTTTTAGAGCTGCCGAACAGACTTCACTCATGTAGATTACCTTTTCTGGACCTGATGAGGTATCATCAGCTGATTCCTCTTCCGAAAGGTCAAAGGTGACTTTTTTTTCTTATTTCGTGGAGGTGTCAATTCACTTGAGTATCCAGATGAATAACCATTGGAATTCTTCTCCTTGGTCGGTGTGTGGCCTGCGTATTTGTTCTTAGTCTCCTGAATATTGGTGCACTCTCGATTTTGGATGATTTGGTCAAGATATTCAGAGAATGTTTCCCCTGAGTGTGACCATGCATATGTCTCATGATCATAGAAAAAGGATTTGTCTAGTTTGAGATCCCCGGGAATTGAAATATTGGGAAGAGTCTCTGCATGTTCATTCTCAGTTCATTTGATATTTGAGCATTCCTGTGTCCAGTTGATGTGATCCATGTAGTCAGAATACGTTGCTCCAAGGTTTGCCCATGCATAAGTCTCCGGATCATATGATTTATATACTCGATTCTCCATGGTGAGTGCAGCTGGGAATGGAGCAGGGGAGAGATTATCTAAACTAATAGTCTCATCAACAACCGCTATCTCAGGTGTAGCAGTGGGGTAGGGCTCTTCTACCGCTTCATGGTTACGGTTGTCGGGGACTTCATGGGTCGCCTCAGAAAATCGTTGTTCCTTAAAGACTGTATCAGATTGAAGTGCTTCCAATGCTGTAAAATTGATTTCCTGAGTCCCACAATCAATAATCTCCTTAGCCAATGCCAAGAATTGCTTTCCGAGAATAATTGTAAATTGGGTGAATTCTCCATGATGCTCAATATCAATGATCATGAATTCTACTTTAAGTGGATCACGTTGGAATATCATGATGACATAAATAATTCTTCTCGGCTGCTTTATCAATCGGTCAGCCAATTGAACAATCTCTCGTATTTTCCTCATCAGTCCGAGTTTGAGTTCATGAAATAAATAGATCGGGAGGATATTGATCGGTGATTGTCATCAATACGAGCATTGAGCACGGGAGAAAAGATCAATGTTTGAAATTACCTTTATATTCCATAAATGAGATATTTGAACTTTACGGGAATCGAGAAGGGGCCTTGATATTCAGAGTAAGAGTCAGAATCGTATTTATGTAAATGTGATGTCTTCCGTAAATGAGAAGGGGCCTTGATATTCAGAGTAAGAGTCAGAAGCATAGACATTCCTAGGGGAGTAATATGCAGAGGTGTCGCTGTCAGAATCGTCCCTAGGTTTCTGAATATCCTCAAAATTTTCAGCGTGAGATCCAGTCATTTCCTCATTCATTTTTATGTCCGAGCCATCAGAGATTGAAATTAATCGGTCGGCAAATTTTTGAAATCTATTCTCCATTATTTTGAATTTCTTATTTATCCTCGAGATATCATCCTCAAAATATTGTTCATGATCAATCATGGGAGCAGCCGGTTTATTTTTTTTTAATTTTCAATAATCTCATCTTCCATTTTTCTGTATGTGCTAGAAGAAGAGTCTCTTGAAATATCCCATATATGATCATTATTTTCTGAAAATTTCTCCTCAAAAATTATGGAAGGAGGTTGCTCAGTGGAAGGATTTTTCGAGAATGTGTAGGTCTCATACTCAACATGCCGTAACTCGAACATGTCATCCTGGTTTGAGTAGAGGCTACTTCCAAGATCATGGTTGATCGTATCCTCAAATAATGGGATCATACAGGGTGCATATGTGTCAATATCATCCATGTGGTCCTCTGTATGGATAGGATGATCAAATGAGTGATATTCAGGTTGGTTAATAGAGATTTGATCGTTGTGGTCAATCCAACGTTGATGATCATTAAGTGTGGGTCTTTCCATCTGGGTTTGGTTTCTCAGCCAGTCATGAGACTCAAAGGTATTATGGTCTTGAAATGGTTCATTAGTGAGAAGTCGAGAATAAGACTGTTTAGTCCAAGATGGTAGGTGGTCATGTGCGGTCGGATTATTCGAGTAGGAATTCAATGAGGGGGCTAAATTCATCCGCAGGCGAAGTTCTCCTGCAAATATTGGAGGATTATTGAAAGAAGAGGATGTAGTTGATTTGGGCCTAACCGAGACAAAGTCATTTTCATAGTATAGCTCTGATGGATTTTCAGATAAATGTTCGACCATTTTTGAAAGACCTGAAAGAAATGATGGGTTGGGTCTACAATGATTTCTATAATTTGAAAAAAGTTCCATGATGAGATTTAAACCAAGAAAGGAGAGAGATGATTGCACTGGATAGTCGAAAGAAATTTTATCAAATGTGTGGCTTTTGATCTTTGATATCAGTTCATGCACAACAATGCAAACACAAATCAAAGCATGGGTTCACCAACCCACACAATGAAGACGTAAGAGTTTGGCTATTATATTTTCAATTTTAAGTTGGCGATAAATCACTCTTGGAAAGAATGTAGCGAGCTGTTAGGTGCCGAAGTTTTCTTAAAGACTGTCCCGAGTTCGTACGACTAGTTGCATCTACTTTTAGCCAGTGTAGGTGTAAGTACAGACCGTAAAACAACTACCCGTGTTACTTAAGGATGGAGCCTTACGCAGTGTCCTTTAAACCATCCACTCTGCGAAGGAAGTCAGGACTGATTACCGGCTACTTATATTCCTTACTGAGAAGTAGCTAATCATTTTTAAAATCAGTAGTCTGAATGAAAATCCGGGTTTTGGCTCTGGCCTTAAGTGTCGTCTCTCGGTCACTTAGAAAAAAAAGCATTCAAGGTCGGGGTTGCTCTCCTGCATAAATTTTTGATTTTATGGGATATTTAAAGTCAGCTATATTTAGCAGTCCCAATTTTTAATTAGGTGATCGCTGAAGAATCTGAATGAGAACAAATACATGTCTACCATCCAGTCCCAATTTCCTTTTAAAATTATGTGGTAAAATAAGAATGAGAAATTCGGGAAAAGCCGATGCATGCGGAAAACTATGATGTATGCTCAGTTAGAAGACATACAGTGAATCCTCGTAATCTCCATGTGGGATGATAGACAGAAACTGAAAATTTGTTCTAAATGGATACAAGCCGATGAAAAACCGTACCTAGCAGAAAGTTCTATTAGCGGGGAAGAATTGAGTTAAATTTTGGCTAAATTGAACGATCTATGTGCATCTCAATTAATGTGAAGTGTGGCCTAATTTTTACGAGCACAATCAAAAAATAAAAATGCTCTAAGAGTCGTTTGTGCAGGTCTATCCTAATCGCCATTCAAGTTGGGCCTCACCCTCACCGGAGATGAAACAGGCCACGACACATCACAGAAAAAGTTCGGAGTCATTTACACACGCGAGAGTCCAAACAGACACCTTGTAAATGAGCAATTAATTACAGAAATTTAAAATTTGTAGAAATTAAAATCCTTCACTCTATGCACTCTCACGACTCGACTCAATCTTAAATTCATTGCTGTTTTTTCAGGAGTCAGTGAAGATGCGCCGATTTTTTGAAAAATCGCTCCAGTACGCCGGTTACCTTGCAAGAAAAATAAGAGAGATAGTGTAAGAGAGTGACTCAATAAAATATTAAAAAAAATGCTGAAAATAAATGCAAAAAGAAAGAAAAAAATTATGGAATTTATAATGAAAAATTCGGTGGTCAGACTACCCGAATGCGAAAAACCGAACAAAAATTTTAAGACAAAAAACTAAGTCGTTTGCCTCCCTGGCAACGGTGCCATCTGATGATTCATAAATTGCACGAGTTAAGAAGATGATGTAAATGTGTTATTGTATGCATGAAAATATTATTGATTTTGTTGTAGGTGGCAATTGGAATGGGTCAAGAAAATAACCATAAATAATATTCAATTTGTAATCTTGTGGTTTTATGTTTATTTTACTTGGGCAAGTACTAAGGTCGAATACAAGGAGGCAAAGGAACAACCTAGAATTATGTCAATCAAAGTTCGTGCGCAGTTTTCAAGACGGTCCCTTTTTGGAATTTTTAATGCAATAAAGGATGCAAAATGCATTTCATCCTATTTTAGGGACAAAAATGCAAATTATGCTCAAACTATGTCCGAAAAATATGAAACTTGGACGAGATGATAATTATAACAAATTGATTGTACTGTAAATTTTTTGGAATTTTTTATGCAATATGGATCTTTTATAAATTTTTAAATGCAAAGAAGATGAATTTTAATATTTATTTAAAGTAAATATTAAACCTAATTATTTTCAAGGAATAAAATTATCTAAGCTCTATCATTATGTGATTGATCTCGAAAAAATCATAAACCTCAAAAATACAAGTTTCAATACCTATAAAAAATCAAACATTGAAATATGCAAAATGATTTTTACAGAGCAAACTATGCGTGCAAATGGGATTCCTTTTGGGCACAAAGTCAAGCACAATTAATTCTACAACATTTGATTTTTAAGAATTTTTTAGAGCAACGGTTAAGCAATTATGAATTTCAGAGCAAGAAATGGGCAAATTATGTAATTTTCCACAAAATAATTAATTATTAAATAACCATAGATCACAAAAATATCCAGAATTTGTCAAACTGTAGAGAATTAAATGTAGAATAAAATGCCAAATTTTATAATTAAAAGATGCAAAGAAAAGGTTCAAAACAGAAGGGGAATACAGAGGTATATCTGCAAAATAAGTAATTAAAATGAATATGAAAATGCAAAGGGGACCTAGGCGCACGTGCTCTTTGGGTGTCTGGAATTCTTCGCAAAAACAAGGATCACCGGGGGGTCCAATGCAATTTACCCCACGATCACTTGCGGAGCACGTGACCCGGGGGTTGACGCCAGATGATGTTCCCCCGCCCCACGTGCACGGCACGTGGCGGGGGCTCGGGCCTGGGCTCGGCCGCGGTGGTTGGGAGGCGGACGAGGGGGGCCGGAAGGCTTCCGGCAATGACGCAACAGGTGGATGGGCTCCTTTAGAAGGTTGTCGTCGAAGCATGAGGCTCTTGGAGGTCGAAGATGCTGACGGGTGGAGGCGCGAAGTTGAGGGAGCCTGATCTTATGTCAGGGCAAGAGCCGATGAAGTGTGTTCCTATTGGTGGTCGATGAAGTCCGGCGTAGGGGTCGAAAGCGGTGAAGTTGATGACCTCGTCGTCATGGTGTTGAAGACGATCAGGTTGTCGGTGGAGTAGGCGAAGATGGTTGTCGTAGTCGGTGGTGTTGAATATATGTTGGCTCGACGGGGAAGCTTGGAGCGTAGCAGTACACCGCTGGCGGCGTTGCGACGACAGTGGAGGGGGGTGACCAGATCTCGCCGGATTTGAAGAGCGACCGGTCTGCCACCCCGGAGCTCCTCCTTCAATCGGCGGATGATTTGAAGTTGAGGGGCGGCGGGTCTTTTATAGGTCGAGTGGTCCTGCCGGAGATGGAAAGGGGGGGGGGGGGTCGATGCTGTGATCTGGGGAATTGCGGAAATCAAAGATCGACAGGATGCGGTGCTATCGGATGAGGATTCGATGAGATCGGAGGGGTCAGGTGATGGCGAGATTAGCGGGCAATGGCGAAATCGAAGGGAGGCGGCTCCGGTCGAATCGGGAAAGGGGAGAAAGAAGACGAAGAACGTCGGACGGCCGATCGGACGGCCCTCCAGATGCCACATGGCGGAGACAGGTTCAGGGCGGTAGGGCATGTGCTTGGCGCGTGCCTGGGTGGCACATGCCTCGCACATGCGGGGGCGTTTTAATTATTTTTTTAAATTTTTTTTTATTTTTTTATAAAAACGATAATTAAAAATTCCAAAAATATTTTACATGTGGCGGCTCCAGAGCTGCCACGTGTCAGCACCACAAAAATCGCAAATTAAATACTTTGTAAAATGTAAAATAAATAGCAAAAGACCTCGGATCGAAAAAGTTTCTTCACGAAAATTGCTCGTTTGATGTCCTCAAAACCAAAATCGATCAAATGCACAAAGTGATATTTTTGGGGTATCCCATGTACATTGAATACCTTGATTTTTGGGTTTTATAATTTTTTTTGTCATTTTTAGACCCGATAAAAATCCGAAAAAATATAATAAAATCAAAATTAAATATTTTCACATTAATCTATTTTTTAATTTTTATTAATTAAGAAAAAGAAGGAATAAAATAAATCACGAAAAGACCAATTTTGTACAGACAGTTAGTGAAGACTCAGACTCAATTTGTTTCTTTGATTTCAAGCTCAGTTTGATTTGTATTTTTAAGCATTTTAATAGAACTTTCATCAGTGAAGACAAATGAAAAAGAAATGAACTAAAATAGGTTAATTAAATACATAAGATATTAGGTCAAAAACCGCTAAAATACAAAATGTACAAAAGAGGCCCAAAACCTAACTTTCACATATGAGCTCTGGTTCACTTTAATTTGGTCTTTTTTTGAAGGTAATTGAATGTACATTTGTTCAAAAGTGAGTAGGATCAAATCAGATACTGGATGGGGAGATATGAGGGTTTTAGTCCGAGATTTCTGAAATTAGGGTTTGGGTTTTGGGTCCACTTATTTGGGTTAGTGATTTTTTTGTATCTTTCATTTATTCTTGTTATTGATGTGAAAACAGTGGAGGTGGTTTTGGGTTATTCGGAATTAGCATAAATGAGTTAAAAATCCGAGAAGTTAGGATATTTACATGTCATTTTTGGCTGAGATTTTTGGCTTCTTATTTTGTGCAGAAATTAGTGCTAAAATGCAGTTCTTATGAAATCATGCATGAATGCTAATTATGCAGAATAGATGCAGAAATACTGTTGATTTTCAGGTATCTTAGCTTAATTAATTAGATTTAAAGCACATAACCACATGAAACAAATATAAACAAGGTAGTAAAAACAAAATCGATGAGGTCCCCTTTGTGTACGCACAAGGTATATACTGTTCTTTTACAAGAGTTTTGAAAGTATAGAATGATCAGAATAAGTTAAAAACTGTCTATTCCAAATGTTCCAAATGACTGGTCTCATCTAAATCTTCGTCTCCTCTACCTACGCTCTCCTACAGCTTAATGAAAAAATAAGCCACCTGCTCTTCGGTCAACTGCACTGGCGATCCTATGAAAGATGCCCTCGCTTGTCGGGCCCTCATAAGAAAGAGGAAACACAAGATAATGTAAGAAACACAGTCGTGGAAGTATGAGAAAAAACAAATCTAAATAAATACAATGAGTATGAACAACTAAATGATTGTAACAAAATATAGACAGAAATATACAACCAAGAATAGCATGTCAAGATGGATATGAAAAGCGAAATGCATTTTACAGATCCAAGATGGATATGACAAGAATCGAGAGGAATATTTGTGGAATTTTAAAGGAGTTTCGATATTTTTATTTAATTTGAAACATACAAAAAATGCAGACTCACAGCGGTATTTAAGCAATTATTTAATGTTTGTGGACTAAACAATAACAAATAAATAAACTACATGGTAAATATTGTAATTTTCATATAAAAATACGTATCAATGCACATGCACCTCGTTGGATAGGACCAATTTGCAAATAACTTAATTTCAAGGTCCATACAATAGCTCAAATAACTATAGGCTTTTATTGCAGTTAACCTAGAAAGTCGCGTGATATGCATGCTTCACAATTTAAGCAGGACTAATATGCAAATAAATAAAACTACAGGACTAAAGTGAAAATGTTTGATTTATTACAGGCAAACACATGTCCACACATGGACTTATTTGAAAATTAAATAAAGGCAGGGGCTGGAGGAAAATGTACCCTTTATCGATGTGGATTGGCCACAATTCGCTTTGAGGTTGTCCAACGACTGGAAAGGAATGCTTCTCGAATGGCTCGGATCTCATATGGAAGTTGGATCAACAATTGGCTTTTGGGTCTCAATGGATGGCCAAGATTGAACTAAGATGGTCGTTCTTGATCGTGTGGACGAGAAGACGTCTGGAATAACATGGATGAATGACATCACTAGTGAACTTCGATCAAGCATATCTCGGTCGTCCTCCACCTGAATCAGTTCCTAAATGGTTGAATGACTTCCTGAACTCCTCCTCTGTCGATTGGCAGAAGCAATGGAGCTCAAAGATTTCCGTGTATGGATCTGTGGGTTGAAATAGATTTGGCTTCATGTGAATGCCCATATCTCGCTCCAATATTGCTACTACATTCTGTGTCCTTTTAAATCGAAGGTCATGTTCGGATGAAGCTCTGACTAAAGGATTAGGTCAGAAACATCGAAGATGGTGGCTGGATGGGGATCTCCGGCGAAGTGTGGTCAGAGAGGAGACCGAGCTTCGGACATGGGAAGATCTGATGGTGGGTAGAGGGTGGAATAGCTTGAGAAGAGCAAGGTGGATGTGTTGGCGAGGTCGGGGAATGTTTTGGATGATCGGAGCTCCTCTGATCGTACATATTGGAGGTTGAAGTTGGAAACCTAATCTGAGATATTTAATGGAAATCAAACAAAAAATGAACACAGAATCGAAACTACATAACCCAAATTACCTAATTAATGGAAGATGGGAGGATATCACCTCGATCTGCGGTGGTGGCGAAGAGACGGAACTGCACGGCAGAGGTCTCTAATGAAGTTGCTGGATCATGACATTTGGCGCTCCTACTCACGCTTTCGAATGAAGGACTGCTCCCCTGTTATTGGAGACTATTCCCGGTCACTCAATCTTTGATGAAATAGGGCAAAAGTTAGATCAAATCCGAGGCAGAGAAAAAGGATGCATATTTATAGAACAAACTCTGGTGGATTTTGAATTTCAAAATGGGAAAAAATCAGGGCACGGTTGGTGGAATTATTAGGCCGGTGATCGAGAGGATTGAATGAGCGAAAATAATGGAGAAGGGAGCGGGAGAAGTTAGTATGTGACACACTAAAGAAAAATGGTAGGAGCGATGGGACACAGGTTGAGCGAAAATTAGGTGAGGACCAGCCAGTTGACCCGGGTCAACAAACCCGAGCTGGCCAAACAAAGGGAGCAGAGAGTATGAAAAAATAGGAATAACGCTAAAAGTCAAATAAACTATTAAATAATTCAATAAAAATTGAAGATGAATTTATTTAATTAAATTATGTAAATAAAAAATGTTAAGAACAAATTGAAGATAATTTTAGTGACTTTTAATTAGTTAAATAATGTATATATAATGGTTAAAATAAATACAAGTTGTTATTTATAGGTATGTATACCTATATATACAATGTTTTGATTTTTAATTTAATTATTAAATAAATATATACATAATTTAATTTTTTTTAATTGCAGTTGAACAAGGGTTTCATGTTATTTTATTTAATTTTTAGGAATTAATTTACTAGTTAATTAAATAGGTACAAGTGTAGCATATCCATGGTGATACATTAATTAATTTTAATAATTTTTTTGTTGTTTTTTTATTTTGTGATATTTATTTGTATTTTATATAAGTCAAATATAATATTCAAAATTAATTAAAAAATACAATATTCATAAATATGCACAAGAAAATAAATAATTAAAAACTGTCGTCAGAGTCATCCTTAGAAGAGTAATAGTGTTTTGCTTACCAACTCAACCTTAGAATGCCTTGGGTTGGAGTCCTTAGAATAATTCATGTCTATTGTTATGTACTTAATCGATTTGCTAGAATTTGAAACAATGAGAGGAGAAGGAGCGGAGTGCTTCTTCCCTCCACTAACAATCAAACTAGAGGATGTGGCCCTTCTAAATAGATTTTGTGATGTGTCAGCCATGGGTTCTTTCAACAGATGAGTCACGATGTATATTTTATATCTTCTATGAGGTTAGTACACATTTCGGGTATATGATATCACTCTGAGTTGGTTTGGTCTTTGTCAGTTAAAGTGTCGGATCGTAGTAATGATCAAGGGAGTCCGAAATGACCGTGTCTGGATTTTGTATTGGATGCATCTAAGTCAAATTCATTCACCATGGTAGAAGCATCGATTGCCTCGATAGTCTAATCCTTAGGTGTCTCTCCCAAGGTCATGTATGGAGTCTCTAGAGAGGTCAAATCCTATGAAGTGTTTGGATTTATAGCTTCCTCTTCGCCATGGTTGTCGGTTTCTTGTTCGGTTGTATCAGGGAAGGTTGTGGAATCGAGAGGATGGTCAATTTGGTCTAAGTTTGAGAATCATGTCTTGAGTCTCGCAATTGATAGTAGCTTTAGTAGAGGCTAAGAACATCTTTCCGAAGATAATGGGAGACTTAGTCAACTCTCCTCGGTGCTCAATGTCCATGATAATAAAGTATACTCTACGTTTGACACATTGCAAGTTCATGATGATAGAAATAATTCCTCTTAGTCTTTCGGCAGATCGATTTGGGAATTGTACATCACTCTACTCTTCTTGAGCACTCCGAGTTCGAGTCGGTCAAACACGTACTTCGAGAGGATGCTTAGTGTGGAATCATCATCTATACGAACATGGGTAAACTCTGATCCTAAATTTGACCAGTAATCATAGTGAATCATTGGACTCTATGGTTTTTGCTCTTCTTATTCATCACCATTGTGTTAATCAGTAAGACCGAGATGAACCATTCCTATAATAAATGTTATTGTAATACTTGATATTTTAATAAAGGTTATTGGTTTATTTCATTCCTTGTCTGAGATCAAATGAATGAATGCAATTATAAGGTCCCTTAGTACAATTAGGGTTACATACCTTGGTGATAACCGAGGTTTTGCAAGGGTCTATAAATCTCACAAGGCGAGAAATCAAGTTGATGCGGTGTATGCTCACGAAATCTCGATCAACTAATGTTTTTGGATTTTAAATAATTTTATACTATTTCCTGTGATTTTTAAGGTATTTTGCTATTTTATGGATATTTTAGTAAAAAATATCCCAAACCAAGGATTCAATAAATACGTCGAATTAATTTGAAATTAAAAATAGCAATTTATGTCTGAAATTTTCCAAATAAAATTGAATAGAGAGATTTTCGGATTTTTTTTATAATTTTTAGATTTTTATAAAGGAATTTGGGTCTTTTTTATTTTTAGGCTTTTTCTTTTTTTTTGTTTTAAGGATTTTTGGTTCGGAGTTGCTAAAAGACATAATGAACAACATATAATTTTTTGTGATTTTCCAAACATTTTAATTCTTTTCTGGTTTTTGTGTCTAAATAGGGAAAATGAACTTACTATTCGATTTTTAAGAAATATTTAAATGCCTTAAAATTCAAATTAAATATTATTATAATTAAATACATCACACAAGGCATTTACCATATTTTTTGCAAAATAAAAATCAAACATGAGCTATTTTTCACAAAAATCCCAATAATATATAATGTATTTACTAGCAGGAACTAAATTACAATTATAATAAAATTATTTTTCATTTTAGAACCTTCGATACAAAATCTAGAGGCACTGTTGCAATTTTCACGCAAATACAAAAAATATTATACACCTAAAAGGGGTATACATGCAAATAGACAAAATGTTTGGTCCTTTGTGCAATCTATACAAAAAATAAACTACATATACAAATTCTTGGACTAAATATCATATAAAATACATGAGAAGTATGCATGCAATTTACCCAACTCACGTAGGGACCCCACGTGAGCTGAGTTGGCATTGACAAATGGGCAAATACAAAATACTCCATGGGGTTTATTGCAATATTTACACTCCCAAACATATTTGGTAGACTAAAAGGAAATGGAAGAAAGCAGAGGGGGTTCTTTGCATTTTACCCCTCATTTGCGTGTGAGGAGATAATCTTGAGCAGCTCACTTAACACGCGTCATCCTCTCCACGCCTGATGACATTTCGACGATGAAAGGGCATGATTAGAGCAAGCCCCTAATCTGACGGTGTTGTGGGGGCCTCAGTCGGACGATTGGGACTTAATCATGGTCTGCCTTCTTCATCAGACAATTGTTGCTACTGACGAAGAACATGGAAGAAGATAGCCTTCCCTTATCTTCGATCCTCAACTCCTCGCACCTCCTGGGGTCTGTTGTGATGATATGCTGCTCTACACATCCAAGAGGCAATTCCACAGTTGATGATACCCTCCACAAGGTTCAGAACCCAGTGACGAGGTCCTAATATGTCGAAGAAGTAGGGGTACTTATATCTACACTTCCATTGGTGTGCACATCAATGACAATGTAGGGACCCGTCCATTTTGATTTCAGTTTCCCATGAAAAATCTTTAACCGAGCATTAAACAACCACACTTTCTGCCTAGGGACAAAGGTTTTATCTCGAATGTGTCTATCATGCCATCTCTTGACCTTTTCCTTATAGAGCACACTGTTATCATATGCCCGGTTTCGGATTTCAATTAGTTCATTCAGATTTAAGTCTCGACATAATTTCCCAAGGTGACAACTCCAATTCAACTTTTTGATCGCACATCCTGATTTGTGAATCAATTTTGCCGGTAGATGGCATGGCTTGCCATAGATCATCCTAAAAGGTGAACTACCGTGTGGAGTCTTATAGACTGTCCTATAGGCCCACAGAACCTGGTCCAACAGCATCGACCAGTTCTTTCTATCTGGACGAACCAACTTCTGAAGAATACCATTCACCTCTCTATTAGAAACCTCTACCATGCCATTAGATTGTGGATGATATGGGTTGGCTATTCTATTCTCAAATTTATACTCTTTAGCCAAAGATCTCATTTGCTTATTCACGGAGTGGCTACCTCCATCAGAAATCAAAAATTTTGATATCCCAAACCTTGCAATGATATTATTCTTGATAAACTTACAGATGGTTTTGCTATCTGCGGTTCGGATAGGGATAGCCTCTACCCATCTAGACAAATAATCAACCGCCAACAAGATGTAATCAAATCCATTGCTATTGAGAAAGGGACCCAGAAAATCAACCCACCATGCATCGAAAACATCACAGAAAATCATTGGTTGCATGGGCATTTCATCACTATAACCAACAGTCTCTCCCATCCTTTAGCAAATCGGGTAAGACCGTACAAAATCATTAGCAACTCGAAATAAGAACTGCCAAAAAAATCCACATTGGTGTACCTTGTGTGCGGGTATCTTTCCGGAATGGTGTCCTCCAACCTCGAGAGAATGACAATGTGTGAGGACACTCCGGTATTCCACCTGAGGAATACATCTTCGCCAGACACAGTCCGGTCCTTCATAGAAAAGGAAAGGATCGTCCCAATGGTATTTTCTCGAATCCGACTTCATTCGATCAATCATTCTCTTGGTCCAACCAAAGGGAACCTTCTTGGAGACAATTGAATCAATAACGCAAACATATTCGTCTGGAAAAGTCTCCTTAATAGCTCCAATGTCAGGATAATCATTTTGCTCAATTCGGGAAAGGTGATCAGCAACAACATTCTTTATTCCAGGTTTAGTTTTTATCTCCAAATTAAATTCCTGAATTAACAAGATCCATCTCAAAAGCCGTACCTTGGCATATTTCTTATCCATAAGATATCTTATTGTCGAATGATCAGTGAAAATTGTCACCTTGGAGCCCAATATGTATGATCTGAAATTTTCAAGGACCCAAACAACCGCGAGCATTTCCTTTTGAGTCACTGTATAATTTCTCTGTGCAAGATCCAATACTTTGCTCGTGTAGTGAATTGCATAAGGGATTCCATCTCGTCTTTGTCCAAGCACAGCTCCGACAACAAAATCTGATGCATCAGTCATGATCTCAAAGGGAAGAGACCAATCGGGAGCTTGTGATATCGACAATTCACATATTTTCTTTTTGAGGAGCTTGAAGGCTTCAAGACACTTGTGATTTACAATAAACTCGGTGCATTGTCCTAACAGCTCAGTCGGTGGGCGGGCGATCTATGAAAAATCAGGGATAAACCTTCGATAAAATCCAACATGCCCGTGAAAAGACCTCACTGACTTGACGTTGGTTGGTGGCTCAAGTTTCTTGATCACATCCACCTTGGCAGGGTCGACCTCCATTCTCTTTTTGGAGATGATATGCCCCAACACGATACCCTCAGTCACCATATAGTGACTTTTCTCCCTGGAGAGTACCAAATTAACCTCCCTGCATCTCTTGAGAACTCGATCCAAGTGTGCTAAACATGTATCAAATGAATCACCATGGACTGAGAAGTCATCCATGAAGACTTCTAGGAAATCACCAACCATTTCGACAAATACGGCAATCATGCACCGTTGAAATGTGCTTGGGGCATTACAAAGCCCGAATGGCATGCGCTTGAATGCGTAGGTACCGAAGGGACATGTAAATGTGGTCTTTTCTTGATCCTCGGTAGCGATAGCTACTTGATTGTAGCCAGATTACTCATCAAGAAAACAAAAGAATGCTTTCCCTGCAAGTCTCTCCAAGATCTGATCAATAAATGGCAGTGGAAAGTAATTTTTCTTGATCGCAGCATTTAGGCACGTGTAATCGATACAGACGCGCCACGACGTGGGCACTCGGGTCGTGATCTCTACCCCCTCTTCGTTGGTGACGATATGGATTCCCGATTTCTTCGGGACGACATGAAGGGGGACCACCCACTTGGAGTCAGAAATGGGGTATATAAAACCTGCTTTGCACCATTTTTCTATCTCTTTCTTAACTACTTCCCGAAGATTGGGGTTTAATCTTCTCTGAAATTCACGGGAAGGCTTTGCGTTATCCTCAACATAAATTTGGTGCGAGCAGAGAGCTGGGTTGATTCCTACGAGATCCGACACAGTCCAACCGATGGCTTTTCGATTTCGCTCAAGGACTTCATGTAATCTAGATTCTTGGTCCATGTTTAATGATGATCTAATGATTTGGGTCCATGAAAAAATGCATACTTTAGAGTGGGAGGAAGAGGTTTTAGCTCTGGCAAATCTGAATCATCAATTAACTCTGGCTGAATGACTTTTAAATGTGGCTCTGTGTTAGTTGGTGGTGTATAATTCTGTCATATGCTAGCCACTATTTCCGAAGGAAGGTGAGTCGGATCGCTAAAGTAGTGTGGTAATTCGGCCAAAGCCATGTTCGACTCGTCGTCGATATTTCTTGATTTTCCTGAAGAAGATGGGACTGACGAATCCGAAAGGATTTATGTGTCATCAAGGTTATAAGCATATGGGTGTCTAGATATGTCTGGCAACATCTCGCAAACTGCACGGTGCACTGTTTCTTCTTGTGCTATGGTGTTGTCAATCTGAAGGTCTGGTAGTTGGTCCAGTGTCCAGTATTGCTTATGAGATTACATTCTGATGTTTCAGCATATTCATTGGTGGATTCGGAATCTGGTCTTTGCCATTTTGTTTGTTTCATCTCCAAATCAACTTCTCCTCCTGGGAAGAGGAATTTCATCATCTCGGTGCCGTAATCAAATACAGCTTTGGCGGTTCTTAAGAATGGTCTTCCAAGAATGATTTGCGATTCCTTCCAATGGTTCGGGGTCTCCATATCAAGGACAGTGAAGTCCACTTTGTATTTCGTACCCTCGACCATGATGATAACATTTTTCACTTCTCCCTTAGGTGTTTTAGTGGATTTATCAGCAATTGGAGTAAAGATAATGATTTCTGGAGAGGACCTAAATCCAATCTGTAATATAAGGCTAAGGGTAGAAGATTTATGGAAGAACCATTGTCGAGAAGTGTGCGTGCGAACGCAATGCTGCCAATGCGACTCTCCACATAATGAGCACCCAGATCCCCTTTTTCCTTGGTAAATGCTGATTTTTTACACATTCGATAGTGGCAACTGTCAGGATATGAGTCTCCACAAATTGACTTGTTTTCTTTGTACGAGTCCTGGTGGGAATGCATTTCATCTTCAAGTATTTCTGAAATGCTGGATTACTGGCCACATACTGATCAAAGGGTACTTTGACTGTGATATTTTGATGGCAGAACCTTTCCATCACTGGATCATTCTGAATGTTTTTCTTTTGTTTTCCTTTCTTAAGAGCATGAGGGAAAGGAATGGAAGCATTTGAGACAGGAGAAAGAGAGCCAGAATCATAAATAAGAGCATCTTTATTAGATTTGGAGTTCTTATTACAATCATAAGTTTTCTGATAATAATCATGTTGCTAAAATGGTGACAAAGGTATTTTTGCAGCAACTAGAGGTTCAAGGTCCTCTACAGACTCCATAGATGCTTTTCCTTTATCTAGTGCTGGGATCTTCAGGCGTCCTTCTTCTTCATCCTCAGAAGCATCCTCCGGTTGATCTTCCGAGACTTCATGGTCCGATTCCCTTGCTCAGTCAGGTACAACACGATCCTTCCGCTCTTGAGTGACACGGCATTGATATTGTCAAATGAAAGGATCTTATGTTCAGATGTGGAAAAGTTTGAATAGTATACCTGGCCATTGTGTTGAGATGATTGAGATTTGTTCAAGCTATTGGGGTTAGCTTGAACTTGTGCGGGAATTGGTTATGGCTAGGGATGTTTCTTCATCCTTCCAACGGGATAAACGATTAACATTGACCCGTATATCATAGACTATATTTCGAAAGTTGTGAATTTCCTCAAGCATATATCTCTCGATATCTACCGCTTCTTCTGGAGGGTTGGATGATTGAGATGTTTGTTTTGGAGCTTGATACTACTGACAATATTGCTGAGGTTGGTTCTGGAGGTTGTGTGGCTGTTGCGGCTTCGAGTATTAGAACGATGCATTGTTCTGAGTGTGCTGTGGAGCTGAGGGGAATGTGGCATTATATAAAGTAGGCGGATGTTGATATTGTTGATGGTCCCCCATATTACCCTGTCGGGTAGTGTACTGTGTGTACCAAATGTTGTTTACTTCGAATGTCAGAGGCGGGGCTTCTTCAACAATTTTGGCTGGTGTAGGAGACTGCTGGGAAGGTTGGGCATAGGATTGGTCATGATCCTGGTTGCTCTGGACATATTGCACATGATAGATCAGGGCCGTAGGTGCAGTGGATATCCCTATCTTGGCTACCTTCTCAGTGAGCTCCTCCATCTGCTTTGGGAATTAGGAAATTCTGTTGTCGATGTCGTTCATCCTCTTCTGAATTCGATACACAACTGTTAATTTATCGACAATGATGTTCATGTTCATAATCAAATCCTCTACTATCTCTGCGACAGTTTGCTTTCCTCCTTTGGTTTGAAAGGTGTTCAGGGAATCAGTGTAAGCTCTACTGGCGATTTGTGAACGACTTGTCTCCGCCATCTTCTCCAGTATTTTACAGACTGTCTTAGCTCCTCGATATGTGTAATTGACTCCACAGGCAACGCTGACTAAACCTTGATTCTCGTAGTTGAAGCCAGAGTAGAGTGATTGAACTAGGATGTTGTTATCCAAGTCATGGCAGGTACATTTCTGTAGCAGATCTTTGAATCTATCCCATGCATCACAAAGTGGTTCATTAGGCAGCTGAGAGAAACTGGTATTGCGAGTCCTCATTTGATTGGTCCGACTCAGAGGGTAGAATTTCTTCAAGTATAGGTTCTTGAACCTATAATATGTAGTCACAGTCACTCCTGAGTTTTTCACCCAGTAATCTGCCTTCCCTTTCAAGGCGAACGATAGTGCAGTGAGATGAATGTAGTTTTGGCTAACTTGCGGGTGCCTTTGATTAGAACATATCAGCTCCAAGTATCGCAAAAATTCATATGTTTCTTCATTTGCATTACCATGGAATTATGGTAATTGACTTAGGAAGTGTGGCTTCAGTTCATGGTGAACCTCTGGCTGAGGTAGCTACAAGTAATTTCTAACTCTGTATTGCCCAGGATTGTATGCAGCTTCCATTGGTGGTTCTCCCCCAGCATTCAACTGCTCTAATTGTTCCCTTAGTAAAAGTTGCTGCTGCTCAGATGCAGCTAGTCTCATAAGAATCATCTGCATTGGATCTTCATTGAGTTCATCTTCATGATCTTTCTTCTTGGGAGGCATCTTTTGTGAGTTCTTCTCTTCACCTTCAGATTGTGAAAATTTGGGGTCAATAGTTTTGAAAGAATCATAAGAGGAGGATTTATGGGAGATGTGTCCCTGAACCCAAGGTGGTCCTGAGTAAGAGTGCCTCTGAACCTTTGAGACTGGAAAGACGGTGGCGGTCAGAGAAGGGTTTGCGGAGTCCGAACAAAAATTACTACAATCTTTCATTCTTGGTTTCAAAAGATCAACAAGAGGTGTACGGTTCATGATCTAGGCACAAGTGTGCGGTATTCGATGATTAACTAAGTTCTACACACAAATCGAACACAATACAAAGCTTTGTTTCACCAACTCACTCAGTGAAGGCTGTGAGAGTTCTGCCAGTTATCTTGTCAAATTTTAATTGGTGAGTGTTTCCATATCAACCACAATGAATGATTTCTTATTATATGAAACCATCTTGAGTTTTTGTAGAATACCATACTTCATCTTTTTCTCACTACTCAGAGAGTCTTTCTTATTAGTTGTTGTGGGTCCTTCTTGTAGCTCAGGTGGAACCACAGTGGAGTCTGAGGATTCCCTATCATCTATTTGTTTTCTCAACAACTTCTAAGTCGGATATATTTTCTCTTGCTTATTCGAAACAGACTTTTGATCCTGTAGTACACAACTCGGATCATAATTCTCTGTTTATTATCGGAATCATAACTATTATTTTGAGATTTATAAATTCCTTTTCATCAACTTCCTTTGATGATGTTGAAACCTTCCGTCTTCCTTTCACCATAGCCCGCGTAAAGCCATACTGTTGTGCTACTTCTAAGGAGGGAGAAAAGCTTTTTTAGCCATTAGTCCTCACTCCACTGCCGACTCTGATCAAGAAATCCATTTAGGCGGGCAAGCAAGTATGCGAGGGACTAGGAAAAGCTGGAATGGTCTCGCTAGAACTAAGGGAAGCCTAGAGCCAAGGACGTGAGTTTGACGTGAGAGGTGACTGAAGTAGATAGTGAGCTGGGATCTCTATTCTCTATCTTTCTCTGTAGTTCAAACTAAGTCAAAAGTCAGAGAGGGCAGTATAAGTACAGGTGGGTGTGGTTTCTCAGGTGCCCCCGAGGCCCCTAAACCCCCAATCAAATAATCCGCGACGTCGGAGCTGGGGGGAAAAGTGGGACGTGGAAGAAATTGATGAGGGACTGTTAATATTAGTCACAGGTGTACCTGAAGCTATTCCAGTAATAGGATCGCCTTTGGTAGAATTATTACGTGGAAGTGCTAGTGTAGATCAATCCACTTGAACCCCTACCTCACTTACGCCGGATGGAATGCTCTGAGCAGTTTCGACTCATATATATCAGTAGTTAGAATTTGTTGTTTCTTCGTGGTCGTCACAATCACTTTAAGCAGTGGAAAGAACAAAAGATGTGCGACATCTCCTTGGGTTGTTGAACAGAATCCAACCAAACCACTTTCTGAAGAGCTGCATATAGCTTCATCACTTTTCAACTGGGATCTGAAGTGGAAGACATCGGGTCAGAGGTGTGAGAGTGGTATCAGTGTGAGACTACATGATAATAGGACGCTATGGTGCCTCAAGGTGGGTAGGAGCGGGTCGAGCTTTTATATAGTTCTAGTTCGCCGCGGAGCAACTGCAGCGTCGGGATCTATTCGGTATACTCGGCAATTCATCCGGTGACTTCACGGTCGCCAAAGAAGCCCCAAGAAGCATCAAACATTTCCGATGAGACCCATGGAGCAATTCTTAGATAGCAAGCACTAGCTCCCGATGCGACTTCATAAAAAGAAATCAAAGAGAAGATCGAAGAAAATGAAACACACGTAGTGGTTATGAGGGCGGTTCCTTCAGATCCTAGAAAATGTCCGAAAAAACCTGCTACAGAACTACTGAGCAGAGGCAAAAATACAATATGTAGATACATGACGATCGAGTGTATTCTTTTCAAGCAAAAAATCTGACAATATTCTTCGCGTTCCTAAATCAGCATGTGGAATTGTTCATGGTGGATTAGTTCCTCCTCCTAGTTCGATTCTTCTTATAAGATATAGGATTTGAAGAAGAAAGAGGAAGAGTTCAATGAACAGTGGATTGATTCCCTGAAGTTCATTCATTCATTCTTCATATTGATATTCTTATTGTGGTGGGAATTTTTGGGAGGGTGACAGAGGGCTTTAACTAGAACTCCCATTCGAGCCTTTTTTCATGCTTTTCCTGAGGGTCTGGAGAAAGTGGCAATCAATAGTATTTCCCTAATCCTCTCTTCCGACTAACAGAACGTGAAATGCCGTCTGACCTCCTAACGGAGATTGGGTGAAAATGCTACTTCTGATATCCGCAAGCAGGGAACAGTGGTATCAGCCTCAGTGGATTCCTCATAGGTCTCCCTCAAAGTCCACGCCCTTTCATGCCTACTTACCTGCATTCTGTTCATGCCCCCGGGCCCGCGCATTCCGCCACGCCGCCAGGAATGAAAACGAATCCTACCCATCTTACTGACTAAAGAATCCCATTTCGGGAGGGGAAAGTCAGATAGGATAGCGACACAGGTCACCGGCAGTCAGTTCTTCCTTATGGGATCTAGTTGGATGGGCATCGTAGCTCAAAATTGTCTAGGTCTAACTTGGGCCTGCCATCACCACTGTCGGTACTTCTCTCAGGTCTCGATGCTTCCTCACTCCCTTTTCAGGTCAGTAAGTGGACCTTCCTTCTGGATAGTGGTATCGTAGAGTGGAATGATGTCTTCGCCTGGTCGATGCAACCCTTTTATAGGAACGTCGGTTGTCCTGGACTCAGAGCTAGGAGTTAAGCAGCTAGGGGGCTCGCAGAGAGCGGTCCATCTCGGGGGCTTTCTTATACCCTCATTCCCGCTCCCTAGCTCGAAGCCACCACTTATATATGAAGTTCCCCTCACTACAGCATTCGACGACCCCCTCCGTCTCACTACGCTTCGACCCCGGCGGAACACGATATTAAATAGGGGTTCGCGCCTATTATCTAGTTTCGAAGAAGCACTTTGAGGTAGGGCTCCTAGCTAATGTATGCAATTTCGGTGCAAAATGACCAAATTAATAGCTTTTTTGTTGTCTGGTGCAGGTACTCTGCTAGGTCTCGCTGGTCTGTTCGGGGAGGAAATTCTGTCCGCTTTTTTGTCAACGTTTGATTTTGAGCAGACTAATGGAGGAAATCACCTAAGTTACTTCACAAGCCAATAACCTTCTCGTCCCTTTCGAAAAAGCAAGCCAGCGATGAGAGACTTCGAGGGATTATTTTGTAAAAGCCAGACCCCCCTACTATAATATATCTGGGGCCAACAAGAAATCAGGCTCCTGACAAGGATCAGGCAACAGTCTCCAATAATCAACCAGCCGCCTATAAATAAGCACCCAGGAGAGATTTGACACGGATCTTGGCCAATCGTAGGACCCCTCTATGTCTTCCAAGAAGAAAGAAGGGTCGAAGGTTTTTGGTCGTCGGGTGGTGTATGTGTCTCTCTTCTCGTTGCAAGATAAAAACAAGCAATGTCAGGGTTTCTCTCCCGCAAGAATTCTTGATTTTATGGGTTATTACAATCGGTTATATTTAGCAGTCTCAATTTTAGTTAGGTGATCACTGAAGAATTTAAATGAGCACAAATATACTTCTACCGTCCAGTCCCAATTTCCTTTAGAGATATGTGAGAAAACAAGAGGGAGAAATTTGGGAAAAGCCGATGCACGTGAAAAACTATGATGTATGCTCAGTTAGAAGACTTACAGTGAATCCTCGCAATCTCCATGTGGGATGCTAGACAGGAATTAAAAGATTTTGTAAATGAATGCAAACCGATGAAAACCCGTACCTAAGCAGAAAATTCTATTATCGGGGAATAATTGAGTTCAATTTTTGGCTAAATTGAACTATCTATGTCCGTCTCAGTTAATAGTGAAGTGTGGCTCAATCCTACAAGCACAATTAAAAATTAAAATGCTCTGAGAGCCGTATGTGCAGGTCTGTTCTAATTGCCACTCAAGTCGGGCCCCACCCTCACCGGAGAGTGAAATAGGACATGACACACTAGAGAAGAAAGTTCAGAGTCTTTTACACATGCGAGAGTCCAAACAGACCCTGCTGTAAATGAGAAATTAATTACATAATTTTAAAATTTGCAGAAATTAAAAACCTAGACTCTACGCTCTCTCACGACTCAACTCGATCTTAATTTAATTGCGGCTTTTTCAGAAATCGGTGAAGATGCTTCGATTCTAGAAAAACCGCTCCACGTATGTCGTGTACCTCACAAGAAAAATAAGATAGATAATATAAGAGAGTGACTCAAAAAATAATAAAACAACTAGAAAATAAATGCTGAAAATAAATGCAGGAAAAAATGAAATGTACAATGGAAAATTCGGGGGTCAGACTACCCGAATGCGAAAAACCGAATGAAAATTTTCAAGACAAAAATCTATGTCGTTTGCCTCCCCGACAACGGTGCCATCTGACGAGTCCGATCTCTGATCGTGCAAAAAAAAATGATTTGAATTTGTCGTTCATTGTAGGCGGCAATTGGAATCGGTCAAGAAAATAACCATATAAAATATTCGTCAATTTTAACGAATGCGGTTTTATATTTATTTTACTTAGGCAAGTCCCAAGGTCGAATACAAGGAGGCAAAGGAACAACTTGGAGTTATGTCTATCAAAATTCGTGTGTGATTTTCGAGGCGGTCTTTTTTGTAGTTTTTAATGCAATAAAGGTGCAAAATGCAATTTTGGCCTATTTTATGGACTAAAATGGAAAAATCATTCAAACGGTGTCCGGAAAATATGAAACTTGGTTAGAGAAACGGTTAATCAAATATAAATTTAAGAGCACAAAGTGGGAAAAATATGCAAATTTACACAAAACAATTAATTATTAATTAACCATCGTTCACAAAAATGTCCACAATATGTCAAACTGTAGAGAATTAAATGGCAAACATTGTGTTCTTTTTGGATAAATGAAATATGCAATGTAAGAGGTTCAAAACTAAAGGGAAAGACAGGGGTACATATGCAATAAAAATATAATAAATCAAAATATTGTTTAATTACCGATTAAGAGAGGGCCTCCTTGCAAGTTCTCCAGAAGGGCACGTACAAAATGGAGATCTTCCGGGGGTGCACTGCAATTTTCCCCCAACACCACGTGACCAAAGTTGTTGAGGTCGGCTCGGGCGAAAGACTGTGTGGGCCTCCACGTATTGATGTCGTGTGCTTCGGACGGCCCGAGGCTCCTAGTGCGGGCGTCGGCTCGGGTCCAAGCTCAGGTTGGATCAGCATCGTCGATGTAGATGGAGTCGAATGGCTGCAGATGCAATGTTATTAAATGGTTGAGATTGAGTCTCTCCTCGATCGGACGACAGAGAGTGTGGCCGACACACAGTCGGCGAGGGTTGGTGGAGAGCGGAGTGGTGGAGCTCTGGCGGAGAGGCGGTGCAGATGCTGTGGTCGGCGACGAAGATGGAGGACTAGTGCGGCGTTGGTGAAGACGATTGTCGCAGTGGTTGTCGATGTTGGTGATGCAGTGAAGCGTTTTTGGCGATGAGGTTGACTGGAGGCGTCGGTGAAGACGAGGTCGAAGGCGGTGGTTGTCAATGGAGAGTCATTGATGTCGACGAGGATGATGATCGAGAGAGAGAGAGAGAGAGAGAGAGAGAGATCGGAGATGTAGATGGAGATGAGGTGAAGAGGAGGAGCGGGGAGATACCGAGAAGTTGGGGGCTCGACGGTGAAGTACCGGAGCATAGTAGCGGCTGAAGGCTTAGCTACGACGAGGTCTTCGACCCCGGATCATGCCGGCGAAGTTGGTTGTCACGACCACTTTGGAGAACGGCAGATGCGAGATCGAGGTGGTGGTGGCGTTTGTTAAATAGGGGAATGGGTGCAAACGACGAAGGAAGGTCGTCGGGTGATGGGATCTGATCGACGATTGGAGGGATCGTGTGAAGATCTGATGAGGAGATTGGTGGCGATGAGGATCCAATTGGATGCAACAGAGGAGCAAAGATGGAAGGCGGCCGACCATATTGGGTGAGGCAGCGTGAGATTCGTGGCGGAGGGATACCTCGGAGCTCCCACATGGGAAAGGTGACATCTGGAGACGATGCACAGGTGTCGTCCCGATCGAGCACGATCGTTCGGCCCGTAGGGGGCCACGTGGCGTGTGCTTAGGGAAGAGGCGAGGGCACGTGAGTTGCACGTGCTTGGGAGGCACGCGCGGTGGCCTTTTTATTTTTATTTTTTTATCATAAAACTAATTAATAAATAAGCCAAAAATGGCTGAAACGTGGCGGCCCCAAGGGCTACCACGTGTCAGCACCAGAAAAATCCGCAGATAACTACTTTGTAAAATCTATAATAAATAGCAAATGGCCTCGGATCGAAGAAGTTTCTTCACGAAAATTTCTCGTCTCGATGAGATCTACAACTTTCATGCAAACATCAAAACCAAAATCGATCAAATGTACAAAGTGAAATTTTGGGGTATCCCACATACACAGAATACCTTGATTTTTTGGGTTTTATAATTTTTATTATCATTATTAAACAAGATAAAAATTTTAAAAAAATATGGTAAAATCATAGATAAATATTTACACAGTAATCTATTTTTTTGGATTTATATTAATTGATAAAATATGTACATAAAATATCAGGTCAAAAACCGCTAAAATACAAAATGTACAAAAGAGGCCCAAAACCCAACTTTCACATATGAGCTTTGATTCACTTGAAATTGGTTTTGTTTTGAAGGTAATTGAATGTACATTAGTTCAAAAGTGAGTAGGATTAAAATGGACACTATATGAGGAAGATATGGGGTTTTTAGTCCGGAAATCCTGAAACTAGGGTTTGGGTTTTTGGTCCACTTATTTGGGTTAGTTGATTTTTTGTATTTTTCTTTATTATTGTTAGTGATATGTACACAGTGGAGGCGGTTTTGTGTCATTCGGAGATTGCATAAATGAGTTAAAAATCCGGGAAGTTAAACAATTTACAGGTCATTTTTGGCTTGGATTTTTGGCTTCTTATTTTGTGTAGAAATTAGTGCTAAAATGCAATTCTTATGAAAACATGCATGAATGCCAATTGTGCAGAATAGATGCAGAAATGATGTTGATTTTGAGGGATTTGAGCTTAATTAATGAGAATTAGAGTGATGAATCTGAGATTCATCACTTGGGTAGTCTCTAATAGGTTCTATTTTCCAAAGGATGGGTGGGTTTGGCTTGGAACCTGCATAGAAAGATGTTGGGTCCTGAGGGGGAGATCCTCGACCCAAGGTGAAGCCACAAAATGGATGGAGTGGGCGGCAAGGGTTCGGCGAACAACGGAGGAAAACCCCTGATTCGCTAACTAGAGGTCAATCAGGGTGATCAAGATGGATGACCAAATGAAGAACATGTAGAGGATGATAATGGAATGAATTATGCAGTCGGAATGGGCAGGTTTCAGAGTGAACATTGGGACGGAGCTCTAGAGATCCGGTGAGGGAATTATCCTATCCTACACCAAAACGATCAGAAAAATACTAACTAAATTGTGGGAAACGAAAGTCACGAAAGAAACTATTTAAGGAAATGAAAAGAACACAATTCTTATACCTGTTGTGTCAGTAGGGAGCAGAGCAGCTGGATGTCATTGTGGATCACCTTTCCTCCTTGCTCCTACGTACCCAGGCACGGGGAAGGTGCATCTATCACTCGACCTTCATACACTACCGCAAGGGCACAATTGGGAGCTACAAAAGGTATCAAATTTGGAATTGAGGGAGGAGAGGTTTTTATATAGACAGAGGTAGAGACCCTTATTGACCAACATCTTAGGAAGAATCAAAGCAATGAAAAAAAGATTTGGAGCTTGGGCGTGGATCCGGGTTGATTTTAGTTAAGCTTTGCATGAAAAATTGATGAATCAGTAGATGAGATGCACAGGACAAAGGGATGAAACACATGATTTGATATTTCTAACAGAAGCAGAGCGCATGGAGGTTGAGTTGACCAGGGGTCAACAAACGAAGCTTGGGATTGGTCTACATTAGACATAAAAAGACAAAACAACATGATTTATTAGAAATTAACTAAATTAAAAAGTAAATGATTTTATTCATTTTTAATAAAAAGGTAAAAATATGTTTTCTTATTTTATGTAGTATTCTATATGATTTTTGTTTGTTTTTTTTTGAGTTCATTTATTACAAGTTAATATTTAAGGGTATATCTATAGGTATATTCTTTTATGTTTTGCATTTTGTACTTTATATATTTGATTTTATTATTCTATTATCTTATTTTATATATTTATAACTTATTTTTATGTACACAAATATATTTTTATTTTAATTTTCTGATGTTATTTGTATACTTAAAGAATATATGTATATGTTATAAAGGTATAAGTATAGGTATATGTATCTATGTATTTAACTATCTTATTTATTTAAAGTATTTTATTTGTCTTTATTTTAATCCTATATTTTTTAATAAAATATAAATAATATTTGTAATAATAAAAACATAAAAGAGTAAAGAATAAAAGAATGAATTTCGCTATCATTTATATACATGTATAAGTATAGGTATTTTACCTATACATTTTCATTCACTTAATTAATTTATTTTATTTTTGATTTTTTCTTCTATTTTAATTATCCACAAGTGTTATGAATAATATTTATAAATTTATAAAAAAATAATTTCTAAAAGTAATAAGGAATAAATAAAATGAATATTTTATTCGCGTATACTATACAATAGGGTTCCACAACTTGACTTTTACACCTTAGCTCCAAAACATATGAAACCACCTTCATTAAATAGCTTATTAAATGTTATATAAATAAAAGGTGATTTTGATGCATTTTGAGTTTTTATTTAGGAGATACAGGTCTGGGATGTTTGGTATATGACTTTTTATTTTGTATGTAAACTAAACACTGCATATTATTTTTGTATAAAATCACTTTTGTATTTTTTATTTCTACTTGTATATACAATTCATGTACAAAGTTTATTTATTTGATGAATAAATAATAAAGAATAAAATAGGTCTCAAAAGTTGGTTATTGATGAATAAATAAATGGAAAAATATCATATTATTGGCCCTTATCTCCCCCTACTTTATTCCTTGTCGACCAAATCAGCTCTTGACTTGGTCTCGAGGTTTAGGGTCATAAAATACCTTTGATATTTTATTCTTTTTCTTTTTGTATTTATTCTATAATTTGTGCATTAAAAACATTGTTTTATATACAATAAATGGAATATATAATGAATGTTAATATGTACAAAATAATGCTATTTACATGAACTGGTTAGGGTTTTTAAGGGCATAATGATAGAACAGAGGTGATGAAATTGGGATTCGTCGCCCCCGACACTTGCCTTTGCTAGTCCCTAAAAAACATTTTTTGTATTAAGTGCAGAAAATAAAAACAAAGAATAGAAAATGAAAGAAAGTGGATTGGTTTTAATTCTCAAACTGGCCTTCAAAAAAATGTTTGGAGCTTAAGTCATACCTTTGGATTTTAGTGCGGTCAGAATCTTATAGGAAAACAAATTTGAAACACAACGACCTTCGAAAATCCCAAAATTATGCTAAAGTCTCCTCAATAGCCAGGTCAGAATACTTCAACTCATACGCAAACCCTTATGACTATGAATCTTACTTGTACAATGTGGGTGATGGTGGCTCCCCTCAACTGAAATGACAAAGAGATTGACTTCTCCAGTATGACAACCCAATGATTCCTTGATAAAGAAACCCCTTCCTCGAGGAGCGAGGTATTCCTTGCTAAGTTCAAGTGACAACCAGCTCAACAAGAGGGGCTAGAGAAGAGAATGGATGGTAGTTAGTGTATCTACTTATCCTAGGATGCTCGACCAGTGTAGCAAAGTCATCCAGCTGCAGGCTCACATGATATGACTTTGAAGCTCAAGCTTTCTTATTGACTATACAAATATGTACACTTTGACATGGATTTTATTTTCAATCAGGTTTGTCCACTTTTTTGATGTTATTTATTTGATTTTGATTTTTTTGAAATACTATAAAAAATAGCATTTACATACACCCTCTTTTCCTATTGAGGCAGTAGACTACCCCCCTTTTGAAGCATTGTTGCAACCCACACTCTCTTGTCTTTAGACGTCAACGCCACTATATGGGTTTGGGTGCACTTCCCTCTGAAAGACGAGGGCAAATATTTCCACTTGTGTGCATCTCACACTAGCAAATCCAATCCCCTAACCACTCCAACTAAGTTGCGCCAAGTGAAAGGTGCATGTGTCCAAGTTAGGTCATTATCAATAAGTGTCCTCCGTGTGTTCCGAAATAATCTACTTAGGCAATCAATAATATATTGAACCAAGTCACACCATTTTCAAATAGTAAATCAACTAGACCTGAAGTACCTCAATTCTAGTTCCTATAAGGTTCCTGTGATTAGGTAGATCTAAGGTCAAACCAAGCCCCAATCTTCGGATTTTACTTAGACTTGTTCAATTATCAAACTCAATCCAAAAATGTGAATGCTATGCAAATGCTTTGTATAATGAAATGAAAATATGTTTGTGATACAATTTTATTTTTGAAAAAGGTTTTGCAAATTTTTATTCATTTTTTCAAAAAGATTTTGCAAATGTTTTTGGAGTTTTTAGTTTTGCAAATGTTTTGTGATTTATGAAAGCAAAAGATTTTTCCTAAGAAAAATAAGTACAAGTATTTACATGGGGATGCATCAATTCTTTACAAGACTTGGGTTTTTAAGAATTTACACAAGGGATATATGATTTTTTTTATAAATATGCATATATAGTTAATAATGATTTTTTCGTGTTGTCAATATTCATCAATTTTATTTGAAAATGATTTTACAAACATATTTGAAAACAATGGTCCAAAATAATTTTGAATTAAATTTTACAAACATTTACAAACATTTGAAAATCATTTTGCAAAATGTTTTTCAAACAGTATATATAGATTTTTCAAATATTTTTGCAACCATTTGCGAATAGGTTTTCAAAACATTTTTATTTCACACAAAGAAAGGAATTTTTATAAACCAAACATTTTTAAAAAATGTTACAAATATTTTACAAACTACTTTTCAAATAGTTCCCAAAAGATTTTTCAAAGAGATTTCAAACTATTTTTCAAACATTTTGCAAAACATTTTTACCTGATTTATTAATCAGTATATAGAAAAAATTTTGAGGAATAATAAATCTTTTTATTAATTGATTTAATGAATAAGAATACAAATTTAGCCATATTTATTAAAAATATGAAAGTATGAGTTATGGCTAAAGTGTATACAGAGTATATATGAGCTCCCTATACTTAACTTAAGCCATGTCCTCATATATCGAAAAGAAAGAGAGGAGATATAACTCGTGTTGAGTATAGAAAAGCCTAAAATACAATGATCAACGAATAATGAATGAAAGAATGAGGTCAATCATCCCCCCTATACTTAAGATCAAATAATCCTAAGTATAGCATAACACAAAGAAGGGAGGGTCGAGGATGGGAATGAACAACTTCATGGTTGGCCAAGTCTCCCCCTATACTTTGGGTAAGATATCCCTATGTATAGGTAGGAATATCAACAAGGAGGAGACATGTGGTGAGATAAAGAATGGACAAGTTACATCACTCACCCCCCCTATACTTAGGATGAAGCATATCCTAAGTGTGGAAGCAATGAACGAGGAAAACAAATCAGAAGATTGTGAATATACAAAAAATAAGAAAAAAAAGAAAAGAACAAAATATGAAAATTTAAAGGAAGAGTTTTTGAGTGACATTATCTGAATCTTGCGATGCTGCTAAGGTTGTGGATGCTCCTTCAGTGCATATTACTTGGATAGATTGGATAACGACCAAGAAAGTGTCATGCTCGAGGTAAGGATTCAGCAACTGACTGTTGATGACAAACGGTTGTGCGTCATGAAACAATTCTGATATCACAATGTTTCTGTTGTCACACACTTCTTACACTCTGAATAGCTCTGTCCATTTACTCTTTAATTTGCCACAGAATATCTTCAATTTTGCATCAAATATCCATACTTTCTATCCAATCATGAAGGTCTTTCATATGATGTGTCGAGCAAGCCATTGTTTAACCTTATCCTTGTACATCAAAGTGTTATCATATGCATAGTCTCAGAATTCCAAGAGCTTGTTCATATCCTCTTTTCTTTTCTGAACACCTTTTTGTGGGTCCAAATTGCAAATGTTGATTACCCATGCTGACTTATGAATTAACTCCACGAGCAGATGGCATGGTTTTTTGTATACAAGATGGTAGGGAGGCACGCCCAAGGGAGACTTGTAAGTGGTTCTGTACACCCAAAGGATTGAGTCCAAGAGTAGGGACCAATTCCTCCTGTCCAGCTTTACAAGCTTCTGCAGTATCGTCTTGATTTCTCTGTTTTGTAGTTCAACCATGCTATTAGTCTAGGGATGATAAGGAGATGTGACTTCATGCTCGATTCCATACTCATTCATCAATTTCTTGACCTCTCTGTTAATGAATTGATTACCCCTATCTGATATCAGTATTTTTGAAATCCTGAACCACGAGATGATGTTTTCTTTCAGAAAGCAACAAACTGTACGTGTGGCTATGGTTCGAGCAGGGATAGATTCAACCTAGCGACTCACGTAGTCTACGACAAGAAGTATGTGCTCGTATCCCTAACTATTAAGGAAGGGTCCCATGAAATTGAATTTTTAGCTGTCGGGGTACCTTTCAATCTCTAATAGTTAGTGCAACACTTGACGTATGATGTGACATCCTTTAATGGTGTAGGCCACCAAAGGTCACATTGCAATACTTTACTTGTTGTTCTATCTCTAAAGTGGTGTCCACTAGATTCGAGGGAATGACAATGCTCGAGGACACTATGATGCTCCTTTTGAGGGATACACCTATGCCAAATGCAGTATGCTCCTTTCCAGAATATGAGAGGATCTTTCCACGGGTAGAAATAGTGGACAAGAACTTGTCCTTATTGATCTTCATCCAACCTTGTGGAACTACATCGCAGATGTTGTAGTTCACAATATCGGCATACGAAGGGAGTGAATGCACAACTAGAATCGACTCAACAAGAAAGGTGTATGTGATGGGTGCATGGCTAAATGGAAACTCCTAATGCTCAATTCTGGAGAGGTCATCTACTACCCCATTCTGAACCCCAAGCTTGTCTTTGACTTCCAAATTGGACTCAGAGGAGAACGATCAATTTGATCAGTCTAGGCTTGGCATCCTTCTTCTACTGTACGTATCAGATAGCCAAGTGGTTAGTGTAGATGGTGACTTTTGATCCACGTAGATAGGATCTGAACTGCTCAAGGGTGAATACAACAGCCATTAATTCTTTCTCTGTGATATTGTAATTTCTCCAAGCTTTGTATAGTGTTTTGCTGACATAGTGAATGGCATAGGGTGCGTTGTCTTTCCTCTGTCCTAAAAGAGGCCCAACAGCAAAGTATGGCGCATCCATCATGATCTCGAAAGGGAGAGACCAATAAGGTTGTTGTAGGACTAGAGCCTAAGTGATTAGATCCTTCAGCTGATTAAATGAAAGGAGAACCTGTTGATCAACATCAAACTCAACCTCCTTGCATAATAACTCCGTGAGAGTCTAGACAATGTGGTTGAAGTCATAAATGAATCTCCTGTAGAAACCCACAGGCCCCATGAATAACCTCATATTTCGGACAGCCTGAGGTGGCTCTAAGTTGGCAATTGCATCCAACATTACCAGCTCAACCTCCATGCCACGTTTTGAGATGACATGACCCAACACAATCCATTATGTGACCATGAAGTGGCTCTTTCCCAAGATAGCACAAGATTGACTTCCCAACATTTCTTAAGTACTCGGTCCAAGTGCTCTAGGTAGGCATCGAAATGGTTACCATAAATCGATATGTCATCCATAAACACCTTGAGAAAACTACTAACTAACTCGGTGAAAATGGCAAGAAAGCATCTCTAGAATGTAGCAGCTGCGTTGCACAGACCAAGGGAATTCTCTTGAAAGCATAGTTGCTGAACGAGCAAGTGACAGTAGTCTTATTTTGATCTTCTAGGGTGATTTCCACTTGGTTGTACCTAAAGTACCCATCCAGAAAGCAGAACCACTTGCCGGCCAATATTTTCAACACTTGATCAACGAATGGAAAGGGAAAGTGGTCCTTCTTGGTTGCTGCATTAAGGCGGCAGTAGTGAACACATACACGTCAAGATGTAGGGACCCAAGAGAAATATCCTCTCCTATGTCGTTTGTAACCACAATGCGCCCAGATTTCTTTGGAACTACATGCATGGGGCTCACCCATTTTGAATCGGAGATGGGAATAAATGAAGCCCGTGTCACACCATTTAGTGATTTCTTTCATGATGATGTCCCTCAAATTTGGGTTCAATCTTCATTGAAACTGTCAGGATGGCTTGACATCTTCTTCCAAATATATATTGTGAGCATGGAGAAGGATTTATCCCTCATAGATATGAGGCGTGCCAATCAAGTGCCTTACAGTTCTTTTCTACAATGTTGAGAAGTCAAGATTCTTGATCCAGGGTCAACTTGCTACTGATGATGATCGGATACATGTTCTTTGCAAGCTCAAGGAAAGCATACTTGAGGCCTACTGGAAGTGGCTTTAATTATGGTTCCAATTTGGCATGCTTCTTGGTTACTTAAGAAACAGTGTTGGTAGGGGGATGATCTGCCATATCCTTAGAGGTAGCGCTCCACATCTCAATGGCTTTCTATTCAACTGACAATGTGCTGAATATATCTACAATGATTTCATCATGTTCGACTGATGTGAATTGTCTGAATAAAAGATATGCACAAAAAAACTAGATTCTATCTCTCAAGTGACATCGGAGCTTGTATCCACTGTTCTTTCCCAGTCCTCTTCAGGAGAGAGGATTTCTAGGGTCCATTTGTCATTCAAAGAGAGGTTTATATCTCGAATTTCTATAATCAAGTGAGTTTGCATCAGGCGATGCTGCGTGACATTCATCAGATACAATCTTTGGCTCACTATGATTACTCGAGCTGAGTGTGATCTTCTTATACCTATAATCAACTATGGCTTTCGTGGTTCACAGGAATCACCATCCAAGGATAATAGGGGTCTGAAGTAATGGTGCAGGAGACGACATGACCCAACACAGTCCCTTATGTGACCATGAAGTGGCTCTTTCCCAAGATAGCACAAGATTGACTTCACAACATTTCGTAAGTACTCGGTCCAAGTGCTCTAGGTAGGCATCGAAATAGTTACCATAAATCCATAAGTCATCGATTAACACCTTGAGAAAACTACCAACTATCTCGGTGAAAATGGCAAGCATGCATCTCTAGAATGTAGCATCTGCATTGCACAGACCAAGGGCATTCTCTTGAAAGCATAGTTGTTGAACGAGCAACTGACAATAGTCTTCTTTTGATCTTCTTGGGTGATTTCCACTTGGTTGTACCTAAAGTACCGATTCAGAAAGCAAAACTACTTGCCGGCTAATATTTTCAACACTTGATCAATGAATGGAAAGGGAAAGTGGTCCTTCTTGGTTGCTGCATTAAGGTGGCATAGTGAACACATACACATCAAGATGAAGGGACCCAAGAGAAATCTCTCCCCTTTGTCGTTTGTAACCACAATGCGCCCAGATTTCTTTGGAACTACATGCATAGGGCTCACCCATTTGGAATCGGAGATGGGAATAAATGAAGACCGTGTCACACCATTTAGTGATTTCTTTCATGATGATGTCCCTCGAATTTGGGTTCAATCTTCATTGAAATTGTCAGGATGGCTTGACATCTTCTTCCAAATATATATTGTGAGCATAGAGAAGGATGTATCCCTCAGAGATATGAGGCGTGCCAATCAAGTGCCTTACGGTTCATTTCTACAATGTTGAGAAGTCAAGATTCTTGATCCGGGGTCAACTTGCTACTGATGATGATCGGATACATGTTATTTGCAAGCTCAAGGAAAGCATACTTGAGGCCTACTGGAAGTGGCTTTAATTATGGTTCCAATTTGGCACGCTTCTTGGTTACTTAAGAAACAGTGTTGGTAAGTGGATGATCTGCTATAGCCTTAGAGGTAGCGCTCCACATCTCAATGGCTTTCTATTCAACTGACAATGTGCTGAATATATCTACAATGATTTCATCATGTTCGACTGATGTGAATTGTCTGAATAAAAGAGATGCACAAAAACTAGATTCTATCTCTCAAGTGACATCAGAGCTTGTATCCATTGTTCTTTCCTAGTCCTCTTCAGGAGAGAGAATTTCTAGGGTCCATTTGTCATTTAAAAAGAGGTTTATATCTCGAATTTCTATAATCAAGTGAGTTTGCATCAGGCGATGCTGCGTGACATTCATCAGATACAATCTTTGGCTCACTATGATTGCTCGTGCTGAGTGTGATCTTCTTATACCTATAATCAACTATGGCTTTCGTGGTTCACAGGAATCGCCATCCAAGGATAATAGGGGTCTGAAGTAATGGTGCAGGAGACGACATGACCCAACACAATCCCTTATGTGACCATGAAGTGGCTCTTTCCCAAGATAGCACAAGATTGACTTCACAACATTTCTTAAGTACTCGGTACAAGTGGTCTAGGTAGGCATCGAAATGGTTACCATAAATCGATAAGTCATCCATAAACACCTTGAGAAAACTACCAACTATCTCGGTGAAAATGGCAAGCATGCATCTCTAGAATGTAGCAGCTATGTTGCACATACCAAGGGCATTCTTTTGAAAGCATAGTTGTTGAACGAGCAAGTGACAGTAGTCTTCTTTTGATCTTCTAGGGTGATTTCCACTTGGTTGTACCTAAAGTACCCATCCAGAAAGCAAAACTACTTGCCGGCTAATATTTTCAATACTTGATCAATGAATGGAAAGGGAAAGGGGTCCTTCTTGGTTGTTGCATTAAGGCGGCATAGTGAACACATACACATCAAGATGTAAGGACCCAAGAGAAATCTCCTCTCCTTTATCGTTTTTAACCACAATGCGCCCAGATTTCTTTGGAACTACATGCATAGGGCTCACCCATTTGGAATCGGAGATGGGAATAAATGAAGCCAGTGTCACACCATTTAGTGATTTCTTTCATGATGATGTCCCTCGAATTTGGGTTCAATCTTCATTGAAACTGTCAGGATGGCTTGACATCTTCTTCCAAATATATATTGTGAGCATAGAGAAGGATTTATCCCTCAGAGATATGAGGCATGCCAATCCAGTGCCTTACGGTTTTTTTCTACAATGTTGAGAAGTCAAGATTCTTGATCCGGGGTCAACTTGCTACTGATGATGATCGGATACATGTTCTTTGCATGCTCAAGGAAAGCATACCTGAGGCCTACCGGAAGTGGCTTTAATTATGGTTCCAATTTGGCACGCTTCTTGGTTACTTAAGAAACAGTGTTGGTAGGTGGATGATCTGCTATAGCCTTAGAGGTAGCGCTCCACATCTCAATGGCTTTCTATTCAACTGACAATGTCTGAATATATCTACAATGATTTCATCATGTTCGACTGATGTGAATTGTCTGAATAAAAGAGACGCACAAAAACTAGATTCTATCTCTCAAGTGACATCGGAGCTTGTATCCACTGTTCATTCCCATTCCTCTTCAGGAGAGAGGATAGGGTCCATTTGTCATTCAAAGAGAGGTTTATATCTCGAATTTCTATAATCAAGTAAGTTTGCATCAGGCGATGCTGCGTGACATTCATCAGATACAATCTTTGGCTCACTATGATTGCTCGTGCTGTGTGTGATCTTCTTATACCTATAATCAACTATGGCTTTCGTGGTTCACAGGAATCGCCATCCAAGGATAATAGGGGTCTAAAGTAATGGTGCAGGAGAGTACATATCATGAACCACAAAGTCATCAGGAAACTGCATATCATGCACCTTTACGACTTCATACTTCCAACGGACCTTGGGGTCGCTTGATGGATCGATCAGCAAACTGAAGGAACATACATGTCTGCTTGAGTGGACTTAGCCCAAATTCTTGCAATAATGACAAGGAGAAGAGGTTGATAGAAGTATTTATCAAGCATGGTTCGCTAGAAGACTTGGTCGAAAATCTAGCATCTGATCAAAGGTGCTCCTTTATCTTACTTCTTTTTAGGGAGATTGTTGATGGCTGCAAATGTGGTCGTGGTAAGGGTGTGCCTCTCGACGTGATGGCATCTATTGTTATGGGTTGACCAATGCTTCTTTGTACATGCTGATGATATTGTGATTCATCACTCTAAAAGTTGAAAATAGAGCTTTGTTCTTGAGTAATTAGCTGCATTTCATCACTTAAATTGCATAATTAGTATTCATGCATATGTAAATAATATCTGCATTTTAGCATTCATATTTGCTTTAAATAAGTGGCCAAATTCACTTGTAAATATTCACAAGTACATTGGATAAAATCCCATATTTGTATCCATTTTATACTAACTTAAAACCAATAAAATTAACTCTATAGTGTATATATTATTAACACTAACAAAGGAAAAATAATAAAAAAATGCTAGCTTATAAAATTGTCCAATAAAACCCAAATCCAAGTTTGAGACTATAAATCTTGGAATGTGCATATCTCTCTCAACAGTGTCTGATTTGGATCTACTAACTTTTAAAGTAATATACTTTCAAAGACCTTCAAAACAAGATCAATTTTATAAAAATCGGAGATCGTATGTGAAACTTGGGTTTTAGGCCACTATTGTATATTGTACATATTTACCATAATACCCTACATTTTTCTTAATTATTAAATCAAAAAAGATTAAGTTTTAAATATTTCTATCATAATTTACCTACTTTATTTTTATTTTTATCTTATTTAAAAATGGAAAAAAATGTAAAACATAAAAATACGGTATTTTATACTATAAGATACCATCCAAAAATACTTTCTGTACAAATGACTTCTTTTAATTTTTAGTCCTTCACAAAAGTTATAGATCTCATCGAGATAAGAAATGTTTGTGTTGACCACTTTTTGATTTGACACATTCTGTTACTTCTTTTTTATTTTTAACTACATTTTATATATGATTTTTCTAAGAGCGACACGTGGCAGCTCCTGGAGCCGCATGTGTCACCCATTTATTTTTTTTTATTTAGTAATTTTAAATAGTTAAAAATAACACACCATGTGGCCCATCCCGCACACGCAACGTGGTGCCTCCTTCTTCCGTCCGGTCACGTGCCTAGCACGTGACCACATCTCTGCCCCCTTTCTCTTCCTGGTGTGGCTCCTCCTCAATCGTTTGCCTTCCTCCGCATTGTGCGGCTAACCACTTCCTCCACACCTCGCCCACAGTCTTCTCAACCTCCTACGCACCTCTCCTTCTATGTTCCATCTCTGCACGATGCACAACCACCGCATCACTCACCCACAACCCCCTTCTCCCTCCTTCGTGGCGAGCCCGTAACCGTAGGACCTGTGTCCCCCACCTCTCTCTACAACATTGCAGCCGCCCACTTCGCACACTTGTGCCTGCAACTTCTCATCACGTGACTGCAACCACCCTAACCCCTACTCCCTCCACACAACTCTGCCAGTCTCACCCACTCGCCAAACATCCCTTAAAAGGGGTCACTCCTCCTTTGAAAAGTATCCGCCATTACTGAGTGAAGAGAGGCCTCGCTCCGACATCATTAAGGAGACAACTGAAGGACTTCACCATAAAGTGACAACACCACGTCTTCCAGGCGATATCCGACGAGCCCGCTCATCGTTGTTGCTATTCCTCCATCACAGCCATGCTCTGAAGCCTTCGTCATCTTAAATGAGCGAAGAACAAGGAACTTGCAGGTCCTCTCCCAAATGACTCATCCATTCCCCACCCCAAGGTAATCTTCTTCTTCATCTCCCTTCTTGATATCCTCTTTCGTTGTTCTTCTTCCTCTTCGGTCCCCCTACTCTATGACATCTCTTCACTAAATCATCACTTCTTTTCCTTTGTCTCTGATCAACATCACCACCCTCTGCACAACCCGACCTCCATCTCTACTTCGTGCCTCCGGCCGAGCATCAACAACCACCACGCTTAGAGCAAGGCTATTAGACCACCATCACCATGTCACCTCCATCTACATCATCGGGCTTCTACTCGATCCCCTCAAGCTCCTTGCAGGTGGAATGTTACAGATCTTCACACCTTACCATTGGATGCACCTATCAACCTACACCTTATGATCGTCGACATCGACTACCAGAACCCTCCTGACATAGCAGGCCTCTGTACTTTGCAGATATCCGCGTCCATCTCCCTCCAGGTCACCGCAGGTCCATTTACGTACCTCCACACGCGAACCCTGCAGTTCCCAGAGAGCTCATCTCCTTCATTCAACATGTATGTTTCCCCTGCTCGACCATGGCCACCTCAAACACCACAGTAACTATGTACGGCCCGCTCAGTCAACCTCTCGCCTTCGATGCCATTTTCAGACCGCCTCGCCAATGCCATTGAGTACCATGTTGCTCCCCCTCCTGTCGTGTGTCAATGGAGGTGGACGCCATGGCCACCTTAATCCGCCCTGCAACGCTTCAGCCGCCTAGCACGATCACAGAGCCACAACTTCATCTTTCCTCCCACGATTGTGAGCCTGCAACCCCTTTACCTCACAGGACATCAGGATGTACAAGGGAGCCACCCTGACGACCATTGGCCATGTGTCGGTCGTCGGAGTTACTTTCGATGATCACCAGCCTCCTTACACCCACTCTACCAACATCAGTGTCGCCTTGGGTTTCCCGAGAGACCCCGCGCATCGCCTTCGACCGATCCCTCACCACCTGAATTTCTAGGCCCCGCAGCGACGCCCTGCATCATCCCCGAGAATATGTCTCCAATTGTAGGTGCGCCTTGACTACATCTTGTGGAAAAGCTCATGCCTTCTACCCCGTTCCCCCTGGAATCCATGAAAGAAGAGACCCCCAGTTCCCATTTGAGGGGGGCATACCCTCTTGGGAAAGTTGAGACTCAGACACTGCAAGAACTAGAAATCGCAAAGAACCCCTACTCTAGCTGATCAGGCGCATGTCACGTGACATTTGGAAAAATTGCAGATAGCACTCCAGTACTTCCGCATATTCGATTTGCATCCCTTGCAGCCTGGTAACGCGAGCGCACGTGCGGTGCACGTGGACTTCTAAGGAATTTTGCGTAAACAACATTACGCACATAGGTAATTGCATAATCATCGATGTCTACATTTTGTTTTCATTTCAGTTTATTATTTATTCTGTTTTGCATTCGTACCCTTGTATTTGCACCTTAAATTGTTTATCATTTTCACATCAATTTTCATTCTAAAATTTGCATACTGTAGAGAAAATCACGCTTTATAATTGTGAATGTTCATTTGATTTTATGTTATCCTTGAATTATTTAATATAATTATTTTCATTGATAATTGAATATTTTGCTCACTGCTTACTATTAATTAAATATCAGAATTTATATTTGCTCTAAAAATTTCGAAAAAATCGTAGTAGGTAGAGTTTGAGTAGTTCTACTTTGTGCCCAAAAATCTTCTTATTTACGTACATATAGAGGTCGTAGTAAATATTAATTGGTGATTCGTTTAATTAATTTTTAATGAATCATAGATCAATTATTTTTAATATTTTGATAATTTTCCTGGATTCCTATCACATAGAATTATCTAGGATAATTTTATATTTCTGAAAATAATATGATTTTATTCTTATAAAAAATAACTTTGCAAAAATCACCTAATCTACATAATTTATTCATAATTAATTAATTTTTCATTGAAAAATTCCAAAAATTATAGTAGTCGGATTTCATCATTTTTCACAGTTTGGACATTATTTAAATGTAATTTACATTTTAGTCCATCACTTAAACCCGAAATTACATTGTATTTTAACTACATTTTAAAAATACGTTCAAATAAATCTAAGGAGAATGTTGCCTTCCTGAGTTTGACCTTGGGCTTGCCTATGGAAAAAAATATACAACCGCTCGCTTTTAATTGTATTTATAATTGAAGAAGTGGTTTTTTTATTGATCTGAATTTATCCGACTATAACGCATTTATTTTGACATTTTTAAAAGGGTAAATTTTGTGTACATCAAACAGCGTCATTATTGGGGAGGCACGGCTTAGGTTAATTTTTAGAAAATCCAGATTTTAGGTTTTCCATCTCTGGGTTGTTTGATCCTTGATTTTTCTTGTGACTATTTCTCTAATTATTTTTAGCATTCATTTATTCTATGTCATTCTCTCTGACTAGTGTCTTATTTTTGTGCAACGAACACTATGTATCGAAGGTGACTCGGTAGGCGAGCTGAAGAACCCGTATTAAATTGAATCATGTGTCTTTGAGAGAAAACTAAAAAAAGAAGTCTGCATTTAAAGTGGTTCCCATTTGGGTTCTCACGTGTGTAGCTGAATTAAAATGACTCTCTGTGTTGTGTGGTTGCTTGATGTAGAATAGATCACGCACTTGCGGCTCTTAGTGCTTCCTAGACTGTTTGTGCTTGTAATATTTAGGACCACACTTCACCATTAAAAAATGCACTTAGATCGCAACATTTTAGTCAAATTTAATTTCATTCTTCACTCTCTAATAGAATTTCCTCTCTATGAGTGGCTTTTCATCGATTACATTCATTTCGAATAAAAAATTCAATTCTGTTTTGCATCCCATATGAGAGCATGAGGATCATTGTAAGTCTTCTGAACTGGGTATGCATCATTGATTTTTTATTTCATCGGATTTTCTCAACTCCCTCCCCCTTGGTTTTACAACTTATGATTAAAGGAAATTGGGATTGGATGATAAGAGTGCCTTGTGTGTTGGACTAATTAAATGGTAATCTAACTTAAATCAAGACTGCTAAACGAATTGACAAAAAAATCAACTTAAATTTGGAAATTCTATTTGTGGGAGAGTATACCCTACCTTGATTTCAGGTTGAGTGAGGGTACAGAGAGTCTGTGCAGACTCTAAGATAGAGCCCAAATTCCCACCTTCCATATCAACATACTCTGCTCTCAGTGAATATCACAGGCTGAAGTATTTGAAGTTCAACTGACCAGCACCAAGTAGCCTCCGCTTGCCTCGGCAAGTAGATAGGGGTGAAATAGCGGTGTGATGCGACAAGTTGCTTGGTAACCCCCGGGGCAAAGTGACAAGACTTGTCAGCCTCTGCCTACTTTGGTAGGTAGATAGGGGCAATTCCCCGAACTTCATCAGTATTAATCGAGTAAGCTGGTGATATGAGCTAAGAGTGGAAGGGCATTGGTATCTTAGGTGACATGTTAAACAGGGGAGATATAGTCGACATTGAATCGACTTCCCTTTAGGACATCATGTAATCCTTGCTAATTTGCATGAAAAACACACTTAAAATCAACCATATTAATCGGACCTGGCTTTCAGTCTTTCACTGTGTTGAGTGTGAACTCAGCATTTGTGATTCAATTGATTGCTTTAAGTAGGAGTCAAATCCAATCTTTACACACTTGTGCTCCTGATACTTTTTGTCATCGAAGATGACTGACTAGGGGATATTTACTCAAGCTTCGCAAATCTCTCATTGAACCCCTCATGAAGTGTCTCTTCATCGGCCTCGAGCATAACTTGGGCCAACCCAAGCTTATGTCCTCTTGAGTTCGGGATCTCCCACTCTCAAGATTGTCACCCCCAAACCATCCCTTTTGTCTCCTCCTATCCCACCGAGGAAGACCTTCGCCTCGGTGAGAATGTCTTCATTCCTCTTCTAATCTAGACCACTATGTTGTATCATGTGAAGAAGATAAACCCAAAACCAAGATGCCTTCGAAGAGAAACCCTGACTAAGAGGAGCACAGAGATGACCCCATGCAAAAAATACTTGCTCGTTTAGATAGATCTAAGCAGTTGAATGCAAATCATATGGCTAGGATGGGACAAGTAATTGAGGTGGGTGAAATAGACAGACCGATTGTAGATGCCTACAACCCAGCTGAAAATGAGATACATAGTTGGATTGTACCTGAGGTTCCACTAGAGGCATTTGAGCTGAAGCCCCATTTCCTTGGGTTGCTACCTAAGTTTAATGGAAATGCCATAGAAGAACCATATGCTTTCCCGAGAGACTCCGAGTTAGTGTGTAATAACCTTAGTCATCCTAGGCTTGGACAAGATTACATCAGGCTGAAGGCAACCCCATTTGCCTTAGGAGATAAGACTGCCCATTTGCTGAAGAATTTTTGGGTTAGATGTACAACTTGTATGAAATTCAATGAGTTATTTTTGAAGAAGTTCTACCCACTTAGTAGGACTTACCAGATGAGGACAAAGATTGCTAGTTTATCCCACGGTCCCCACGAGCCATTCCATGAAGCCTGGGATGGATTCAATGATTTGGGATAAAAATGCCCTTGCCATGGCATTACTAAGGCCATCTTAGTCCAGACCTTATTCTGTGGTATGACCCCTGAAATGCTGGGGTTAGTGCTTGTAGCCTGTAGAGGTAGCTATCTAAATAAAAGTGAAGATGTTGTATGGAAGATCCTAGAGCAGATGGCAAAAACAGGCAGATCTCGGGCCATGAGGGCCAATCAGGTGTCTCCCTCAAGCCTATCTAATGAGATACCTTGTAGGACTATAGCGTATTTTACAGGTGACCTAATCCCTAGCATGGGGATAATAGATAATAAGCTCACCATGGTAGAACAAATCCATAAGAGGGTCTCTAACCTTGAGGCACTTTCCTGATTGCCGAAAAAAGTGGAGGAATTGACTGATAAGGTAGCCAAGATACGACTACGTGCCCCTTCTACACCAGTTGTACATGTACATCAAGTTCGCCTAGTATAGGAGCAGGTACATGGGCCTCAGAGCGGCTGGATTCAGGAGCAGCAATACACTCAACGGCAGCAGCATGCACCCCCACAGGTAGAGTCAGTTTGCGAGGAGCCTCCGTAGGTGTTTGAGATCAATGGGTTGTGGTACAACCAGGACCCCAACGACATAAAGTTGGGATAGGGAGTGGTCAACCATACCAACCTACCCAACTTACTAGGAAACCAGCTCTGTCCCCACACCTTGGCCATACAAACTTTGACTGATAGGGTTCAACAGATGCAGAATGATTACCATGACATAAGAACATATATGAATCGTGTCTTACACCACCAGGATCAGCAAATGGCACTAACGACCCCAATTCCGGTCCATGTTCATGCCTACTCCAATAGACTGAATAGGGGTCAGCATCGACTACGAGATCAAGTATATTATTCAGAGTACTCTTTATTTGAACATGAGATCCTTTCGTACGATAATGTTAATCAAATGTCCCTCAAGAGAGGAAGGACCGTGACCATACCTGATCGGGCACGGGAACATGAGGAAGATGCCACCAAGTCTCTACCTGAGGAGAACTTGGAAGCAGAGGAGCAACATCACCACCACCATGATAACGTGGACTTGACTATGGTTAAGAATGGTGTTGGTGTAGAAAATCGCAAAGAGAGGTCCGCGTGTATAAAACAAAGATCGATAAAATAGGAGAGAGAGAGAGAGAGAGATAAGTGAATTGGATAAAGCGGCTTCTCTCCTATTTTATCTTACACTATTTTATTTTACCACGTAAGTCTACTTGGGACGAACTCAAGGAGGTAGAATAGAAATATTTCGATTTTTTTTAGAGAAAAGGTATTTTTGTGAATTTTATTTCTTCTCGAGGGGATAAAGAAAGCGAGAAATTTTTTATTGATTTTTTATTTTGAACTTGTTATTTGATTTTATATTATTTTTAAATTTTTATATATTTTCCAATGTGATATCTTTCAAACGATTTACCTACAATATAGTACGTGAAAAGTATGTGAAATATAGGTGATATTATATAATATGTAGATCGCTCGAGCAACGGGCTCGAGAAACACTCAAAACAAACTCAAGTTGAAGTCAAATCACGAAGAATAGAATCTCGATGAAATCACAATAAAATCCTTCAAAAATCGACTCGAAGTTAATCTAGGGTAGTTAGATAGCTACCCCAAGAAAATCGTCTCAAAATGTGTCAAAAATATGTCAAAAAATACCCTACAGTTCAAGGGTATAAAAGCAAGAAAGAAATCAAAAGGTTTTGCAATTCAGTCCTCAGTCAAGGATCAAATTGTAAAGAAAATTAAAGTTATTATATTAGGTCCCTACGTGGGGACCTAAATGTAATATCTGGAAACTGCTGAAGCGATTGAGAATTTCTGGAACTCCATTGGGTTTATGCAGCAATTTTTCCACTGTTTCACTCTGAACGGCTCGGATTAGACGCTAAGTCACGATCTGGGCCGTCGGAGATGGGACACGTGTCAGTAAACTGTAATTGTTGGGCGGTTCTTGTTGTTCTTCCTCCTGCACGCAGCTGACAACGGAGTTCTCTTCTCCGAATTCATCCCAACGGTCTACGGCGATCTAAGGCCTCCGGCATAGCCAGAGGGGTGACTCCTTCACCCCTCGAGCTCGCTTGCAATGAAGCTTCATCAAAGGTGTCAAAAGGTGGTGAATATTCGGCGATGAAGATGGCGGTTCAGTCGTCCTGGAATATGATGCAACACCGAGCTTTGATCTTTGAACTCCATATGATATGGTTATGCTCCAACTGACTCTTGGACCTGCAAATGAAAGTTTATTGCTCGATTCTTGCAAGAATCGACCAAGAAGATTAATTGCAAGTTATAAAATGTTTCTAGGAAACATGTGACAGATGAAAAGTGTGGAAAAGGAGGAGGAATTTTGGAATGATTCAAAATGGATTTAAGGGTTGAATGTGATAGCGTCGAAGCATGATGTTTGGAGTTCCTAATGGCGTGATTAAAGGCTCTAATTAAGACACGGTGATAGAGAAGATATTAGTAGAAGATAGATGAATTACTAGTGGATAGAAGGTATAAGACCTTCTGGTCTTCGCTCGACGAGGCAGCGTTCCCGGAGCTCTACGCAACGCGATGGCAGCGACGCAAGGCCAAGCTAGCGTTGGAACATCTCCCCGATGATCCGTCTTCCACGCGATCTTAGTCGTACTAGCTACATCTTCTTTCTGTGTTGGGAGGGTGATTGCTTAGCCGAAAAAGGAAGACAATCCAGGAGGACTAGAGCCTTGGATTGGACAGTTGAGAAGGCAGGTTCTTCCTTCAATGAAGAAGAAGACGGGGAAGTACAAAAGGGCGGTCTTACGGAAGAGGATGGAGCCTTCCGTCGTTAACGACATGCGTAGTTCATTCAGAAAGGATTTTCACCCCAATTTCTACTCTTGGGCAGAGTTGTCACCTCCAGATCGGGCGAAGCAAGGCTAGGAAGGAAGGAGGTCGGCCACTAGATCTGGAGTTCAAGGTGGGTTGGAGAAGTTAGTTGGCTCGCGCCAACTTTGAGAGCTTTTATAGGTAAATCGGTAGGAGATTTGAATGGATCTAAGGGTAGGCATGTGTTAGGGTAGTTAGGAGAAGAAGATTGAGGGTTTGAGTGAAGGTGTTAGAAATGGCGCGGAATAATTCGGTGAAGATTCGGTATTGGAACAGAATGCCAACTGAATGTTCTTGAGGAAAAAGAACCAGGAGCTGACACGTGTCTGCACCTGGTTGGTCAGATGTTAAATATAATGTAAATTAAGTAATAAATAGTAAATAACATTATTTTAAATAGGTATAAAAATGAAAGTAAAGATAATTAAATTATCTAAAATATGAAGTAATTACTTTTTATATATAATAAATATTGTATGAAAAATAAATATTATATTGATAAATAGGTATAGATAATACTTAATAAATAGGTTTGTATTTTCAATTCAATAAATAAATAATTACTTATAAATTTTATATTTTATTAATTATTAGAATAATAAATAAAGTTTGTATGAATTTTTGTGGATTTTAATAAATTAGTTTAGATATATTAATAAATGCATGTATAAATTATGTAGACCAAATTCATCTAAAAATTAGGGATCTGGATTTAGCAAAAATAATAAATAAGCTCCAAAAATTCTGAAATATATCATGGTTAAAGTACAAGATCTCGAAAATAATTAAAAATTATAAAATTAGTAAAATTATAAATAATGTGTTCTAAATAAAATAAATAGCCTAGAAACGTTGTTGTCTTTAAATCCCAAAATGAACTTTTTGCAAACGGACTCCATTTAAATGAAATCATCTCCATTAGTTAGAGAAAATTATTTTATGAACTTTAAAGGTGAGTAGCGTGAATTTGGATTTTGTATAAGAAAGTTATGATGTTCAGAAGCTGAGAATTTGACAATTTAAAAGTTGGATTTCTTGGCATATATACAAGATAATATTTTTTACTTATCTTTATATCTATATATACATTTTTAGAAGTAATTAGGAAAAGAGTTTGGTGAAAAATATGAATTAATTAAAAATCAAAGACTTGATATTTATTTAATAAATAATGGAGAATGTGTGTAGTGTATCTTTAATTATATTTTTATGATTTTCTCTCCATATCTCCAACAACTTGTTTGTTTGTCGCCCAATTCGCGCTGACTTGGTCTTGGGATTTAGATTATATAAATATATCTTACGACTATATATATAAGTCATATTGTACATATATACACATTTAGAATAAGCTTTCTTTTCTTTATTTTTATTCTTTTATTTACTTGCATGTTTTTGATCCATAAAAGTGCATTCTTATCCAAGAATAGAGTTTTGATAAAAAAAAAAAGGGGGAATTAATGGATATTTACATGTATTAGTTAAGTGCTTTAAGACAAAATATGACAGAAATGTTAATTAATTGTGGATTCATTAAGCCCTATACTTAAAATTTGCTAGTCCCTTAGCAAACACTTATTTGAAAAATAAGGGGAAAATAAAGGAATTAGAATGAATTTGTTTTCCTAAACCAATTCACGAGAACAGACAAAGGAAAGAGCTTGGTCGAGCCTAAAACAAGCATTTTGTCGGAACCTTAACTTCGATTTGGATTTTAATCTCAACAGTCCTCAAGTTCCACAAATCCTTACTTAGTTTCTCCTCAACTGCTTGATGATTTTGTTTTATTTTAATTTCTATCCAATTTTCGCATTTTTATTCCTCATAAAACCCATAAAGACATAAAACTCTTAAAAACATGAGAAAATTAATAAAAATATTTTAAAATAAAAAAAATCACAAAATGTATTTTTTGGAAAAACATAAAAAGTATCCTTCATTCTGTCTATATTTCACACATTTTTGACATTATTTGTTATTTTAAAATTCTAAAAACATTTATTTTATTTTCAATTTATGTGATTCCCTTTTTTGATTTATTTAGAGTCCCTAAAAATTGTGAAAAATTCTGGAAAATAATATAAAACATCTGAAAAAGTTTAAAAAACCCCATAAATATTTTTTTTAAAAAAATCTGATTATTTTTGACATAATTAAATAACACAAAAAGAGTTGAGTATGTGCTTTGATTTTTCTTTGATTATTCATTTTTTTTTAAAATAAAAAATCTTTTATGAAATAAAAAACTAAAAATTAAAAATTAAAAATCAGAAAACCAAATAATAATTAAAATCCAAAAAAATATACAAAATCCAAAAGAAAGTACAACAACAGAGCATAGTGTGCATAGAAATTCTTTCATTCTTCATTGATTTTTCATTACATAGAATAACCCTTAGGATTTTTTAGCCTCACTGAGTTTAATCTTATCAGCTATACAGGTAAATTAAATAGCAAATTACCTTATTACATTTTCTCTTCTTTATTTTTGCATGAGAAATAATAAAAATTTTGTTTGACGCTTCTCTGGGTTGAAACGATCGCAATTTCACTTGTGAATAATTCTTGGAGATAAAAGCTCGTAAACAAGTGCTCAACAACTTGTTAACAGAATGAAGTTATTACGCCTAGTGGAACATTTGTTATGCTGCTTTAAATGTTAGTTTCTTTTTGCAGTGTTTTCCATGATGGAGTTATATTAAGAGAGCTATTAAGTTGACTGGACTTTAGCATAAAGTAAAATATTTTCTTTGCCCATTGATTACCATGCATGTCTTTGCAACGATTCAGTTGTGCGACCAAATGTCACATGCTTCGACCGGTCAGCTCCACCCATTCCATACATACACATATATGGGTTAAATGCATGGGTTAAGTGTGTGTAGATGATTAAATATATATGCTCCCTGAGATCACGTAAGAGCATAATGATACCATTCTTTCCTCAGTTCGTTGAAATGAAACCATGGAATATTTACTTAATAAGTAGAATATGAATTTCAAAATTTCATATTGAATAGATATTATTAACATGTTCATTTGAAATGAGTCAATTTTAGCAATTTTTAGACCGTTAAATTTTGATAGTCTTAATGGATGGGATAAAAGTTGCAAATTGAGTTAATTTTCAAATGGTACAATGTTGATACATGATAATTTAAAATTACCTAGATTTTATTTTTAAAAATATTAAAAAAACATAGGGAAAAGGTATTGGAGCATATAAGTTAGATGCTCCTAGGAAGCTAATGCATTTTATTGTATATTACATATATGTATATGCAACATATATATACATATATGTATGTATATAGAGGGCAACGAGCATGTGGCCATGTACACATACATCATTGTGTACCCACTACATTTTAAATATCCAAATCCTAGTTGAACACAATCATGTAATAATAAACATTCAATAATCTCTTGTGAAATGAACCTATCATTGCACAATGAATGGGTTACAGAGCTCCAAATAATTTGAAATCTAGATATAATTTTCAGTTTATAGTATAAATCAATATCAAAATATTTAAATATATTTTACTGAAATAAATATGTTTTTTTATCTATGGAAACATAATTATGTGTGGTTATGGACACATTTTCTTTTTTCCCTTATATTATATGCATATATGGATATTTTCCCATGAAGCCTAAGCCCATTATGATTATAATGAGCACACTCATTTTTATAAATAATTTCTATCATTTTAAGTGAAATATTTATGATTCACAACGGTTACATCATATTCTTTATTTTAATAATCATTTCACAAAAAGCAAACCTTAAATCAATATGAAATGATCATTAGAAAGAGCAGAAAAGACATCAGTAATACATATAAAGATACACATTTTTATTTATAATTTAAGATTTTCTTTTTGTAAAAATGATTAGTAGTAGTAATAATATGTATAACACTTGTAAACTAATAATAATTCTGCTTCAAATGATAGTAAATTAGTAAAAATGAGCGTGCTCATTACAATCCTATTGGGCTCAGGGGTCATTCGTTCGAAAATATTTGCATATGTACATGTATATGTATGTATTTATATGTGTATGTATACGCATATATATGTATGTATGTAGGTATGTACGTATGTACGTACGTACGTACGTATGTATTTATGTATTTATGTATATATGTATGTGCATGTGTGTGTGTTTGTGTATGCATATGTATGTGTACGTATGTATGTATGTATGTATGTATGTATGTATGTATGTATAAAAATGTGTATATATATGGCTTAATGGGGCTGCCCTGCATCATTTTTTTGCAATTTTGTTTATTTTTTACAAAATATCAACATGATATTCATATATATCCCTCCAATTTGCCATTCGAATTTCATCAGAAAAGGAGACTCTTATGTCTTCCATCTAGAACAGGTTGATGACAACATTATTTAGGTTGTTTAAATTGTTAAGATTAGAGTCAGATAGGATTAGGAATCCTAATAGGATTGGACTCCTAATTCTAATAGTAGTTGAGTTGTATTATATTTATAGTCCCATTGGGAATCGTACTATGGGGTTGTATTTGGGCAATATAAATAGGAAGTGGAGGCATTGTGTCAATACCACATCAAGAGAGAATATCATAAGAGAAAATAGAGAAAGAGAGAGAAGAGAGAGAGGGGAGAGAACGAGGTAACAGAGAGAGTTTTACTCATTCTAATTGTAGTGATCTTTCTTCTCCGGTAGTAGTGAGAGGTGACCGACCAACGTTATATATGGTCGGTCTTTCTTTCATGTGCTTCACTAGTGTTGGTGATTGTGCATCCGCATAAGTCACAAGGGATTCGTATCCCCTACAATCGATATCTGAGAGGAGACGATACCGAGTTCTTTACTAATAGCTGGTATTAGAGATTAGTTCAATGATAGTAAGGGATATGATGTGACAACGTGTGCCTTCTTTAAAAGTTGTGAAGAACCAATGGTTACGGTGAGTCATTGAGATTGGGAGCATCCAAAATCCGATGGAGGTGATCTAGGAGTTCAGATAGGGGTTTTTACGTAATCTGGATGAGTTGGATGGTTCAGATCAAGAGGATTCTACTTTGATTTTTCAGATCGTACAAGGATATAGGATAGAAAAGCATATGGTGAAATTTACGTCGAGGGGTGCATCATTCTCCATGGAGCACTTCAACTGTAAGAATGACTTCACCCTATGACAATAACGAGTAAAGAATATACTCACGTGAGAAGGACTTGTGAAAGATCTCCAGGATAAATAAAAGAAGCTAGAAAAGATAAAATAGGAAGAATGGAAGGAGATGAGGGATCTCGCAAATAGTAAAATACAATTTTTCTTGACAGGCAACACTCTTCACGAAGTCATCGACACGGATGATCCAGCAAAGTTATGGATAAAACTTGAGGGACAATATAAGTCCAAATCTTTGATAAAACAGATTATTGATGATGAAGAAGAAGTTCTATGGTCTAAAGATGACTGATTGTACAAAGCTTAAAGTGCACTTGAATGAATTCAATAGGATTCTGACAGATGTGCTCACACTTGAGAAGAAGAATACGAAAGGAGAATCCCTCCTCAAAGAGGAGGATAAGGCTTTGATCTTGTTGAGTTCCCTTCCATCTTCCTACGATCATATTGTGACGACGTTACTCTATGGCAAGGAGATCATCAGATTAGACGAGACAACTACTTTGTTGCTTATGAATGAGTCTCGATGGAGGTCGATGAATGCATCAATAGAGGACGAAGGTCATATGCTGGCAACTGAGGGTAGTCGTTCAAGATCAAGAGAAACAAGATTCAGAGATCAATCTAAGTCACGAGGTCCAATGAAATTCTTTTATTGTGATAAGGAGGGTCGCAAAATAGTCGATTATCCAAGATGTGAGAAGGAGAAAGGAAAGATAAAGGTTGGTGATTCTGAATCCGACAAAGAGGATTGAACAACAGTATACGAGAGAGACTTGCTAGCATGCTCTAGGGAGATGAAGGCAGATTCAGGATGACCTTTAAACTCAGCATGTTCAGATCACATGTGCTCATCCAAAGAGCAGTTTAGTATGTATCATGCATGCAATAATGGCAGAATAAAGATGGGAAAGAGAGGTTCACTACATTAAGAGGATTGGATCATTGCAATTCCACATGTTTGATGGAGTAGTATGAATTCTAACAGGTGTTAGATACATTCCTACAAACAAGAAGAATTTTATTTCACTGGGAACGATCGAGTCACGAGGACGTTGAGTCACCATTGGAGGGGGAGTTCCCAGAGCAAGCAAGAGAGCATGTATGGTGATGCATGGGACAAGGATGCTGAATAAGGTGTACAAGCTCAAGGGAAGGGTCGTAACAAGTTATGGAGCTTCAGTTATTCCCATGAAGAGTAGTACTATGAGAGAGAGATAAGTTATCAGCACTTTTGCTGCATAAGTGCACAATAAGGAGAAGTGAGTGTGATTCGCTTTACTGGAGAATGCTGGTGCAATCTCTAGTCACGAGAGATTTGTGGTGCCGCAGCATGAGGCACAATGTTGAGTTGTATGAGTTCCTGAGAGGGGGCACGTCGATGGCACGTAGTGACGAGTGCATCACCCAGAGTTGGTAAGATCCTACTAAAGAAACCTACAGATAACGAGGATGGCCAAATGCAGACTCAAGACGGTGAAGCGATTGTGATGGAATTCAATTCAAGGGGAAGATTGTTAGGATTAGGGTCAAATTAGGATTAGGAATCTTAATACGATTGGACTTCTAATATTAATAGTAGTTGAATTGTATTCTATTTATAGTCCTATTGGGAATAGGACTATGGGGATGTCTTTGGGCTATATAAAAAGGGGACTGGAGGCATTGCATAAATACCACAACAAGGGGAATACCACAAGAGAAAAGAGTGAAAGAGAGAGAAACGAGAGAGGGGAGAGAGCGAGGGAACGAAGAGAGTTGTACATGTTCTAATTATAATGTTCTTTCTTCTCCGGTAGTCGCAAGAGGTGATCGACCACCATTATATCTCGTTGTTCTTTCTTTCATGTACTTCTGTGCTGGTGGTGATTGTGTATCCGCATCTGTCCAAGGGGTTTGAATCCCGAACAACAGGTATCTGAGAGGAGAAGATACTGGAGTTTTACCCATCAAAATTTACCTGTTCTAGATGGAGGGCTTATGAATCTCCATTTCTAACAAAATTTGAATAGAATATTAGAGAGACAAATAGATGAATATACACTATGATATTTTGTAAACAAATAATAAAAAATTGCGGGAAATGGTATGTGGACGACCCCCATTTTCCCATAATTATACATATACATGTATGTGTGTGTTTGCCTGCTTGTATGCTTGTGTCTATGGACAATAATATTTACAATTCCAAACACATATGTTAATCAAATAGACAGAAAACATTCAATCTGAGTTGGCCACATTCAAATCCATGATTGAGAGGATCCATCCGTGATTTTACTTAAAGTTTTATGCACCAAAATCGATGATATATACGAATATATCCATAAAAAAATTATTGGTAGCAATAATTTTTCACTTATAGCAAGGACAAATCTAATATATATCATGGCTTGGTATATCCCCTCCATAAATTTTATAGTTCATTTGCAAAATGTATAATTTTTTAAATATAGCTCGCCCTTAAATTTAGAATTTATAACTCCTTGAAAGTAAAATAAAATACACATAATGGTATGGATAGTCTTTACTATATATTAGGTGAGGGATCGAATCTTAATTTCATCATTTACCTTCTTAAATAAATTTTAATCTAATCACTTTTAAATTAATAAATGTATAGATATAGTTAAATTTAATTTTTGATTTGAGCGCATTTATCTCTCTTATTATTTCTATCACTCCTTGTAAATAAAATAATTTTTATTGTTTTTGATGAGCATGAAATATTTTGTGAAATTGTATTTAATAATTTATTACTAGGGACATATTTAGACAAGTTTAAATTATGGGTTTAATGTGGCTGCCCTCAATGGGGAGCTAACTTGGCTCCCCCACCCTATTTTATTTTATTTATTTATTTGAAAATTTCTTCCGTGAATATTCATCACTATATCTCTACATTGTTCTATTCAAATTTCGTGTGAAATAGAGACTCTTACGGCCTCCATCCATACGAAGACATTTTTTAACGGTAATAGAATTGCTAAAAACGGCTTCTTCTGGATGGAGGCCATAGGAGTCTCTGTTTCGTACGAAATTTGAATGGCATAATATAGGGATATAATGATGAATATTTACAGAAGAAATTCCAAAAAATTAAAAAATAGAGAAATGGGACGGGGGAGCCAGGTTAGCTCTCCCTCAAGGGGACAACTCCATTTTACCCTTAAATTAGTAGATATATTAAAATTTAAAAATCACAATAAAAACTATCTAATTGACTATTCAACCTTACTACCATATTTATCGAATTCCAATTTCCTCATTTATCTTCGTAAATAAATTTTAATCTAATCACTTTTAAATTAATAATTTTATAGGTATAATTCGATTTTGTTTTGGATTCAAGATCATTTATCTCTCTTATTATTTCTAACAGTCCTTGTAAACGAAATATTTTTTATTGGTTTTAATGTGCATGAAATATTTTGTGAAATTTTATTTAATAATTTATTACTAGGGAAATATTTAGACAATTTTAAATTATTAGACATATTAAAATTTAAAAATCACAATAAAAACTATATAATTGACTATTCAACCTTACTAATAGATTTATAAAATATTTAAAATTTACTTTTTTAAAATTGAAAATCATTTGAAAGTGTAGATCTAATCAAAAAACTCATTTGAAAATACATGATACATGATAGATGTATATTTGCCCTGTCATTCACTTTGAGTATCACAATAAATATTTTTTTTTACAATGAATAGATTTTAAGATACAACAGATATTTTAGTACGAAACCATACTCGATATATCATATATTTAACAACTTACTCATGTAGTAACAGGGCATGAAGCATTACCTTGCCTTGGGCTCCTCATGTGTAGTGGTTGGCTATAAGAGTTTTTCTGAACCAACACTTAATTCACTTGCACATACACACATGTTGTGTTTGTCAAAGATGAGAGGGTTTTGGAGGTTAAGCACTTATCATAACAATATGAAAGATATGCATTGTAAAAAATGATTAATACATATGAATATATTAAGATGAGAAATCAATTTTTGTTCCATTTGGTCTTCCAAAGTGGGAGATCGAAGCTTGTGGACCATTCCTACGTTCGCGGTGTGGGGCTTTCCCATTCACCTACGTGGGGTTACCTGTGGTGTAACATCCCGAGCTTGGGTCTCCAGTTTGTTATTGAGGAAAACAAGCCTTGACAACTTGTTGGGTATGAGCCCATATGGACCCCTTGACAACAATCCAAAATGCTTAAGACTAAGTTATCAAGTAGTAATCCTCACTACTTATATCCCACTCTCACACTTTGTAAATTTTAGATGTAGTACTATCTTTGAGGTATGGATGTTACAACCTCTCCCACTTATATTCGCAATGTCCCTGTTGCGACATGGCCTATCACTTATTCCCAGTGACAGTGATGGTTGCACGCTCTCGGCTTAGTTCCCTTTGGGTAGACCTTTCCACTATCAGAGGGATCCGCTTTGATACCATTCGTAACATCCCAAACTTGGGTCCTCGGTCTGTTATCGAGAAAAACTGACCCCGATAACTTGTTGAGTACGAGCCCATGTGGACCCATTGACAACCACCCAAAATGCTTAAGCTCAAGTTATCAAGTAGTAATCCCCACCACTTATAACTCACTCTCACACTTTGTGAGTTATAGATGTGGTACTATTTTTGAGGGTATGGGTGTTACAACCACCCCACTTATATTCGCAACATCCTCGTTGCGATATGGCTCATAAATTATTCCGACTGACAATGACAATTGCATGCTCCCGACATAATTCCCTTTGGGTATCCATTTTCCACTATCAGAGGGAACCCGCTCTGATACCATTTGTAACATCTCGAGCTTGGGTCCGTGGTCTGTTATTGAGGAAAATTGACCCCGACAACATGTAGGGTACGAGCTCATATGAACCCGTTGACAACCACCTAAAATGCTTAAGCCTAAGTTATCAAGTAGTAATCCTCACCACTTATAACCCACTGTCACACTTTGTGAGTTTTAAATGTGGGATTATCTTTAAGGGTATGGGTGTTACAAATTCTCTCACTTATATTCACAACGTCCTTGTTGCGATATGGCCCATCAGTTATTCCCAGTGACAGTGACGGTTGCACGCTCCCGGCTTAGTCCCTTCGAGTAGCCCTTTCCACTATTAGAGAGAACCTGCTCTGATACCATTTGTAATGGAACGGGTCGCGATGACCGACAGAAGCATGTGATAAGAGATCACACAACCGAACCATTTCCAAAAACATGCATGGTAATCAATGAGAATGAATAAAATCTAATTCCCATAAAGTCCAATAAAAATAAGAGTTCCAATATTACAACTCCAATTGAGGTATTTTTGTAAAACTTATTCTAAGAATTGAAATAGCCTCTCAACAGTTCCTGTGGACATACAAATATTCTCTAAATTTAGTGTATATGGCATCCAATGTCAATCATGTGAAATAAGCTACGAGGTTTACATTTCAATTATGAGAAAGATTTAAAGAGGGCATGAACACTCAAGTTAGCACTTCATTTCACTAGCCAACTTATGATCACTAAGATACCATCATCTAGGGATAATAAGAGCTAGTGGAAGCATATGCTTATCATTTCATAGGTAGCAAAGATAGACATCTCGCTATAGTAGAGTTTGCATGGAATAAACAATTTGAATATGACGATGACTCCGCATGAAGAATTGTATAGAGGATCATTAGAGTGATGGAGATGAGAAGCTTTATTTTTTTATTTGAGGGCAAAACAAGTCCATACTAGTAAGGAGAGTATTGGACAATAGGAGTAGATACAAAAAAACCGACAGTCAACAGTATGTCTTTTAAAAAGAAATTTTGAGGACGATTTTTTTTAAGGATGGTAGATTGTAACGGACTGGGCTTTTCCAAAAATAGAACCAAATCCCTCCCCTCTCCAATCAAATTTCCATATACTCAGATGTTACTATTATTGTATTGTTTATTGGATAATTAACATGCAATTGAATGACATTTCATGACACCATTATTTTCTCCCTTCAATTATCATAAAAATCAAATGATGCCCCCTTACGTCACTTGCTCTTTGCAAAGAGAGAGAGAGAGAGGGAGAGTTAGAGAAAGAGGTCGCGCCGAGAGGATTGCCTTCATCGTCAGAGACGTTGTAATCTAATAGAATGATGAGAAAACAAACAAGTGCCGATGAGGGAGCACAGTGATCTCGACGTAGAAACACAACCGTCGAATAAGGTATGTGTTGGTTTAGGATTGGCTTAACAATGATCACATCCGAACTATGATCTTTATGTAGGTATCGGTTTAGGATTATAATTTTTAATTTTTCTGTCGGTATTATAAGATTATCATACAAGTAATGACTTCTTTTTGAAAGATATCAAAATGTATTTATGGAACCCACATGAAGTTTATAAACTATTCATTAGGATTTCTTTTGATTCCAAGTCATAGTCGTCATCATAGAAATCGAGTTTGTCATAGAAATCGAGTGTGTATTCCATCAAGCGTGAATACATGCTCTAAAATATTAAGTCTCTTTTAATGTTTACTTACAAATTAAGTATGTTTAATTTGTTAATGGTCCTATTATCATAAAATTGTGCTTCTGTTGTAAAATCTATACGTGTTTTGCCATAGGTTGTAATTAGAGTTAATAGTTATTATTTTATGATATTTTAGCAAACCCTCCAGCGGATTGTTTGATAGAAAAAGGTTATAACTTAATGGATCCTTACAATATATGATGCCTTCGATCAAACTGGTGTCACCATCCCTAAAGGAAACTCAATTGTTCTTGTGTAACACAAACATCCCGTGTTCTTGGGATTCGTATTAGTATTAGTTTTCTCATCAAACAATACATTATACTACAGCTACAAAGTACTTAATTCATAATCCAAATACTATACATATAAAAATTGCCCTTGTTTTGGTAACAAACTGTAAAATGCTCATTAAAAATTCTATGCTTCAAAATAGTATCAAGTACATTATTGTATATTCAGAATTTGATTATCATATACAATAATTCTACCGGATTTCATGTGTATCAATATTTACCTATTCTATAAAATACTACTGGAGTCGTTTAATGACAACCACTTTCATGAATATTCTAGCATTCACAACATTGCTATCAGGTTAATGACGTTAACATTATGTTATCATGAAAATTGAGAAATATATGTGTCTGATTGATCACCATTGTTAAGATAACATGTCACATTCCTTATATTGATTATTAAATTCATAAGTCATTGAAGTTGAAAATAAAATTTGGCGACTACAATTAAATAGAGTTCTTCTCAATATTACGAAAAAGTTTGTTAGCGAAAAGGAGAGAATATATATTTAACTATTGTATGGAAAAGGAAATGCTATTAAAAGAATTGAAATTTACTTAAGATGAATAATGGCATGATGAAGATAAGCGGAGCTAAATGCTACACCTAATGGTGGGAGCAACCTCTAGAGTCTAATTATCGTAGGCCGCAAGGGACAACTCTGCTAGAGTCGAGAGGGAATGGTAGGAGTAAGAAGTGCCTTCCATTTGCATGGGAGGGGGCCATTTTATACATGTTATAGGTGGCTCCCCTTCTCACGTACACATAAAGACGACAACCATTACCAATGCATATGATTTAATATTTGCATGGGAAAAAAGGTGCATGGGAAAAACGTGCATGGGGAACATGGGTTTTAAATACTTCTTGAGCCATGTGTTGTATGGGAAAGGAAGAGGGAATAAAGAATGTGAATTTTGCACAATGTTTCCTCTTCATTTCTTGCCAACAAATTGTGTATAGCCAAATTGGATTTAATGATCACGCAATTTGTTTGGATAAAGTATTTCAATGAGTAATTTAATTTGGTGATGAAGAGAGAATTTGGGCATTAATTTATTTTTAGAGGTGATTTTCTTGTTGTATTTGCAGAATCAATAATATCTGGATTAAGTGATGTTTGAGGTGTATGTATCAGATATTAATGGAATTCTTTATGTATTTTGTATATTATTATACCAGTATAATATGTACTCATCAGCCACCCTTTCCTATTTGGAATAGGGTGCCCCCACTATTTCCATGGGGAGAGCAATCTCATGAATTTCATGAGATTGCATATATCCATGGAAATCTCTCTTTATTTATTTGCAACAAAAATTGTTGGGTTTTATTCATCAAAAATAATTCACAATTACATTTGAGAATATTGCAATCTTACCATGGAAAAAATTGTGAATCTCATTCACAACCCAAAACAATATATAATTTACATTGTCAATTAATTACACAATGTGTATCCAATACACATTATAATTAATCAACACAAGTAAATTATAATTAGCTCTCTCTAATACATTATAAATCACATTTATAATATATTATAAATTACATTTAATTATATTGGACAATTTCTTCATACATCAAGATGATTAAATCACATTTAATCATGATTCCTTCATTGCTTAGATCTTATGGAATTACTCTTGAACCCTTCAAGAATAATGCAATCTCTCCATAGATACTTGGAGATAAGGAAAGGGCGATTTTATTGTTCCACGTATAGTGACTTGGATGTTGAGATCATATCTCAAATCCAGATACCATGGACCTCCCACTGATGCTTGATCAAATCAAGACCATAGACCTAATCTTCTCATTGCATCTGAATCTCATCCAGATCAATGTCCAGTTCATGGACTAAGATTAGGTTACTTCTCTAATGAGAGGAGTCACTAAAATCCAAACCTATTTCATCACTCCCTCGGAATGGAAGCGTCATGGTTATACAATCGTATATGATCAAATAACCCTCAGGTATTCCCAATACCTGGGCATCCTGCATACTGGAAGACTTATGATCATTCTGAAGATAAAGATCATTTTTGCACTATCATCTTCAGGGTTAGATCATTAAGTTTCTCAATCTTGGTCATTGGGATTTGGTATAGATCATATGCTTTCACAAAGCACAAATCTTACCTTCAAATTCATGTCATGCTTCCAAAGCATGATGACCATGCATGAAATTTGTTCAGTCCCAATACCTCATGAGTGAGCTCATGTCTCCCGGTTCACAAGTGAACCTGTATGATCCCTTTGAGAGATCGTATTACTCATATGTCCTTATATGCACACCAGCTCGCAAGTGTATAGACCTTGGTTAGGTCATCAACCTGTTGGTCTGCCAAATGTACACACTCAGACATATAGCAATACATCTGTCTCCGCTCAGAGGATGCCTGCCTATGTTGTGACAGTATTCATCATAGGTCTTTGGTTATCTCGATCTTGTTAAGTCAACCCACTGACTCAACTAACCTGACACCTCCGAATCACTATTCCCTTGCAGAGGACCTGCATCAAGAGGTCGGTCAGATATCGGCCATATGAGATAGGAGTGCCATCTCCTACTCAGGCTGGAGATCATCACTTAATAATCATTTGATGATGCTTGATGAGTCCTTTATCTAACTCCTTAGATATTCATCCAAGCATCAGCCTCTATGATTCATCCAATGAATCAATAGCTGTATGATCATCAAGCTGGCCATTTTACATAACCCTTATTGTACAGAGGGACCCTATAGTGCATTCATTCATTAATCTCATAAAGGGAGTAAAAAATAATCAATAACTTTCATTGATAATTTATTCATTACAATAACATTTTTATTGTAGAAATGGTTCGCATGGGGCTCACATTGCTAATAATCTCCTACTAGCCCTCAGAACCATTCAGGTACAATCTTTAAACCCATACTCATTACATGCTGGTCAAAAACCTTCTGTGTCAGAGGTTTGGTAAGGGGATCAGCAACGTTGTCGGCAGAGGCCACCTTGGTGATGATGATATCACCACGCTTTTGTCTCTCCCGAATGATGTGGTATTTCCTTTCAACGTGCTTGCTCTTTTGATGACATTTGGGTTCCTTTGCTTGGGCAATGGCCCGTGTTATCGCAGAGTAACGGGATGGGAGTATCAGAGGAAACTACGCCAAGCTCTAGTACGAACTTGCGCAACCACACCGCCTCCTTTGCAGCATCCAATGCGACAATGTATTCGGCTTCTATTGTCGAATCTGCGGTAGTGTCATGCTTCTTGCTTCTCCAGCTCACAACACCACCATTCAACAAGAACACGAACCCTGATGTCGACTTTCGATCATCTACATCCGATTGGAAGTCAGAATCTGTATATCCTAAGACTTGGAGATCACCATCTCCATAGACCAAGATGCAATCTTGCGTCCGTCTTAGATATTTGAATATGTTTTGTACTGCATTCCAGTGTTGCTCTCCATAGCAGGATTGGTAACGACTTACCACTCCTACTGCATGGCAGATATCTTGCCTAGTACACATCATGGCATACATTAAGCTTCCTACGACTGATGCATAGGGACATCCAGCCATGGCCTTCTTTTCCTCAACAGTTTGAGGAGCCATTCCTTTAGACAGGTGGATACCATGTCTTAAGGGTAGGAATCCTTTCTTGGAACTATCCATATGGAATCGTTCAAAAATCTTCTTAATGTATCCATGTTGTGACAATCCCAAAATCCTCTTTTCTTGGTTTCTGAACAATTTCAGGCCTAAGATGTAAGAGGCTTCTCCAAGATCTTTCATCTCAAAGGTATGTGACAGCCAAATCTTTACACTGGCCATCATCCCTGTATCATTCCCAATGATAAGGATGTCATCTACGTAGAGCACGATGAACACAATGGCGCTCCCACTACTCTTTTTGTATACACAAGGTTCATCAGGATTCTGCACAAAATCAAAACTCTTTATGGTTTCGTCGAATCTGATGTTCCAGCTACGAGAAGCTTTCTTGGACCCATAGATGGATCTCTTCAGCTTGCATACTTTGCCATCCACAGTCATGAAGCCCTGGGGTTGCTCCATGTAGATATCCTCCTCGAGGTATCCATTGAGGAAAGCCATCTTGACGTCCATCTTCCAGATGTCGAAGTCAAGATATGCAGCTATAGCTAGCAATGTCCTGATGGATTTAAGCATAGCCATAGGAGAGAATGTCTCATCGTAATCGATGCCTTATCTCTGTGTGTAGCCCTTGGCTACGAGCCGTGCCTTGAAAGTCTCTACTTTCCCATCAGGTCCCCTCTTTCTCTTGAAGATCCATTTACACCCAATGGGTTTTACCTCTTTAGGTGGATCATCTAGGGTCCATACACCATTCTTATGCATGGAGTCAATTTCTGACTTCATTGCTAGCATCCATCTATCCATGTCTTGATCCGCGAGTGCTTCATCAAATGAAGTAGGATCAATGTCAGTCTCATTTGACACATGGAATCCGTACCTTTCAGGTGGTGCAACCACCCTCGAACTCCTTCGAAGAGGTATGTGTGTTTCATCTTTATTTACTTATTCAGTTTCTGGTCTGGGAAGCTCAGAATCCTCTTGGGATTTAATGAGTTCCTCTACTTCATTTTTATCTTGACCTTTAAGGAAATCATCCTCCAGAAACTTCACATCTCTAGAGACAAAAACCTTTTGGGTCTCAGGGTCATAAAGCTGGTATCCAATACCATCTTTAACATACCCAATGAAGTAACACTCATGAGTGTGGCATTCTAGCTTACTTGCGTCCACGTTCTTCGCATGGAACAAGCAACCCCAAACCCTCAAGTGATTGACACTAGGTTTGGTTCCATACCAGAGCTCATGAGGAGTCTTAGGTACAGATTTGATAGGAATCTTATTCAGGATATATATTGCAGTCTCTACTGCATATCCCAAGAAACTAAGAGGTAAATGAGCTTTACTCATCATTGAACGGACCATGTCCATGATGGTCCTGTTGCGTCTTTCAGCAACACCATTAATTTGGGGAGTTCCAGGAGGAGTGAGATTGGAAACAATTCCATTCTCCTTAAGGTATTCCTTGAATTCATCTGATAGGTACTTGCCACCTCGATCAGATCGAATCTGTTTAATCTTCCTATTGGTTTGGTTCTCAACCAAAGCCTTGAATTCTTTGAACTTTTCAAAGGTTTCAGACTTATGACGTAGTAGGAAGATAAACCCGTATCGCGAATGGTCATCGAGAAACGTCAAAGAATATTGGTATCCATTTTGAGTCGCGGTACTTAAGGGACCACATACATCGGTATGTATTAGGTCAATAATACCTTCGCATCTTGTAACCTTGTTACGGAAAGGCATCCTGGTTATTTTACCTCGAATACAATGTTCACAGGTAGGCAAAGATTGAACATGTAGGAAATCTAAAGGTCCATCCTTTATCAATCTGTTGATCCTATCCACAGACAAATGACCATGCCTTTGATGCCAAATCATATTTGAATGATTTTTATTCTCCCTAGATCTCTTAGGGTTTTTATTAGTGGTTGTAACATTCATGACATTCTCATTAATGCACAATTCATAGAGTCCTCCAGAAGTTAAAATAACCTCTGCAATATATTTATCATAATGATTTATGACTAATTTATTACAGAACAGGAATGAATATCCACTTCTAACTAGCTTAGATCGAGATATCAAATTCCTTCTAACTTCAGCTACATAAAGACACTCTTTAAGTACTTGGACTCTACCACTAGATAATGATAGTCGACATGTCCCGTCGGCGACTGCTGCAACACTTGCATCAGATCCCATCTTGATGACTATCTCCCCTTCCTCAAGATTTCTAGTTTCCTAAAACAAATGCAACAAATTACATACATGAACAGAAGCACCAGAATCTACAACCCAACTTCCTTCTCGTCCGACGAGAAAGCTATTTTTAATGATGAAATTAGATTTCATACCTGCTGGGGCTTTACCTTTGTCTGAGGACTTCAGGTATTCTGGGCAGTTACGCCTCCAGTGCCTCGGCTTTTTGTAGTGGTGACAGACGTCGGTTTTCTTCGACGCCATGAGAGTGGATGCATTGGAAGAAGAGCCAACACTTTGTCCTTTCTTCTTTCTCTTCTGGGCCGGGCCCTTCCAAGAACCATGCTTCCGACCGCGCTTCCCTCTAACTTGTGCAACCATTGCACTGCCAGTGGAACCATCCTTCTTCATTACATCTTCTGCAGACTTTAATGCAGCAAGGAGAGCAGCACTTGTCAATTCCAGCTTGTTCATGTGGAATGACACTATAAAGTTATTGAAAGACTTGGGCAACGACAGCAGAATAAAGTCAGCTTGCATGTCTGCATCCATTGTTGCCCCAAAAGTCTCCAGCTCTGACAAGTACCCAAACATTTTGAGTACATGTTCACGGACCGAAGTCCCTTCCTGCTTCCTGCAGCGAATGAGGTCTTTCATAACATTGTACCACTGGATGCGGTTAATGTCACCAAACATATCCTTTAGATTCTGCATGATTTCCTGGCAGGTACTCATCTCCACATGTTGCTTCTGCAGAACATTGGAGAGAGAACCTAGGATATAGCACCTAACCAAGACATGTCTTCATCATACTTGTCATTGAATGCTTTTTCTTCCTTGGATTTAGGGTTCTCATGCTTGTCCTCGGAGAGCACATAACGTATGCACTCAGCAGAGAGAACAAGCTCTAAATTACGGATCCAATCCGAGTAATTTGGGTCGGTCAATTGGTTGACCTCAAGAAGCCTACTAAGTGGGTTCAAAGACTTCATTTTCTGAAACTAAGAATGCACTATATTAGAATATAAAAATATATATTCAAATTTATGATATTTGATTAAGGCATTTTAAATCAAATTTTTCTTGCTCTGTCAACCTCGAAAGTTTATTCCCTTAATTACTTTCAAGGTAAGAGATATACTTACCAATATATCTCAAGCAAGAACTGGGACCTCCTCCTTATCTTTGTCATATCCCAATAATATGAGAACCTATGACTCCAATAAAGAGAAGCGGGAACACATTCCACTTGCAAGTCCAACTTGCATTTCCCAATTCGATCTTTAATACCCGGGCCCACCACCCCTAAGGTGATGTTGACCCGACATTAATTGAACCAATCGTCAACAGGAATACAACTCGCTATGCACAATCCAATATCGCCCCAATAATATGAGGACCCGATATTGGGGTCACTACGCATACATTCTTACTCTTTCGAGAAGCGACGAGCCCGATCTAGATGCGCTTGCATACAGGAGCTGTCACTTCGGACAGGCGTCTCCCACATGCAATCCCTGGCGATGGAACCTTTCGTTTTGATGGGAGATCATGGATGTCGCTTATGTGATCCTCCATATCATATTCAAATTTTAATCAATTATAATGAATCATATTCATATAATTAATTCTTCCAAGGGAAGTGACAACTCTATTCGTAATAGAGTGTCTCAATTGGACATAATCAATTTAATCAAATTAAATTAATTATCAATCCAATTCAATCAATTCAAACTTGATGATTTTATTTGAATATATATATGGTAATATCTTAAAATACGTGTTAATTTGAATTTTAATAATCAGAAAATACACCTTTATTTTCTCCAGCATTATACAGTCCCTACCCACTATCATGGCTAGTATCGGTGAGAGTGGGACGGACCACATACGTTGCCACCCGCTACCCCAATGCTCTCCGACTAGTCACCATATCCGCCTCGGGAAAGCATAATGCCAGATATATCAATTTGTACTTGAGATGATCATCGGTTTTTCAACCGAAATTATACCATATAGTAATAATCAAAACATTTTTTATTATAAGGAAATTTGCAATACAAATTCCCAAATCCTATTAATGCATCAAGTTTGAAGATTAAGTTTCCAATTAAGATTTAGATCAAATCTAATCAACTAATTGGTTGAGGCCAAGTCAATTTGGTAAATAATCATCTTCCAATATTTAACAAATATTTTTCATGATTATTTAACGAAATTAACAATTAATTTCACTAATTGACAATCACTTGGTTCTAGATTAGGATTGTAATTTCAGTAGTGACCCCTACTCACTAAAATTAACATATCTCAATCAATTTAAATCCAAATTAGACAAAATCAATTTTCAAAGATTACTAACGTGATTTAGGACAGAGGCCAAGTGATATTTCACATATTTTGAGGTAGATGATAACAATAATTAACTCTTTAATCATGTTAAAATCTACTGTTCCCGCAACAATGCATACATGTTCATTAAAACAACCATATCTCGAGCATACGATATCCGATTTACGCAAACTCAGATATTATGGTTTCCTTATTTAATGAGGAAAAAATCCAAGAAATAATTTGTGCTTAAATAATTTAAACATCACCGAAATTATTTACCAAACAGATCTGCAAAGTCAAATGCGATAAAAAACTTTCGCGACCTTAACGAACCCAAGTCGTTCTCGGTTTTCGAATCATATTCGAAACCATCGACCTAAGGCTGTGATACCACTTGAAGGATATGGAATTATCCTCAAGCGCATCACGGAAGCGTGATCATCGTATCGGATACGACGAAGAACGACTAGTCGCACTAGTTGTTCGGTGCAGCAGAATTTAAAAAATTTTATTCGATGAAATCACATGATCCAAAAACCATTCTCAGATCGTTTCATCTATAACCACAACAAGTATAATGCAATACCTCTTGAAGCGTGGGTGATCAAGTCTCTAAGAGAAGATACCTCCTGTCTCAAATACGATCGTCGGCAAGACCGCTTGCGAGCGCGGCGATGAACCATGTTGTCCTCGCAATCCAAGAAGTTGATCCAAGCGTAGTTGCTCCTGATTTCGTCGCATGAGATAGAACGTCTTCTTCGTGGGCGTAGCACACCAAGAAGATGGAGAACCGAAGAACATCGAAGCGGCGGCGCGGTGGCGAGAGCGTCGACGATTCTCTCCTCTAGGGTATGGTGGACAGCCACCAATATTAGAGGGAGAGAGGGTTGTCGTGTATGAAGAAAGAGAGAGAGAGAGAGAGATCTCCAATAATTCATGTAAAGAGAGAGCATGGTATGCCTCTCTATTTATAGGGTTTTGGGATCCATGGATCTCAATCCATGTGACATATAAAATCAATGGATGAGATTGATTTATGTCAATCCAATGGTCAAGATTGTTGTTGGTAAAACCAACAAAATTAGGTTAAAATATATTTGACAAAATCAAATATAAATTATTCCTAAATCAACCCAACAAATAAGGAGAGAATGTACATGGAGATTTCATCTCCATGCACCTTCCATGTGGACGGCCACCCTTTCCTATTTGGAATAGGGTGCCGCCCACTATTTCCATGGGGAGAGCAATTGCATGAATTTCATGAGATTGCATATCGCCATGGAAATCTCTCTTTATTTATTTGCAACAAAAATTGTTGGGTTTTATTCATCAAAAATAATTCACAATTACATTTGAGAATATTGCAATCTCGACATGGAAAAAATTGTGAATCATATTCACAGCCTAAAACAACATATAATTTACATTGTCAATTAATTACACAATGTGTATCCAATACACATTATTATTAATCAACACATATAAATTATAATTAGCTCTCTCTAATACATTATAAATCACATTTATAATATATTATGAATAATTGGATATTTTTATCCACATTATTCTTATCCACATTAATTAAATCACATTTAATTATGTTGGACAACTTCTTCATACATCACGATGATTAAATCACATTTAGTCATGATTCCTTCATTGCTTAGATCTTATGGAATTATTCTTGAACCCTACAAGAATAATGCAATCTCTCCGCAGATACTTGGAGATAACGACAGGGCGATTGTATTGTTCCACGTATAGTGACTTGGTTGTTGAGATCATATCTCAAATCCAGATCCCATGGACCTCCCACTGATGCTTGATCAAATCAAGACCGTAGACCTAATCTTCTCATTGCATCTGAATCTCATTCAGATCAATGTCCAGTTCATGGACTAAGATTAGGTTACTTCTATGATGAGAGGAGTCACTAAAATCCCAACCTGTTTCATCACTTCCTCAGAATGGAAGCGTCATGGTTATACAATCGTATATGATCAAATGACCCTCAGGTATTCCCAATACCTGTACGTCCTGCATACTGGAAGACTTATGATCATTCTGAAGATAAAGATCATTTTTGCACTGTCATCTTCAGGGTTAGATCATTAAGTTTCTCAATCTTGGTCATTGGGATTTGGTATAGATCATATGCTTTCACAAAGTACATATCTTACCTTCAAATTCATGTCATGCTTCCAAAGCATGATGACCATGCATGGAATTTGTTCAGTCCCATTACCTCATGAGTGAGCTCATGTCTCATGGTTTAGAAGTGAACTTGTATGATCCCTTTGAGAGATCGTATTGCTCATATGTCCTTACATGTACACCAGCTCGTCGGTGTATAGACCTTGGTTAGGTCATCAACCTATTGGTCTGCCAAATGTACACACTCAGACATATAGCAATACATTTATCTCTGGTCAGAGGATGCATGCCTATGTTGTGACAGTATTCAACGTAGGTCTTTGGTTATCTCGATCTCGTTAAGTCAACACATTGACTCAACTAACCTGACACCTCCGAATCACTATTCCCATGCAGAGGACCTGCATCAAGAGGTCAGTCAGATATCAACCATATGAGATAGGATTGCCATCTCCTAATCAGGCCGGAGATCATCACTTAATAATCATTTGATGATGCTTGATGAGTCCTCTATCTAACTCCTTAGATATTCATCCAAGCATCAGCCTCTATGATTCGTCCAATGAATCAACAGTTGTCTGATCATCAAGCTGGCCATGGTACATAACCCTTATTGTACAGAGGGACCTTATAGTGCATTCATTCATTAATCTCAGAAAGGGAGTGAAAAATAATCAATAACGTTCATTGATATTTTATTCATTATAATAACATTTTATTGTAGAAATGGTTCACTCGGGTCTGACATTGCTAACACATTCCACATCACTGTGAACCTCGTCATCTACCTGACTGACACAATGCACCTCGGTAGTGCAATATCCACCAACACCATCACCAACTTCCTCATGACCTCCTTCATGCTCTATCTCTTAGACAGCTTCATTGCCAACACCTTCTTGGGCCGAAAACTCACAATCACCATCTTCATTATTGTTCAATCTGATGTAAGCGTCACCCTTCTATTATCCTTATTATGTCTTCCAAAACTTTAAATCATCCTTTTTTAATAGGGAGTGGCCATTTTAATGATTTCCACGATAATCTTTGGGTTATGCCCATCAAAGTGCTCCCCGTCAATGAGGCCCTACATGCTGGAAACCTACATATAGCTTTTCGTGCTCTACTTGGTCCTCTACTTGACAACCATTAGAATCGGATAGCTGAAGTCAAGCATGTCGGGCTTTGGTTCCAACCAATTCAATGAGTCAAACATGTTAGAGAAGAAGCAGATGGTGAAATTCTTCAACTAGTTCTTCTTCATCAGCATGGGCTTGCTCCTTGACGTTATGGTGTTGGACTACATCCAAGACAATCTTTGGAGGCAGTGGGGGTACGGGATTTACGCGATGTCCATACACATCGGGTTGGTCATGTTCTTGTCCGATACGAAGGGGTACTAGTTCAAGAAGCTTGTCGGGCACCCTCTCACGCTAATCGCGACAGTGGTAGTGGTGGCATGGAGCAAGCAGAAGTTGCTCGTGCCCATCTATAGCGAGGGGAAGGACAAGAGGCTGGAGGAGGGTGCCCTTCGCCATAGCGAGGGGAAGGAGAAGATGCTGGAGGGTACTCTTTGCCATAGAGAGGAGAATGAGAAGAGGTCGTAGGGGTAATTTCATCAAGTAAATCATGTATTGAGCCTTCCATTTACGGTGTTGGGGACTAGAATGTTAAGTTAAACTTCTGTCCTCTATTTGTTACAAACTGAAGATCAGTCTACATCACTGCATTTTTGAAATCACTATCACAATAAAGAACCACTTCATTAAGGTTGTAGGGAGTAGAATCCTGACGTATAATACTCGGTATAATATATACACCAATCGGTCACCATTCGTAACACAATATTCTTGCGGAATGAGATAGTGATTAAGATTTGTTGCGTTGTAGGTCAATTCGTTTGAACGAAGGTTATATAATCCATTAAACTCAAAAGTCAGAAAATGTAACCCTCAAAACTGACTGACAATAGAGTTCTACATGATCTTCGTTCTTGAATTCCTCCTCATCTCTATCTATGGTAGTAGCACTATAGTTCAGTAAGTTGTTCATGTCCCCCTAGGTCATTCCACAAGAATTTTCTCATAGAGGAAAATGTGTTGTTTTGCCATTTTTACGTAAACCACATTTCATGGATTTCCAGCTGAAAAGGAAATTTCAATTTCTTCTCTTGTATAGGGAGATTATCTCACTACAGTTTCTGTTGTGCTAGTAATATCGTATCACACAGTTTATTGCAGTTTAACAATTTCTCAATCATGTTAAATGGTTACAAAGTGATGGGTTTTAGTTAGTTATTTTGATAACTTCTCTGTTAGCAAATAGTACCTCCTTCTCCAAGTGACAGATATCATCAAATGTTTATAAGTTAGCAATGAACCGATGGATTCTCTTGATGCTTTAATTTTGAATATATTTGAATGATAGGAATGGCAAATATTTATCCAGCCAAAAACCAGTTGGGCTTTGAAACGGTTATATTAGGAGGCTACAAACTATAACCATTTGTATAACTAGTACTTGTATGTCTGCTTGTTTCTTTACAAATTCTACGCAATAGCTTTATTACCTTGAAGTTTCTAATTATGGACATGTGCACGTGTAGATATTCCGATATCATTAATGTGTTGATTATGTTTTACCATAGTTAGTTTTAAATTTTTATTTCATGATCAATCATATTATAGATAATGTCATTATACATTGTAAATTTTCTCCCTATTTCAGCCCTTGTATGTTTGTATTATCCCATATATTTCATGCTTCATTTATGTTCTCTGCCTTGCATATGTGCTATGTTTGCATAAAATGTTCATGAGACATGTCGGCTTGAGGTGGGGGGGAGGGAATACTTAGAGAATGACGGACGGACTATCTGAGGTCCCATTAACATGCACTACACATATGGCACAATGGAACTCATCATTGGACATGATTTTTGTTCATGTGATATTAGAGCACGAGACATCGGGCTGGAAGCACCTTCGCAGTCTTCGGATGACACTTGATTGTGAGAAGGTTCAACGAAGTAAGTTCTCGTAGCTATACGAAGCCCCAAGTGCAACATCGATGAAAAAACTTGAAGAAGGACTATGCGTCATATCTTTATCTCCGCAACAAGTCTGGTTGGGGATGGAATAACATATACAACAATCCTATTCCCTTAATAAAGGATGCTTGGTTCGAGGTAATCCTTGAATTTGGACTTATCTTTTTTTTTTCATACCTCTAATCTCATAAAACTTTCCTAGATATCTTGCATATCAGTATCATAAATATCGTCACATACCCTTCTTGTACTTTGGTGAGAAGGAGAAGTTTCTATCGAAGGACATCGCTACAGGAGTGCATGCCACCTCCTCCCGATCATCCATGGACAAGCAATCTTTGGGGCCATCTAGTTCACGACCACTAGTAAGCCAAAGGGGCTCAATTTTGATGAGAATTTTGACAACAATATGCAAGAACCTCAGGAGCATGTCGAATATAGAGACGAGGTCACGTCGACACCATCATCTCGGAAGAGGAATACAATCGGTCAACATACAAGTAGCGAAGGAGTGGAGGGGTGATAAATCCAACGAGCCAGGAATTATTAGAGAAGTTTCTAAGTACGCTACCATAAAAACTAGCGGAAGTGAGGCATGATCCTGATGAATTGGCGAATACGGCATGTAAGGAAATAAGCATCCTAAGGCTAGATCTTGACATACATCAGTTTGAAAGGATCGTAGATAAGTTATCAACAACAAGTGGTATAAATATTTTCTACAATGTTAAAGTCAACTCGAAGAAGCTAAATGCATGGATCGAGAGGAAAAATCGTCTTTGACATAACTCATCACTATTAGTATTTAAGAACTTGATGTTAGCACTGATGCACAGTGTTAACAAACATTGCAAGGAATTTTTTTAGGACAATTGAATGACTCCATTGGAGAATTTTTTAATGACTGCCATTGGTTTGTAGAACATGCTATACCTACAGGACTTGGCATCCTCATGTCTGTCTTACTCAAAACCCATGACTATATGTAGGAAACAGTTTACTAGGGAAATCATGCTATACCACTCACAAGTTCATATAGGGGATCCCATGACGATAGGAGGTAGGAATTGTTAACACATGTTTCTCGCAGGACGTGGGCTTCAAAAGACATGCACAATGATTGTCTTCTACATACCCATTTATTTCTTACTTGTTTTCACTCCATGGATTGATTACTATGACATAACAAAAAAATACACACACACGAGTGATTAGGTGAACATCTATTTTTGTCTCATCATGACTTTCTTCCTTTTACCAATGAATTCATGAATGAAACAGTATACAAGGAAAATCAAGTTATATCACTCACAAGTTCATGTGAATATTGTGGGTTGGAGTTGTTAACCCCTTTTTCATTGCAGGATGTGGGATTATGATGACACACACAACTCAATGACCTCTTTTTTCAGACATCTTATACATCATTCTTTATCGTGTGCACAGTTAATGTTTCTATCATTTACCATTCGTTTATATACTATCTTCCCCATACACATGTATTTATGCCTTCCTATCACTTCCTAGAATGGTTGACAAATGCATCACCAAAAGAACTATGCACACAAGAGTGCTTAGGTATATATATGATCCGGTAAAGTCTTTTGTTAGGGACGGACATACGTCACTACAATCCATTTGATGAAGATAGGGATCAGGTCATCATAGCATGCATTAGAGTAGTAGGTGCTATGACAATAGAGGAGTGGGAGTTAGCAAGCAGACGAGTCCCTCGCCCTTTGCATACAAGGCCTCTTAGCGGTCGAGATTGGGTTAAGGAGATGCTTGCAGGTCATGATGACAAAGCATTTCAAAATTTTTGGATGAGACCTGCCATGCTAAGAAGGTTTGTCCATTTCTTATCGGGACTTGGATTAACTCAGACAAGGCATATGGGTGTGGATGAGAAGGTTTGTGTTTTTCTATATGCATTCGACAATCGACATTCCAATAGAATCATCCAGGAATACTTTCAGCATATCATGAAGACTATTTCGCATCACATAAAAAGTGTTCTCACCAATATATTGACATCAGAGTCGGAGTATATCCAATTAGCACCGCCTATGACTCCGGACAAAATAACTTCGGACCCTCAATTCTATCCATACTTCAAAGTAAATTAAGCAAATGATAGTATTTTGCTATTCGTATCATACTCCTCTCATGTTTCCATCAATTACACAGGCAGTGATAGGAGCTATATATGGGACATACATTCCAACCCATGTTGATCCTGAAGACGAAGGAGCATATCAATGCATGAAACCATTTACAACACAGAATCTTATGGCTACTATCGACTTCAATCAATGCTTCACCTATGTGGTTGTAGGTTGGGAGGATTCTTATGCGGATATGACTATTCTTCGTGATTCCATCGAGGGAGGCACTTTTATTGTCATGAGAACTACAAATAATTAGTAGACTGTGGTTACACAAATACAGACACATTCATCACATCGTATAGAGGTGCTTTATATCATCTCCCTGCTTGGAGAGCACGTGGATGTCTATACGAAAATCATAAGGACTTATTCAACCATCGTCATGCTTGTTTGTGCAATGTAGTGGAGCGTACCTTTGGTTTATGGAAGAACGTCTTTCACTGCTTCCGACATGTGCCATCATACTCATTTGACATTCAAAGGGATGTCGTTAGAGCCACATGAATAATTCTCAACTTCATATGACTTAATGGGCGAGATTTAATATCGAACGCTGATGAAGAGGATATCTTGCTTGAGGAGGTCGATGAAGACCAACATCGTGTAGTTGGCATCCTTCATGATGATATTAGTCAGGGCGAGGTCTTACGAGATAGAATTGCTCTTGCAATGTGGAATAATAGACGAAGGAAATAGTCGTAGTCCAAATGATCACTTTTTGTTTCTTTAATGCATCTGTACCACAATTTACTTATCAATGATTTGTTGTAATGGGGTTAACGTCAAACTTGTGCATCCCTCACTTACACAACCACTTACACTTTCTCTAATGAAATAATCAACTGCATTTGTAATCATTTGAATTTGAACTTGTAGGACGAAAACAATGGAGTCTATTTCGAAATACCGTAGTGGAAATCCACTGGTTTTGAAGTACGAAAATGGCAACCAGGATTAGATGGGATGGCTATTCTATGTCTGCTCCACGAGTTGGTGGAACTATAGACAAATGTACGTGCATATCCCCAAAATAATGGAAAATCGCGTCTAGATGAGTTTTTCTTTATCACCAGAAGATTGTGGGAAACTCAACCTCAAAATTTGGAACTTTGTCAAAAGCTTGAAGTGATGTTAAATAGATTCAACATATGGACAACAAACTAGGTTGCCTCTACTCCGAGCTAGATAATGCAGGAGGCACGCGATCTTCCTTGAAGGGGATGGTTGAGTCACTCCTCCTGCAAATGTAAAGTGCTGGAATTGAGGCATTCGAAGATCGCATCATTGAAAAGCATGTTATTAAGGGAGGTTTATCAATTGTCTTTTATTTAGTTACTGCAATAATCATATGGAGTGACTATGCATGAGGTCTATTTCTTGTTTGTACCCTCTGGAAGAATACGGAATCATAGTGTGTTAGCACATTGTATTAGCCAACAGATTCCAATACAATCGTCATGTGTCGAAGATGACATGTTTAACAATCCGCGCCTTTGGTGGTGCATGGAAATAAATATCTATGTTGCCTTCACAATCATAAAACTATTTACTCGTTCAACATTAGGAAGATAATCTGTAAGCGATGTATACGAGATTCTTACGTTGATTCATATCCATTTTTTAGAAAATACATTCTTTGGATGTAAATTAAATATAGGGTGTTACTGTAAATTATCTTATACAAAATCTCTCAAATGAAATAATCTGTGATGTGCACAGTAAATTATCGTATACATAAGTACCTATTGAAAATCATATTTTATACTTTATACAGTCTCTTCCTTTAAACATTCGTTTTTATTGTAAATATTTCATGGAGTGTTTACTATAATTTCTTCAATACAAAAGTAGCTATGGGAATTGAAGTACAAACATCAATTCATAATAATCAAAGCACAATCATTATTACAATAACTACAATCGTTTATCACATCAACTCAAGTCACATCCAACTTCAACCCAACCCACCCCAATAACCAAACACATACTATTAAAAATAGGTTATCCACCTTACCATCCCTCTCAAGGAGGGGATACCCCATCCCACACCAACCCACTAACCAAAAGGGACCTTGGTATCGAGGATCGTGCAATTCGTGATTGAATGTACCACTACCATATTTTTTGTAAAATGCTTTAGAAAGGGTAAAGTTTTTACCTATAACATCAATTTATTATTTATTCCATTCGATTAAAATAGGATATAAGAGTCAAATATATACCCACATGTATTTTATTATGGTTGTTTGTATAGTAAAATACATTAGCATGATTGTCTTGAATGTTGGTGGTATTCAATTGATTACTTGCTCCTGATGCTATTGGCTCAGATCTCTTGACACACAAAATTCAACAAATGAGACTCAAGACGATGACCGCTAACAAACAATTGGTAATTGGTTAAGAACAAATGTTGGATTGATTATTATCATGCTATAGAAAAGACGACAATCCTGAGCAATTGTTGATCATTAGTCACAATGGTTGTGTCTGTGATACCACATGTAGAGAGCTTCTAAACTACGATTAGGTGTTCATATGTGACTTTATGCCATCCGACTCTTGCATTATTTTTAAGAGGAAGGTCAAGATCATCAGGAATTTGTTAGGGATTACATCGAAGAGGGCGAAGGAAATGATGGCATCGAAGGTGGAGGTTAGGAGTAGGGGCTTTCGATGAAAGCAATCGATGAGGGAGACAACGATGAGGATGAAGATGATCTTGGTGAAGCTAATGGTGATGGTGGTGAGGAGGAGATTTTCCTTGTACTGGATACCCATGTTCGTGAAGATTAAAGGGTTGTAGATATCCATGTCCTCGATTATGGTGATGTGCTGGAGGAAATAGAGATCAAGGGTCGTGATGAGGATGCAACAGACTGTCGGGGTCGGGTGGAGGAAAAGCTCGCTCCACATCACCTCTCTCCCCTTGTAAGAGTGGTAGCTTGATGGAATTGTACTTGTACGTAGTCTTCAGGGATGTGAATGTCAGACTTGATCTCATGCAGCTTCGCCTTTGCTTTGTTCGAGACCTTCAATTGAATGTCCATGCATGCATGCATGCAGATTATTTGTTAATTAATATCTATATTTCAAAAAGGTATATAATACTGAGTATGTATGGACAAGTATATATTCAAAATATTTGTATTTATCCATGGGCACTCGTAGGTACCCATTACCCAATCAAATTATTCGGATATTGTTTGACTCAGATGATTGATCTGCTAACCTAACAAGATAGCTTTACAATTGATACAACGATCAATCACTGGATAAACAACACTCAACCCAAAGTTCAAATAAATCAATGTGTTTGTGTGAGTCAAAATTTAGTGTATATAGGTGTAAGTATGGTAGATTGTTGATCTCATGAAAGACTACTAACAAGGATAGACAAAATTATCATCAACTATTGCTTTTAACAATATTTTTGGATTTTTCTTTTGCTTAATTTTATCTTTTCTTGATTTTTATATTTTATGGAGTTTTAATGATATTTATATTTTATAATTTTTGAAAATTTTATATTATATATATTTTTTGTTTTTAATTTTTTTGATTTCCTTTTATTTTTTAAAAAAAGATATAAAATAATAGAGATACAAATAATATATATATATATACAAAATATAAATAATATAAAGATAAACTATATTTTTAATTTTTCTAATAATTAAATATAGTCAAAATAAAATAAATAAAATGCTTTTGGATTTTTAATATTTTTCTCTATTTTTGTAATTTTGTAGTATTTTTCTAATTTTCATAGATTTTCAAGGTTTAAAATACACAAAACAATGAATAGTTTAACATTAGAAACATGTTTAGGGTATTAAAAATAGATATCAGCTCAAAAATAACCCTAAACTAAATTTAATTTATACTATTTAGAATAAAGAAAAATTAGAGGTAGAAAACATAATTTTTGAATTTATCTAGATTTTTTGATATTCTTTTAAAAGACTTTTAGAGTTTTGTGATTTTTAGATTTTCTATTTTGTACTTAAGTTATTTTTGGATATGGGTTAAAGCATAATGAAATACATATAATATATATTTTTGGAAATTTAAGACAAATATTCGAATTTTTAGGAATTTTTAATAGATAAACATGAGAAAATGGCATTTTTTTAATGAATAGAAAAATAATTTCAATACCATTAAAAAATATATGTAATGAATATATGTTCTGGGTACTTAAAGTACATTTTCCTAAAATGTTTGGTGTAAAGGATATATTTAATAAAAAATAAAAATTAAGGGAATTAATTATACAACAACACAAGTACCTAAATGTAACTTTAGGAACTATTCATGCATTTAAGAACACCTTAAACTAATCTAAGGGCATGCATTTAAAGTTAAGAGATAAAATATACGAAATATCCATGTCTGACAGGGGTATAAATGCGAATAAAATAAGTTCCAGGTCCAAACGTGTAATTTGTCCTAGAATATTGCATGTATTTTTCAAAATAGGGTACTAAAAATAAAAAAATAAAGTTGGAGGGGTGTGGTGCAAAAACAACATTGAGGCGTGTTCTTAAGCACGTGATGGATCCTTAGTTCTAACGGCTCCTAGTACTCCACGTGGCTTCACTTAAACCTGAATGATCAAGATTAGAACGCAACACCTTAATAATGGATGGATGAGGCTCGATCTGGATTAGATATGAAGATGGAGGTGCTTCATCAGATGACCCTCATCAAAACTGGGGTAAGGCCCTCATCCAGTGGTTGCTACTATGCTGGAATAAAAGGGAAAAGTCGCTTGGAGCCCCCCTTATTCCGGTCATTCTCGATGCTCTGACCACCTCTCTATTGCAAGGAGAGCTCGAAAGGTAGATAGGAATGTACCAGGTTTGTTGGTGCCTTCAGTTGGGTCCGGGTCTCCCTAGGATGAGATTTGGAGCTCAGTCAAGCTCGGACACCTAGAACTATTTGCAAGACCTTGATTCCCCTATCGATGGGGTCTTTCAGCTCCTCAACTATGCAAAATATTGTTGGGCTTGAGAGGGGCACTCTCGAGTCACAAAAATGGGGCAAAACTAGGAGGGGATGAGATGCATGAAAGCTTATGGTGATGGATGTAGGATCGAGGTTGCGTACCCAATCTGTGCAAAATCAGGGTGTCCTAGTTGTGTGAGCAGATGAAGACTGCAATGTAGAAGGTATGAGGGTGGTCAGAGAGGTCAGAGATAAAGTGTGTCATGATGGAGCAGTGGCCAGATCCTAGAGCTCTAGCAAAGAAATTTTTATATTTTTATTGAAGACTACATGAAATTATTCAAACTAAAGACCTAAACTATGGTAACTATTAACCTACGAATCAAAAAGACAAAAAATACCTACTTCACATGCCATGGAATGGCTTGGAGTAGAGATCGCATTGAGGAGCTCTAGTGATAGGTTGAATCGACCTAGACCTTCTTGTCCTCTCCTTGGATTAATACTGGAGCACCTCCTATCACAAGGGCTCGTCTCTAGGAATGGATTCAAGGGGTTACGAGGGCTCTAGATGGTGTTGTATATGTGAGCCCACGACGAGCCATTATGCAGTAATGTTATTGCATTTCACTCCTTAATCTGAAATGGAGAATAACTAATTTGCATAAAGGTCCCTTAGTGCAATTAGGCTTATTTACCATTGCCATCTTAATAATCATACAATTGTTGATTCAAGTGTTGAGTCGTAGAGCATGGTACTTGGTTGATAACTAAAGAGTTAGATTGTGGACTCATCAAGCACCATATAATGATTGTAAGGGATCTCCACCATAAGAAGGAGATATCATTCCTTCTCTAAAGGTTGATATCTAACCAGCCGGAGGTGTTAGATAAGTTAGATCAAAGGGTTGACATAACAAGATCGAGATAACCAAGACCTATGTTGGATACTGTCATGGTATAGCCAGGCCTCCTCTAACCAAAGACATATGTGTTAATTTATGTCTTATTATGTACATTTGGCATACCGATAGGTTGATGGCCTATTCAAGGTTCATGTACTGGAGAGTTGGTGTACATGCAAGGGCATATGAGTAAAATGATCGCTCAAAGGGATCATACAAGTCCATTATTGAACATGAAGACATGAACTCACTGAAGAGATATTGGGATCAAATTCCATGCATGGTCGTCTTATTTTGGAAGCTTGACTGAATTTGTAGTTATGATATATGATCAATACCTGTGTATAGTATATGCTTTTGGAAAGTATATGATCGATACTACCAGTGATCATATAAGAAACTTAATGATAAAACATTGAAGGAGATAGTTCAAAATTGATCTAAAAACTTCAGGTTTATTCTAGGTCTTCCAGTTTGCAAGATGTGAAGGTATTAGGAATATTCAATGGTGATGTGATCAGAAATGATTCTATAACCGTGTTACTTCCATTCCAAGGGAGTAATGAAACCAGTTTGGATTTTATTAACTCTTCTCAGTAGAGAAATAATATGATCTTAGTCCAAATATTGAACATTGATCTAAATATTATTCAGATATAATAAGATTAGATTATGACTTGATTTAATCAAACATCTTTGAAAGGGTTCGAAGATCTAGATTTCAGATATTATCTTAATATCCAAGTCACTATACATGGAATATACAATTGCCCTATAATTATCTCCGAGTATTCATGGAGAGAACCATTATTCTTGTAGGACTTTAATTATAATTTTATAGTTGATAACATATCTGAAAATTGAGAAAAAGGATAATTAAATATAATTTATTTATTATGAATAATATGAACGTGATTCATATTATTTGTACATATGAGAATGGATTTTCAAAATAATTAAATATGATTTAATTATCATGCACATGAATAATGTGGATATCACTACCCATATTAATAATATATATTATAAATGTGATTTATAATATATTAGAGTGAGTTAATTGTAATTGGTATTCATGGTTAAATGTTGATGTAAATTAGATTCACATTAGATAATTAATTAAAAATACAATCTACATTTTATTTAGGATGTATGAATATGATTCATATTTTTCAAAGACATGATTGAAATTATGACAAAATAATTGTGATTTGTTTTTTGTGAATAATTATGCTACAATTATTGTTGCACATGTGGGATTATATAGAGATATGAGATATCTCAATTAAGGAAAAAGAGGAGCACCTTCCCCTTTAAAAGGGGGGATGACCAAGGAGTAGTATGGAGAGATATAGGATATCTCAATTAAGGAAAAAGAGGAGCACCTTCCCCTTTAAAAGGGGGGACGACCAAGGAGCTACACCTTGTATGGATGTACCCTCTATTAAGGGAAGGCGGCTCCTCCTCTTTCCTTCATATCCACATGAGATTGATTTTAACTAAATCTAATGTGTTGTAAATTATTTTCAACATATTATTTTAAATCACTCATTGTTGTTGCAAATTATTATGCAATAAAATCATGACCATTGATTGAAAGTATAAATTAATATAAGCCATTAGATTTGCAATCACATGGATTGTGTTCTATGGACATCCAATTTAGTATAAAAGGAGGGGTAGACATAACATTTTCTACTACAACATCATATGAGAAATAACTCTCTCTCTCTCTCACGTACCATCTCTCTCCCTCTCTCAATAATATGGTCATCCATAGTGTTGACCTAGAGAATCTCACAATCTTCACGATGCCGTTATGATATCAGATTGACTGCTCGTGGATGTCCTCCATCCTTGGTGTTTCTTACTTAGGCATCATATTTTGTGAGATGAAATCAGGAGACTCTTCAATCAGATCATCAACTTGGATTGCGAGAAGCACACGTCTCATGATCGTGCCCGTAAGAGCGGTACTTCTTCGTGTAGAGACATGATCACAAACATGCTTAAATAGGTATTCCTTGTACTTGTTTGTGTTGCTGATGAAACTATTTGAGAATGGTTCTCAAATCATGGGGTTTCATCATTTAAAAATTTAATTTTCACTGCCCGATGCAACTAGTATGACAAGTTGCCTTAGGTTATATCTGATGTAACCTACATGCTTCCGTGTTTTACTAAGGCCTAAACCCTAGCATACAAGTGGTATCAGTGCCATGGTCAAATTTCTTGTATGTGAGATAAAACCCTCGGGAACAAGGTTTTGCATATAGATTGCGCGGGGACTCGTGGTTTGTGCTTATGATGCATGTTTTGAATTAATTTTTACTAAATTGAAAGCCCCTATTTATGTACTACTTGGGTGAATTTTTCGTATAATAAAATTATTTATAATATATAAATATGTCCCCAAAATAATTTCTAATATTTGGTACCAAAAGTGTATAAATTGAAATTCAAAAAGTTCTAATGATGAGATTGTTTTTGCATGTATTCATGGATCAGTAAGAAATTAATTTTTACCTGATGTATCCATGTCATGAAATGTGAAATAAATACCTTAATTAAGTATATAATTAAACCACAAAACTGCATGAATTTATTTCGTGTGATTCCGAATTCGTTTGCTGTAGATATTCCATATTTAGTGGGGATGGGTCGGATGAAGATTGGATCATCAAGTCTTCTTGCTTAATGTGTATATCATTAAATGTAAATCATGGAAATTATGAATTTAATTTGATTTAATTTATGCTTAATATTTATGAAAATAATTGATTAAACATCTATGGTCATTGAATGCATGTTTCATGACAGAACTCTAGATTAACCTACACTAGTTGCGTGTCAATTTTTACGTGGAAAACATGGTTTCTTGATATGACTACAAATTTAGGATCTCAAAATTGTTTTAGGATGTCTAAGATTTCCGAGTTATTACTATCTAGTACAATGCTGGTCATCAAAGTTAATCCATAAAACCACAAGTATATTGATATTATTTTGTATTGTTCTAAATCTAAATGGTGAAGGGGTCTAGTCTGGATATGCTGGATTGGTTCCTTAATTAGCATCTTGCATGTCAAGAATTCCCTTCCAACATAACTCGATTGTATTAACCAGATCTATTCTTGAGGAAATAATGAGTAAGTCAAGTTGTACTCTAATTATTGAAATACAAAACAATACGTAGTTGTGATATACTATACTATATGATAATATCAAGCAAACTCTAATTGTTTGTTTGTTAACGAATCGGATTGTTGATTAATTTAATATGATTAAATAAATTAAATCCAATTAAAATAAACACCCCCTTATTAATGGATATGTAACTCCCTTGGGAGAATTAATCATAATGAATATGATTCATAGTGATTAATTAAAATTTTAATGGGATATGAAGGATCATATAAATGACATCAATGGTCTGTCGTCAAGGTAAAGGATTCTATCGCTGTGGATTATATGTTGGAGATATCTATACGAAGTGATAGCTCCTGCATATAAGTACACATGGATCAGACTCTTTTCTTCTGAAAAGAGTAAGATTGTATGTGTAGTTACCCCAATATTGGTTTTCCATATTATTGAGGTGATATTGGATTGTGCATAGCGAGTTCTATTCCTGATGATGATTTGTTCAATTAGCAACTGGTCAACATAACCTTAGGGGTGGTGGGCTCGGGTGTTAAAGACCAAATTGGAAAATGCATGTTGGACTTGCAAGGCGGAATGAGTTCCCGCTTGTTTTTATCCGAGTTGCAGTTTCTCATATTATTGGGTTGTAACAAAAATAAAACGAAGATCCGAGATCTTGTTGTGTGTGTATATATATATATATATATATATATATATATACATATATATATATTGCTTTGAAAGTTTAATAAGGGAATGGACTTTCAGAGTTTAAAAGTCAAGATAACTTTGATTTAAAACATTGATATCCTTAATCAAAGTAAAATATATATTTATACAAATTATTTTATTTAAGATAACCTTCATTAAGTCCACTCAAATCTATACTCAATCATAACAAGTATAATATCATGGATTGGATCCATGATAAAGATGTAGTAGTTACAGTTAGACACATAATGTATGTTATTTTAATGTGCAAGTTTCCTCATGATTATGATTATTGATAATTAAAAAGATAATAGGACAACAACCTATGGTTTGTGTGTCTCTAAAGTCTTGATCTCTCATCGAGTATTCATTGGAATTAACATGTCCGTGATGATCGCAATTGTAAAGGTCATTATTAAAATTGAAGAAATTTTGGCAAAATGTGATCTCAATATTTAATCATGAATGGCATAGTTCGCTTCATTATGCAGAATGGTGCCTCGATAAGAGATGATGTACTCAAAATATTTGAGTACATGCCCGAATCTAAGTCCTCTTTGAGTTATGATGAGTACGGATATGATGAATTTCATCATTTTGATATCTCTACTCAAGTCCTTCATAATGCATCATATTATTCATATTGTATGAATAGGATGGAGTGATAATAAATGTTGAAATACTTTTATATTGAAGTTGCTTGGGGACATGTTCTATTTAAGAGATCCTTTATCTTAATCAATGGTTGCTTAAGTGTTAAGGAAGCATGGTGAAAGCATGGGTCTAACCCATGTAATAAGGTGAGTCAGAGACTTAATTGTACTTTGTGACTTCCATACATATGACATCCAAAGAGTAATATGAATGCTAATACTACAACAAGCCGGTATAATGGTAGTATAACTATCTAGACTATCTAAAATCCTTAGAGAAGGGCATGGATAATGCATCAGGATATTAAACATCTACATATCATCATTGACATTGACTTAATTATTAGATAAGATTAAAAGTTTGATAAGTATATCACCTTCTAATAACAATTGCAAATTGGTCGCATATGTTTTAGAAGACTAGAAAATTTGATCTTAAGGTTTAATAGTCATCCACATGGAATTTGATGCAATTGTTGCAACCATCTCCATTGTATAGAAAGACTACATATTTTTAGTGGGAGAGCCACCTATCTTAGAGAATGCCTTTATGGCTTAAATATTAGAATACATTCATTGTTTATTTATAAACTTGTTAGAAATGGACATACATTCTGGAGTGGACCTATCATAAAAGTTATGATGGATATATTTCAGATAATAATCTATCATCTAGAGGACTCTACTAAATTATAATATTAATGAATGATTCATCAACATTTCTAATACTGTAAATTTAAAATCTAAAAAATAAATAGGAAGATTATGATCATTTGACAATATCTGGCATCAAGCATTGAAAACAATAGACTAGTAAGATATGGAACTTTAGATTGTCTGAAAGTTCTAATCTTACATATTGTGAATATTATATTCAAAGTTAAAATCTTTTATGCACTCATCTCTAAGAATGTTGTAAGATGATGAGGTATTCAAGACCTCATACATATTGATGTATGTGGACTCTCTATACCATAATGAACATGAATGATATGTGATATCCATTGGTGATTATTCATGGTATGATATTTCTTCCTTTACATATTATAAAACATTGAAATGTTCAAAGATTTCATAACTTTGGATGAAAATCAAAGTTATAAGGAAGATGAGATGAATTTCATCTAACCTAGGTAGCCAATACATATTAGATGAAATCAAGGAATAACTTATAGAGAAAGGAGTATCATTCCTACTTCACTCCTCCTAATACATCTCAGATCCATTGAGTTGTAAAGAGATGCAGTTGGATCGTGCTAGACATGATGTCATCAATGACAACACTTAGCATAATTAGTTTCTAGGTATATATGTAATAGAGAGTGCAACATATATCCTTAATAATATTCCATGCAAATATGAAACCGAAACTTCTCGTGAGATAGGTTTGGAACCAAGCTTAGTGTAAAACACTAGAGGATTTAAGGGTTGCTTGGTCTGTGCTATTACATGGACTCAAGAAAGCTATCTTGTACTTGAGAGTGATGCTTCATTAGGAAAATAAAGGATGTATTGGATACCTATTTTATGACCTCGAGATTCTTAAAAGATTTCATCTCTAAGAATATGATTATAGGAGGATGTCTTTCTTGAGAATCAAGACAAGAATTAAGTAAAGGGGTTCATTGAATCCTAAGAGGATAATGAGGCTCCTAGAATAAAAAACTACAAGGGCAAAAATATATGAAACAATCATACCTCTTCAAATCAGTATGAGGGTGCTGAGACCATCTAGAGGGTATCGATTCCTTGTGTTAAAGAAATCTGACAATGATCGAAAGCTTATGTAAATCGTGACATAGAAAGATGGATGTTAGAAATAATGTCTAACTTCATACACAAATGTTGTGTATGAACCCTCGAGGATCCACCTATAGGGGTCAAACCCATTGGATGTAAATAGTTCTTCAAGAGAAAGAGGGAACCTGATGAGAAGATAGAGACCTTTAAAGCACGACTCGTAGCCATGAGCTATACATAGAAAGAAGACATCGCTAATGATAAGACTTCCTTTCTAGTAACCATGCTTAAACCCAATAGAATATAGCTAACTGTCTCTACACAACTTGAATATGACATCTGGAAGATAGAAGTCAAGATTGCATTCCTCAATGAATACCTCAATGAGGATATTCATATGAAGTAATCTCATGGCTTCATGGTGAAAAATGCAAGGTGTGCAAGCTAAGGAACTCCATCTATGGACTCAAATAAGCTTCTTATAGTTGGAACATCATATTTGATGAAATTATAAAGGCTATGATTTCAGATAGAATCTTTATGAACCCTGTGGAGCTTAGTGAGAGTGCCAGTGTATTCATAGTACTAAAAGTACATAAAATCTTAATCATTTAGAATGTTTTAAGGATGATAATAAGTGTTTTATGATATGTACAGTATAGAACTTAATATAAAAGGTATCAATGGTACCTCTTATATCTTAGTTCTAAAGTTATTAAGGATCAAAGAGAAGAGATCGGGACCATCACATTAGCCATACACAATGAACGTATTCCATTTTTGGAAAACTGCAAGGAAATCTTCTTAACCTTGAGATATGGTACTGAATAATCTAAAGTGATAGAAGCTTAAAGAGTTGAGGATGTGAATACAAATGCTACATGCCCTAGTGCATCACCTATGGCAAGCTCAGTGTATGCTAGATGTGTACAAAAAGCCAGATGCCTGCCATACAGTAGTAGTACTATAATGTTACTAATCCTAGTATGGAGATAAAAAACTTAATTGCAGTAATAATCAACATATTCAAAGGCACAATAAGAAATTAAGACTTTATATATAGTGATATAAAATGTCTTACCTACAAATACCTTACTATACTTAAGACTATGCCTTAATTTAAGCAGACAGAAATCTCCATGCATAAGTGTATCACTTATCGATTATGATAATTATAGTAATTATCGAGTTATAATGTCAGAGGTACAGTAATTACTTTAACAGGATTGAGTATTGGTTGCATAAGATGCAACGTTCACATTGGATGCGAGCATTATTACTAGGGGATATGCAAGTTTTCAAAAGGACTTGGCATAGCCTCTCAGAAAAAGAGTGACTAGTCAACCCACAAAGCTATTTTTCTAAATAGATAATGATTATCACATGAGTGTGGATTTAAAGATTATCCCATTAAATGGCTTTTTGGGATAGTGGGAGATTGTTGGACACATGAACCCATGACAAGCCATTATGCAATAAATGTTATTGCAATTCCCTCCTTAATATATGAAATGAAGAACAACTAGTTTGCATAATAAGTGACTTAGTACAATTAGGGTTATGTACCATGGTCATCTTAATGACCATACAGCTATTGATTCAAATGTTGAAGCATAGAGGCTGGTGCTAGGATGATATCTAAAGATTTAGATTGAGTACTCATAACGCACCATCTAATGATAGTTAAGAAAGGATCTCCAACCTAAGATGGAGATGGTAATCCTTCTCTAAAGGTTGATATCTAAACGACCTCTTGAGGCATGTTCTCTGCATAGGAATAGAGATTCCTAGGTGTTAGATAAGCTAGTTCAAAGAGTTGACTTAACAAGACTGAGATGACCAAGACCTATGTCATATACTGTCACAATATAGGATTTCATCCTCTGACCAAAGACAAATGTGTTAATATATGTTTGAGTATGTACATTTGGCATACTGATAGGTTTATGACCTATTCAAGGTTTATACACCGGTGAGATGGTGTACAATAAGGGCATATGAGTAAATAGATATCTTAAAGGGATTGTACAAGTTCATTACTAAATCTCATAATTACTAAATCTCATGACACTTATAATGCAAGAAGGATGCAAAGTCGCTCTTACTTTATTGGATCCTTCTACTCCAGGAGTTTGACTTAGAGATATAAGATAAACCTGGAGTTAAAAATATTGTGGCAGATCACCACTCCATAGTTAATGAATCAGAGCCTCATGAACAATATAACATTATGATAATTGAAACTTCCTAGATTAAGCTATATTGTCAGTCACCTAGTTCCCTTGGTACGACAGTATCGTAAAATACCTTATCTCTAAGGAAGTGCCACGAGATTGACCAAAGATAAAAGTGGGCAAGTTCATGTCAGACATACACTTTTACTAATGGGAGGATCCATATTTGTTTTTTGAAGGTACATATTATATTTGATGAAGATGTATTCCAGTGGAGGAGTTTACGAGTGTCCTGAGCCACTGTTACAAGTTATAATCTGATGGACATAATTCTGGAAAACAAACAATAGCTAAAGTGCTTCAATGCAACCTCTAGTGGCCGACTCTTTTCAAAGATGCAACAGAATATGTCAAAGGATAACTAATTGCCAGAAGATGGTGTGTGGCACCATCAGTTCCCGAGATACCAAACCTCTTAAGTATATTTAGATCTCAAATTTCTTTGATGCATGGGGTATTGATTTCATGGGCTCATTTCCATATGATCAGAGTTTTGAGTATATCCTGCTCATTATAGATTATGTCAGCTGATGGGTGGAGGCTATCCTCGCTCGAGCCACCAACAGTCGCACCGTCTATCAATTTCTCAAAGACAATATAATTGTGCAGTTTGGGATTCTTAATATACTGATATCAGATTAGGTCAACCACTTCATACATGAAAAGGTAATAAGCTGACAAAGGAATACAACATTGTGCACCATATAGCTTCTCCCTACCAACCACAAACCAATGCCTTAGCAGAATGTTCAAACATGGAAATCAAGACCATTCTACAGAAACTTGTGTGTCCTGATAGAAAGAATTGGCCACAAATTCTCGACTTGGTTCTTTGGGCTTATTGAACGGTGTACATGTCCCCTTCAAGCATGTCTCCCTACAACCTTGTATATGGAAAGCCATGTTATTTTCCCGTGGAACTAATTCATAAATCATTATGGGCAGTCAGTGTAAGCAACGTAGACAGAGAGTTGAAAATAATAGAAAACCAAACCTGAGTCGTTTGTTGGATTTCAGAGATTCTGCATATGACAAGAACCACAAGTACAAAGAAAAAGTTAAGATGGCACAATAAAGACATCAGAAGAAAATCTTTTGAGCCAAATCAGAAAGTGTGATTATTTTATGCCAAGAAAAGTTGATTCCAGACAAACTAGAGAGCAAGTGGTAAGGACCTTTCACAGTGAGAAATGTGTGTGAAAATGATAGCATTGTGATATCAGGCTTGTCATCTGACATGCAATATTTTGTAGTCAACAGACAGTTGTTGAAACCATATCTTGAACATGAGACTTTCACGTTCGTTGTTGATTCAGTTCAGGTGATATATCAAGACAGGCGCCCTAGTGTTGATAGACCAGGCAAATACAATTCCAAAAATATCATTTCTTTTTGTTATTTTCTTTTCCTTTATTTTTCTATTCCTTTATTTAATATTCCATCCCTTTCATCACTGTTACACTTAGGATATGCTTCATCCTAATATGACAGACGTGGGAGTTCATTCTTTAATCCCCCACCTATCTCAGAACTTGTTGATAATTCTCTTCTATACTTAGGACATCTTTACTAAAAGTATCGGGGGAGACAAACTGAGCTGATGATTTCATACAATCTAACCAACGATCTCACTTGCTTTGTATACGGCCTGATACACTTAGGACTAGTTAATACTAAGTATATGGGGGGGTTGACTTCACATTATTTGAGTCATTCTAGTTTAGGATTTTTTATTCTTAGCACGAGTTTATGTCTTCTGTTCTGCTCTTTGATCACTATGAGGACATAATTTGAGCTAAATATAGGGGATTATATATGTCTATATATGTTAGCCATAACTCGTACTTTCGTATTTTAATAAATATGGCTAATATATTGGGTAAGGTATTATAACAAATCAACTAAAAAGAATAAAACTCATACCAAAGATGCACGTATCATTAATACACTAACCCTTTTACTAACTCTTTTACCTTTTTCAAAATAAATCCCATAATATTTGCAAAAACTCAAAAATACGTAAAAATAGCAAATATCTTTACAAATTTCACAAAATTTTGCAAAAATTTTGAAAAAATATCCATAAAAAGTTCATAATAAGAAAATGACTTCAAATAAATACTCCCTTGCATTGCATTACCTTTTTTCTGAATGGTTTTGACAATTTAACAAGTCCAAAGAAAATCTAAACATTGGAGCTTGGTCTAGTCTGTAATCTACCTAATTTTTCAAAGGAACTTGTTGAGGACTGAAATTAAGATGCTTCATGTCATTGTGACTAAATTCTTTAGGTTCTGTGAGACCATTTTCATGAGTCGATTCAATATGACTAACTAGAATTCTTCATGTCATCCATACTATTCTTGAGAGATCGGTTTGACTCGAAACCTCGCACTAAACACTTAGCTCAACCAAGATGGATTGTTGAAAGATCTGGGTGTCTAAGTCTGGACGATACTAGGTTGCTTCATCAAGGGTGGCTTGGGAACAATTCTTGGGTACTGCCAAAACCAGTACTTCAACCTATTGTTTCTCTGGTAGCATGGACATCTACGACTAGATATTATATTGAAATAAAACGCCAGATGAGGAATAATATGCTAGCATAACTTTTCTAAGACCCCAAAATTGTGTGAAATAAAAGATTCTATATTTGGCGTGGCAAAACAAGAATGCAATGTAATGCCAAAAGAAGACTACACCAAAATTTCCAAAAAAATCGACCTTCAGAAAAGATAAGCCTCATGGTGAAGACTTTGTTACATTTACCCGTGCTTCACAAGGAAATATGACTACACTGGTCAGTTTCCATGTCTTTTCCATTTCTTCTAGCTTCTCCCAAATTCATTTTGTACTAGCATGTACTTGAACTTAAAAGGACATATTCATCTCTCTAAGGACGAGTTACCGGAGGAGGAGACAATTGGATAGTTCAACTATTTGTCTGGGAAGTGCTATCATAATTCACACAACCGATATCTATCACTTAAGGGTTACAATAGTATACATCTGAAAGGTTTGTTCTGACCATTCTATTGAATTGAACTGGATAGAGAAACATAGAACCTAAGGATTGTTGAGTTACACATCCTAACTTGAACATGGTTCCAAAAACACCAACAATCTAAAGGTCTTAACTAAGCTCCAAGCTTTGATTTGTAAAGAAGAGTTTAAATTCATGATCATTCCACCTTCTTTATTTGTGTTTTCTTTATTTTTTTCTTTTGGATCACCAATTCTCCTAATAAGTGTTTTCTAAGGACTAGCAAATGTAAGTAGAGGAGGGTGATGAATATCTATTACAGCTAACTTGACAGATTAACTCATTGACTGTAAATAGTGCTAATATATCTAAATACAAAATAAAAGGAAAAAGAAAAGAAAAATAAAGTAAGTATTGTAATAAGTCAATATTGACTTGGTCGACAAGGAATAAAGTTGACGGAGATAAGGGCAAATAAATACGAATAAATGGGAATAGACACCTAGAAATCCTAGATGACCAATTCACTACACATATAGCTAGAACTTATGTTATTTTATACAGACTCTTACACACTTCAAAAAAATATATTATTTATAAAAAAATGTACATAATAGCATATAGAAAAATACAAAAATAAGTGCACATAAAAATAACACATAATATGGCTGGGACACATAGATGAATACCCCATAAATAGAACTTCATAGATAATTATCTTCTCCGTATGAACTCAAAGTTGACCAAACTCACTTTTATTGGACTCTAAATTGAATTATCGATCTATTGAAGGTGGTTTCAATAAATTTAAATTAAGACGCAAAAGTTGGTTTTTTTGTCATTTGTATTATATGTATATATATATTCATTTAATTCATTCTTTATAGTTTTACTCTTTTTATGATTTATACTTGTAAATATTATCTGAATATATTAAAAACATAAACATAAAAAGATATCATTTAAAATTTATTAAATAACAAATGTAATAAATTATATAGGTATATTATACCTTTGTTATATATGCCCATATTTATTTAAGTATAAAAAAAACTCAAGAAAATAAATAAAGATACATAAATACAAAAATAAATATAATTTAACTATAAATAATAAAATATAAAATACAAAATTAAAATCAGATACAAAATATATAGATCTTTCTACCTATAAGCATACTTGTATAAATTAATACACAATAAATAGGACAAAAACAATAACCTAAAAAAAGTACATAAATAAGAAATAACTTTCATGTTGTGAGGACAAATAAACAAAATCATTTTCTTTATTATTTCCTTTTGTTTCTATTTTATTTTATGTTTTGTCTTCTTCTAGTCTACGTGGACCAATGGAGGATGAGTCTGAGTTGACCTCGGTCTCTGGTCTCACTAGCCATGTAGCTACTACAACACTGACCTTCCCTCTTCACCCTATTTTATTATTCTCTATATCGATAAGAACATCTCACTTATTTCATGAAAATCATCCTCAATCATTGCTCTTCTATGCTAGATCGATTCCTTGGTCAAATTTGCATTGATTTGGGCAGAAACCCTAGATCTTTTGAGCCCCTTCATCACCTCTATAAAATAAATCCCTTGAGTTCAATTTGAAGTTTAGTCCCTCCTGAGTAGCTTTTGACCCCTTAAATTGAGTCTTGGTGAAACCCTTGGTGACAAGAAGGGGTTCCCTTCGATCCACAATGAGGAGAAGGTGATTCTGAGGTGATTCAATCCTCGTTAGATCTCTAACGTGTGATCTTGATTCCCACGCCTTCCATGTCAGGTGAGCCCTTATTTTCGGTTATCTCCTTTCTGTATTTTCATTTCTAGTGTGGTAGTAGCTTTACATTCCTTATATTCAGTATAGTTAATCAAAAACACTAAAAAATTGGTACTCTGGAGCATGGAGCTCCAACCCTGTTCATCTTGTGATACCACTGTTTCGACTCTTCCTAACCACCTCATTACCATCTTCATTACCTTCTACATATGAGAGTGCTTTGAAACCAACCCTAATCTCAAAAAGATATGGCAACAACCTCTACTCCTGCATCCATCAATGGAGGCTTATTCCACTTCATCATTTTCTACTTGTGCACCATTTTTGTGTGTTGAGGACATACCCTCAAGCTCAGGCTTCTTTTGTGCAGGTTCAAGCCTCGAATAACTCTTGATGGAGAAATTTGTAGACCTGGAACCCATTCCAGGTGGGCTAGGCTTGACCAAGCTCTTGATGAATCTACATTTCATCATCTTTATTTTTTATTTCAGCTTAAAATCCCTTCTAAAACACCTATATATATAATAAATCCATATTCTTAATAACTTGCATCTGTGTTTAAATATTGTACATATATTATTATTTTATCCTAAAATAAAAAAATAAATAAAGGAAAAATAACAAAAACTGTTTATATGTAATAGATACAAGTTGACCCATCTCGGGAGAAGGTCAAGACTTGACCTGATCGACTAGGAATAAAGTAGGGGGGGTAGGGTCTTTAATCAGAAAATCCAAAAAATGTGTTTTGTGAATACTCTTCATTTCCTTATTTATTTAGTGCATTTTTGTATAAAAATTACATTATTTTATTTGTCCATAAATTGATCTCAAATTAATAAATTTTTCAAAACAAAGTTGTAAATAAACATATTTTCTAAATAATAAAAATAATTGTAAAATAAAGTCATGTATAGAATAAAAGTAACCATACTCAGAAAAAGATCTAAAATGATAATTGAAATACTAATTCTGGCTCCATACGAACTCAAAATTAATCAAACTAACTCAAATCATATTCTAAATTATCCTTAAAATGGTAGTGGTTTCATAATTTTTGAGTTGCAAAAAACAATTTTCAGGGGTGGTTTTTACAATTTTACCGTTTATTTATTATATATTTTTTCATAGTTATTTTTATAAATATCATATTTGTAAAACATTTTTAATATTTTTCATAATTATATAAAATAAAAAGTAAAAAAATATAACATAAAATAAACTAATTTCCTTATTTAACTATGTATATAGTATATGTATATAATTAATTTCCTTAAATAACCATCACAAAAAAAATTAAATAATTAACATCTATTATTTAAATTAATAAATGGACGAAAATTAATTAATTATGTAAATAATATACCATATGTATATAGTAATAAATTCTTAATCCACCATTAAGGTAGCACATTAAGTTGTTGGTAATTATAATTATTGTAATTAATTTAATTTCGAAAATTATTTTATTTCTTTATTTATTTTATTAATTCCACAACTAACTTCTTTCCTTATAATTCCACAACTAACTTCCTTATTTTTCTCTCCACTTAAAATTTAAAATTTAAATTCATTTTTTCTATTTAATAGGCTCCTCCTCCCGCATTCTCACTAGATCAATCTTTTGGTGAGAGGAGCCTATTCTCCATGAGCCATCTTGTCGTAAAGAGGTGCCTAGCTTCCGAGCTGTCCAGTGACTGCGAGTCAGTCCTCATCGAGGCCATTACAATGTCATCTGCTCCCATTTGGTGGGATCCATTTTTATTCCTCAATTTTCATCTAGGTTAATTTAAATTAATTTTTGTGTTTTTAATTTCTTTGTCTTTTTTATTTTAGATCATATCTTTTAATTGTATATCATTATTCTATCACATCTGATCCGATCCAATTCTGATTTTCTACTATCACATTCACATCTCGATCTATCCACGCTCCTAACCTATCTCACACGATCTTTCAACTTCGGTCATACACGGTGGTCGGAGACAGTTCCGATCTCCCATTTCGCTAGATCCAAAACCATTCACATTTTTATTTTTATTTCTTAACCAAGCCGTCGTTCTCGATTCATAGTATTTTTTTATTTTAGGTATACATGAATTGGAAAAAAAGAATAGAAAAAACTTCTCAACTATTGTTTTCAAATAATATAAAAAATAAAAATTCTTGGACGGCACATCCGCCACTACCTAGATCCCTTCCTCCATCATCACGTTGTCGTCCCGATGCTGTCGTCATCTCCGCATTGATGCCTCTACATGCACCACCGTGGACTGACCACCATGGCGTCATCGTCCCCTATCCTAGATCCTCCTCCTCTTGGAGCAGGACTCGCCGTCGCCAAGCTCTTCTAAGGGCATGTGTTGCCCCTTTGTGAGCACTGAAGTCCTTTTGCTCCACCTCATCGCTCACACGTTCGTCCACCATGCATCGCCACCGACCTTAGCTCGTGTAGAGGAGAAAATCTCCATCGACCACATGTCCTTCATCACTGCCGCTTGGACAAACCCACTTCCACACAAAGGGAGTGTGTCACCCCCCATCCTCTGCGAGGCTCGCCAACCATCGACTCCATCGTGACTCGCACTCCATTCGAAGCTTCGTAGATCGACGCCATGAAATCTCCTCCTAACCCAAGACCCACTAATCATGCCATGTCTGCCACCTTTGTAGCACCAGCCGATGTGCCCCCGTGCGAAGAAGTCCAATCACCATCCACCCTCCTCCCTTTACTTGCGAGAAGAAAGGAAGGGGCAGTGGCCCGACACCCCCTTTTCCCCTTGTTTTTGAAGCAACGAAAAAAACTGGAACCCTAAGCATAAAGCCCTAATTTTTTGGGCAAATTACTATAAATCCCCCCAGTCATTCCTGAATTTGCGCAGAGACCCCTGCTAGAGCCTCAATCATGTGCACATCAAACTTTCTATGGGTAAATTGCAAATTAACCACACACGTTTTATTTCCTGTTAATTTTTAATGCAAGAACTTTCAATATTTACATTTCAATCCATGTATTCCAAACATTTATTTTGCTTGCTCTTTTCATTGAAATAAATATTTTATTTCTCAATAAATTCTAGAAATTTGTGTTATGCTCCTGCTACTTATTTCTTCATTATATAAATTGTGCATTGCCTTCTATTTTTATTTAAGATTATTAAAAAATATAAAACTCTTTTTTCAATGTTTGAAAATTGAAAATTCATAAAAATTCGAAAATCAATTTAAAAATTCCATAAACATATATTAGTTCTATTTCACTATCTTTTAATGTCTTTCCAATTTTCATGCCTTAACTATTTTTAAATCCCTAAAACTTTGCAAAATACAAAAAAACCTTATAAAAATGTAGAAAAATATTGAAAAAAACTAAAAATAGTGATTTAACTTCCTGATCGAAGATAATTGCTTCTAGTAGTTAGGGAAAATAATTGTAGCAATTTTGATTTCATTTTATATTTTTAAATTGAAAAATAGTTCTATTTGTTCACTGTTTGTGTATTTCATTATTTTAATTAGTTTAAAAAATCTTAAAAAAATATAAAAAATCATCTAAAAATCACTAAAAATAATTAAAATATTGTAAAACACAAAACATTTTATTTCAACATTTTTAAGAATTTTTGTTTATATTTGAAAATTCCAAAAATAACCATTCTTTATTTTTTTATATAGGTTGTTTGAAAATTATTTTTATGAAAATTCAAAATTTGCAAAATTAAATTCCACTAAAAAATAAAAATATAAAAATATAAAAATAAAAACATCAAAAAAATAAATATAAAAATACCACAACCTAGCATAGTGTTCATAGAAATCCTTTATTTATTTCATTGATTTCTAATTTATATAATGTCTCTCGGGATTTGTAGCCTCCCTGAGTTCGATTATAAATAGAAAATTTCATGTGCTACATTTTTTTCTAATAACTTTAGTTTGAGAATAAAATTAATTTTTTTTGTTGATGCTTGATTGGGTTGGTATGACTTGTTCATAATTCATCAAATTAAAAACCAAGAAAAGCGAAGCTTCAACAATTTCAAGTCTCTCCTCAATAAGACCCAAATCGATTTGAGCCCCCTGATTGCTTTGGAACGTCTCCAGGATCCTTCTACACATCTCAGCATAAACAAATCTCAAAGGTGGAAGAACTAATTTATTAGAGCTCGATCAATGGGTTGTTCTCCTTTATTCTCGGGAAGAGCAATCACCGTTGAATCTACCCTCTGCTCCAGTTTTCATTGGGGTTGTTGGGTCATGCCACATACCAGTTGTTCTATAGAGCCTCAATTCTGATCGATACCACCCATCGCCAAAGGGGCATTGAGATAGCATACCACATGTATAAGTGACCCGTTGTCCACTGTTCTATATAATTCCTATTTTTGTATTTTGCGATCTTTTCCGCTAGCCTTTTATAAGTCTATAAACTCTCAACTGCAGTTATATAAGTTTTATAATATTTACACAAAAGGACCCCTAAACTTTCTCATATTTGCACTTTAATGCATTCCATGTAACCTCACATACATGTGCGCATGAAGGGGTAGATATTTACGTGGATACCCTTATGGGAATGTGTATTTAATTTTGGTCAAAAAACTTCAAATATCAGTTTTATTTTGGAAAAGTTGCATGCTTGGACCTATTATTTCTAATATTTACATTTATACCCCCACCAATACGTATAGTGTATTTAATTGCAGAAAAATTTCACCTATACCCCAGGATTTTGTTTAAGGGTTCTTAAAAGTTTTGAAACTTTGTAGAAATTACAACTTGGTCCCTTTATTACATATTAAATTTTGTACTTCAATTTTAATTTTTATAATTATCATTTTTATCTAATATTTATAGGAAAATTATTTTAAGTTCCAAGAACCAAAATTATAACACTTATATCATTCTTAAAGTAATTAATTTTTTATTTAAAAACAATATGTTCCCCCTTTTAACATTTAAAAATCCATAAAAAAATACAAAATGTTATGAAAAATTCCAAAACAATCATATTTTGTTTATTTAGGTATTTTATTTTCTATATAAATATTTTTATAAAATATTATTGAGCATTCCTAAAATTTGAAAAACATAAAAAACCCTATAACAATTATAAAAATCACAAAAATATCTTTTCTACTTTGATATTTTCTTTAGAATTCCTAGAACAAAGGAAAATTAATCTTGGGTTCAATCTAATTTGATAGATTTTTCTTAAGCCCATTTCAATCTCATATATTTTCTATTTTGTTTATTCGATGTAGTTCCTTATTTAAATATCCTTAAAAACTCTAAACAATTACACAAAAATCATCAAAACATGAGAGAAATTTATAAAACCCAAAAATATTTTATTTCTGATTTTTTAGTCTATTTGTTGTATTTTAAAAATCCAAAGACATCTCTTTTTATCCTTTCCTCTATAGTATATCTATATATGTGTATATATACTCTATTATATTTTATCTTTAAAGAAAAATAAAAATTTGCAAATATAGAACATTAAAAAATACATATATATTAAAACCCATAAAATATAAAAAAAATAAAATACAAAAATCCTGGAGTTGTCTATTCGTTTTTATTGCTCTACCTCGTGTGCTTCTTTATGGTTCGGCTCCCACTAGTTGTCATTTATACACATTATTGTAGGGTATACTAAATTTTACTTACCTACATTTTATTTCTTAATTGTTTTTGTGGGTTAATAGTTGAAATTATTTCTTGAGTCAGGTGTTGAGAGCCGAGAAAGGTGTTGATACAGCAATTATGAGATCCCACCTATCGAACACCACATGCCCTCCAAGACTGGACATTAGACACCCCGATTCTTGTGTGTTTCAGGTTCGAGAAAAGAGGGAAGATGATTTGCATGCTAGAAGTTATGTCGCCTTTCTTATATCCTTATGTCATAGCCAATCTCAACCCTTTATCTACTCTTTCATCATTACATGCTTTCCCTTTAGTGATATCTAACGAATCTCCAATTCATCACATGTATTTTCCATTTTGGACGTAAATCCTTAAGTAAATGCATGTAAATAGCATTAAAATGTACAAAAGAACTGGCAATATTTAACCTAGGAATATTGTACAAATACATGCAATTAATCCCAAAATAAAAGAACAAAGGAAATAAAAGATAAAAATGAAGTACCAAAAGAAATGAATAACTATAGAACTCGAGACCAAGGCAATAATTACTTGGTCAACCAAGAATAAAGTGGGGGGAAGGCCAAACTAATTGTATAAATAACACACACAAACCCTAATTCAGTAACTCAAAAATAGTCAATAATCATATTTTGCATTATACACACTCAAAATAAAGAAATGTTCAATATGAAAATTGTGCATAAAACTACATAGAAAAATACAAAAATATTTATACATGAAAAAAATGGACAGTGTGACTACGACACAGATGAAAAAGACGCAAACTAAACTTTAATGGCAAATATCTGCTCCATATAAACTCAAATTTCATTATACTCACTTTTATTATTCATAAATTTTCATAAAATTTAATTATTTATCTAATGAAGGTGATTCACTAAAAATGAAGTTTAGACGCAAAAGTTAGTTTTTTGGGTCCCATTGTCTCATATACTTGTATATTTTATTCATTTCCTTGATTCCTCGTATTTTTACCTTTCTTATATTTTTATATAATTTTAAATGCTATTTGAAATATATTACTAATATAAACACAAAATAAAAGAAATAAAAAACACACTAAAATAAATAAAGTATTAAAATATATAAGAATACTATACTTACAATATATACCCTTATTTATTTAAGTGCATCAAAAATTATTAAAATAAAAGGAAAATATGTAAATTTGTATTTAAATCTATTATAAATGTATAAGTTATATATAAGAAATTAAAGAATACAAAACAAAAATATAGTACTTAACAGGTATTTATATATTTACACTTATACAAATTAGCCCCTAATAAAATAAAATTTAAAAATAAATATAAAAATCAATAAAATAATGCATAAAATAATAAAAATTTTATATGTTTTGAGATTTAATTAATTAAATCATTTAATATGTATTATTTAATTAATAAAGTTTTTTTTGTTGTCTTTTTGTGGCCTACATGGACCAGTGGGGCGTGGGTGCGGGTTGACCTCGGTCAACTCCCCGGTCTTCATTGGTCTACACCCTATTAGATGCCTACCACCTGCTTTCACCAAATTATGCTTTGTACACTACCCAATCCTTGTTCCATCACGTGTGGCACTCATCTTCCTCGTACATCATTGAGTCACGTGAAAACCATAGCTTTTTGGACTCCCTTGCCTTGTTCTATAAATAATACCTCTCCTCCTCCTCTTCGTCCATTTTTGGTCGTTCCCCTTCTGATTTTCATGTGACCTCTGGTTTTGCCCTAAGGTGATTGACCTTTGTGACATTAGGTGGTGCTCTACATTCCACAATAAGGAGGATGTTGATCATGGGAGGTTCCACCCATCGCTGGAGCTTCACTCCGATGATTTTGCTTCGTAGTTTCCAGGTATGAGCCATCCATTTTAACCGCTTTCTAGGTAGATTTCAACTCATGTTTTCACGTACAGTCAATATTTCATGCATTTACTTTGTTTTTAGTTTAGATTTTAGATTTTAAGTTCGCTAGATCTCTAGAGCTCATACCATTATTTCCATCCATTCCAGCCATGTTTCGACCATCAACCATCACCACCTCATTCCCCTTCACTTTTACTCCATCTAGCTCACCTCCAATCCCCTTGGTTTAGCCTATATAAAGGTATCAAGTCTCCTTCCTCCACTACCGTTGATGGCCCTCCGCTCGACTCCATCTCACATCGAATCTATCTTATAAAAGCCCATATCGATTCACCCATGCTTTGTCCTTCTTTCTATGTAGGTACAACATCTAGAAGAACCCAAGTAAAGGGTTGTTGTCCCAAGTACAACACTCCTAAGTGCTTTGAACTCTCACAAGCTCCAGGATCGTATCATTAGGACCCGGATACATTTGAGCACTTCATTAGTTGAGGACCACCACCATGAGTCTATAGAAGTACATCAGAAGCATATGAGATCGTCAGAGAAGCATGCTAAGCCATATCAAAACTCCTACCCAACATCATCTTCCCCTGTTCTTAGAAGATAAGCTATAGTTAGATAATTTGGTCATTCCAATTTCAATACCCACCATCTGATTAAGAGAACCATCTACCATCAGATGCTTTATAAGATCTAATATAATTCATTGATCAACGAAGGGTTTGGTGTGATCACGACTGTCCATGCATATAAGTGAAATCATCCCGATTGTCCATTGGCATGCTATTAAGGGGTATTTTGTATTATAACTGCTTCATATTTAGTAGATTTTATTTAGTATTTATGCTTTCAATTACTTTGTAAAAATTTCGTATAAATTACACACAAGACCTCATAGTTTTATATGTTTACAATTAGGTCCATGCCACGTCAACTCACATGTCATCTCACATAGGGTACTTTTTTTGAAAATAACATAGAGGTCCCTATAGTCTGAGGACCTGCTAAAAAAATTTAAAGTTTATGTTAATTGCAAACAAGTCCTTATAAATGTAGCTTTTAATTGCGTATATTTATTTTTATAAACATTTTTACTAGTCCAAAAATTATAAGAAATTAATTTAAGTGCATGCTACTGTGCTTTGTCATATATATTATTCATCAAGCATTTTAAATTATTTTCCTTTTTATCGAAAATAAAAAACAAGCTTTTTATTCCCTGTCTAACTATTAACTTTCAAAAAATTTATAATATCTATATTATTATATAATCGACCTTTAGACAAAAATACTAAAAATACAAAAAGAAATACTTAACAATTACAAAAACCTAAAAACGCTATAAAAATTAGAAAATTTTCATCTAAAATCCAAAAAAATGATTTTTTGTAAAATATTTTCTTTATTAAATATAGTATTTATTAGAAGATGTTTGGGGAAATTTTGACCATATTATGTTTTTTAATAACCCTAAACATTTGGCCTATTTATTTTCGCATTATTTTGTAAATTTTAATATTTTTAAAATAGATAAAAGTAGAAGTCTATTAAAAAGAAAAAAGAGAAAAACATCAAAAATAGAAATTATTTTGATATTTTAACTATATTTATGCTTATTTCAATTATAAAGCCCTATATATACTATACACATATCTTATATAATACATATTATACTACTATTATATAAATATGTATATATATTATAACTTTAAAATAAAAAAATTAAAATTTTACAAAATAAAAAGAAAATAAAAAATCATAAAATCATAAAATAAATATATTAAAAACCCATAAAAATTGGAAAAGATAAAAAGTACAAAAATATTATTATTAATTATTATGCATATCCTTCATTGTTCTCAGTGGTTCAACGTCTACTTCTTGTCTACTATACACATATTTGTAGGGTATAATAAATTTCACCTCAACTTGTTCTCATTGCATACAATGTTGTAGTTTGATTATTGATTTATTTGGATTGACTGGGTACCGAGAGCTGATAGAGGGTTTGATACAACGATTATCGGATCCGATCTGTCGAACACCATAGGCTCCTCCAAGAACGAATGTTTTATTCCGTGATTCATTTGGATCGTAGAATGGCACCTTTGTTGGGAAGAAACATATAGGATAGGTAGTGTACTTTTTACCTGCATAATTATCTATTTTTATTTCTTTAGTTGATTAATTCTTTATTTATTATAATTATATATATTTGTTGACTTTCTGTGAGGATCTGCTATACAAGGATGGTCTTCTAATAGACCGAGACAACCAAGCAAAGTGGAGGCATGCCCCTTCTTGGTTGGCTGGCAGGAGAGAGCAGAAGAGGAAATTGAGGAGTAGAGAAGAGTAGAGCAGAATTAGCGTAGCTCTATTTTTACTTTTTTATTTTGTAAGAGAGATGGACATTTGTAATTATTCTAATAATAACATAGGTTAACTCTTTGTACACTTGGATACTCACAGACCCATTTCATCAGGTTTTTGTTCACTTGGGATGTCTGTTCTATTTTTGTTGTATTTTCATCACTTCTATTTTTGATTCTCCTTATTTTCTCTTTATTTTATATTTTTCTCATTTTTTTTAGGTTTTTGCTTTCTTTTCCTTGTTCAGTTTAAATGGGTAGATTTAGGTCAATACACATAATAGATTCTTGTACCTATAGATTGTTGGACTTAGTTAAAATAATAATTCTTTGCTTCCAAAGTAGAAGTTCCTGCTAGGACAGTTCTTTCTTTCACACATATATGATAGATTTATTTTCATACGCAAATCATATTGCATGTAGACTGTTGAAGTCAGGTATAAATCCCTATCTCTAGCATTTACATTCATTAATCTTCATGCATCGGCTTTTCTGAATTCCTTCCCCTATCTCTTGGACTTGGGCAATAGAAGAAATAAGAAAAGTTGTTGGACTTTTTTTTCAAAAAAATCAAAAACGTGATAACCGGTAAAATTATTACTGCTAACTGATCTCAACCCTAAAACTAAACGGAATGACAAATATCAATGTTTTGTGGATAGTAACACCTTCAATGTCACATGTACACTCCTGACTGAGTAAGGCACATACATATAAAGAACAGAGCCCCCAACCCTAGACCTTTACTTTAAGAACTTGGGTTAGCTCTTGGATCATGTTATTGTTGAAAGCACTTGCATCTGACCTTATATGAAATGGTTCAGTGTTTTAGTAGGCAGTTATGCCGACTCGAACACAACCATTCTAGGATGTTGCACCTGTGAGCTTGTAAATAATTTCTTTGTCACCTAACTATAAAAACATAAAGATAAAAGATCGAACCCTCATGGTCTTCATAGTGTTAAGTTCGTGAAACAAGGGGTTTTGGTTTGTGTTTGTTTTTTCTATGCTTGATCATTATGTGCGTATGCATCTCATTCCATTCATATATTGACTTGACTATCATGATCTCCCTCATCCCGGCCTTTTGAAAACTGAGATTGTTGACTGGAGAAACTTTTATCTAGACTTCATGGATTTATCTCTTTCTGCTCCAGTTGGTCACCTCCATTTTCTTAAGAGGAGTATTATCAAGATTTTTCTTTTTGTCCATACCCTAAATAACCCTATCGAGATGGACTCTCCTCTCTAAGGGCCCCACCGGCAACCTGCACTCCTGCAATGTCAGCCATTGAATTTTGAGTACCCGCCCTCACCATTACATTACCTACCATCACCCTCACACGATGCTACCATGTTGGATTGTCCTCCCTTGGAACCATCTCTTGACTACATGACCCAGTTAGTGGGAAAATGTAGAAGAGGATAGAGACCCTCATCAAACATAATAAGATCCACATTGTCGCTCCACCTTCTGGTAGGATGGAGTCACGAGAGGTCACCCATGGGTGATCACAATCACTAAAATAAAAAAAATGAGCAATATATAAATACCAAAAAGGCAATAATGGGAGATACCTATCCAGGACAGACCGTGAGGAGAGGGCACCTATACAACCCACTTTACCCATAAATACGCATACCACAGTTCCCACCACCCTACTTATCAAGGATGGCCTTGTATAGCCTTCTAGTCACCCTTGTGTACATGACGATTATAACCTCTTCCCGGATCGGGAAGAAATAAAAAATATGAAAAAAAATACATTATATGAACATGAAGTAGTGGATGCTATTCATGTTATCATTGAAGTCCTACTTTGCCAGGCCTTAGACTTTTCATCTGCATTCAAGAAAAAGAAGAGGCGTTGTAGGACTGAGTGAAACATTCTTACCATGGCCACTGCCCACGCTATCACCCATCGTCTTCCCAATAAGAAAGTGGACACGGGTACATACTTCATTAGTTGTGACTTTTTTACCACCATTTTGATCACCCTCTCCTTAAAAGAGGCACATAGATTAATATAATACCCTCATCACTTGTCGATACACTCAATATCAGGCCTTTTAAGAAAACCATGATGGTTTGTCAATTGCGAACCAATCAATAAAGAGGCCGAAGGGTATTCTTGAAATCCTTGTCATTAGATCTAGGGAATGAGCTATAGTGTTGATTTTATTGTATTTTTCATGGAGAGCTCCAACTCTATGGAGCAACAACCTTTCCTTGCTACTGTAAAGGCTGTTATTGATTATTGATCTGGAGAGATACGCTTCCAATCCCACAACGAGAGTGTTTTGATTGAGACGATCATTACATCAAATGCCACTCAAAAACCCATCCCTAATAATAGTGTACCTATGTTAGCCAATTAAAAGGACTATGACCATGTTTCTGAAATCAGAGATGTTTGTTTTAGCCTAGGTGATACTAAGATCAAAGAGTTCCACTTCAAGGGGAAGACTCAAAAAGCACATACCTCTGTGTTCCCTCCTCTTGTATGTAGACTTGTGCTGATGAGATCCACATAATTTACACCATGGATACTTTACAACATAGGCAAAAAAAGTGGGGACTTCCAAGGCTGGACATGACCTTACTTCTTCCACTGATGAGTTCGTACTTTTTTATTGTGAGACCACCGAGGATCCCCACCACGTTGACCCTGATCGAGCTTCATTAGCTATTGACCCCGATATGGACCTGCACTTTGTTAGATCCATTCCTTAGCGGTCAAACAAGAAGGTAAATTTCGACCTTCTTGATCATTGTATATTCATCGCCATGTAAATATACTCTTTTGTTTCTTTCATTATGTCTCCTGTTTCTCTCGCCGACCTCAATCCGTGTGTTTGCCTCGCTTAAGATGTGCTTTATCCTAACTATAGGAGAGGTGTATGTGTCAAGTCTTTTTTACTTGTTTTCATCACTCCTTTCATAGCTTATAACTAGAGATCTCTTACCCAAAGTATAGGGAGAGTGGTGATATTCATTCTCTTGTTTTTATTTTTCATATCTTTCGGTCCCATCGCTTTTGTCCTCATTTGTTGATGTATATTCTATACTTAGAGACCTTCTACACTAAGTATAGGGGGAGACACAGCGAGTCGTTGATTTGTCCATTCTTATCCTTGATAATCCCTGTTTTGTATACAACATGTTATTCTTTGGATTGGATGATCCTAAATATAGGGGGGATTATCAACTTCTTATTTTTTATTTAGTCTTTGTTGTATATATGTTTTTCTATATAGATCATGAGTTATATCTTCCTTTATTTCTCTTCGATTACTATGACATAGTTCTCGTTAAGTATTTGGATGGCATATATACATTGTATATACTTTCGAATTTTCAATAATATGGCTAATATACTAGTTTGATCAGAGTATACAATAAATCAACCGTAAAGAATACCATATATATAACTTTTAAACATTATTCATAAATAAGATAATTAAATTTGTCTAAATATATTTTGCAAAATAATTTGAAATATGGTTGTAAAATGCCTTGAAAAACTTTGAAATCATTTGGTAAAATATTTTCTAATATTTGTAAAAATATTTGTATATGTCTGTAAAATTTTGTTTCATTTCTTTAAATAAATGTTTTGAAAATTACTTTTTAAATGATTTGTAAAATGATTGTGAACTACTTTGAAAAATCTATTTGAATATTAGAAAAAACTTTGAAAATGATTTTCAAACTTTGTAAATATTTGTATTTTTTGTAAAAATTGGTTGTTATATAATATTTTCAAAATGTTCGTAAAAATGTTTTTTATTTATTTTGAAAACCTTGTGTATAATAAATAAAAACCCTATTAGCATTGTTTTTATATGACCCTTCTATATAGACATGTGAATAACAACTATTAATTAACTTATATACAATTTCCCAATGTAAAAATCCCCATCTAATTCTTGTAAACATGTACGAACTCCCATGTAAATATTTATGCATACATCTTTCACTAAGCTTTATTAAAAATCACAAAAAATTTCAAAAAAATCAAAACTTATAAAAAATTTGCAAAATGTTATCAAAGTTCAATAAAAAATTGCAAACGTTTTCAAAAACTCATGAAAAGTTCAAAATAAGAAAATATACACCACAAAAATATTTGCATTTGCATTTTTCAGAATGATGTAGACAATTAAACAAGCTTAAATAAAGTTTGAAGATTGGCGCTTGGTCTAGAACTTAATCCACTTAACTTTAGAGGAGCTTGTAAAGGACTGGAATTGGAATGCTTCAGGTCATTGTCACTTAATTCTTTAGGTTCCATGAGACTATGCTCATAAGTCGATTCGATGTGTTTAACTAGAACCTTTCATGTCATCCATATGACTTTTGATATAATGGCTCGACTTGAGACCTCATACTTAACATGTAGCTCAACCAAGATTGATTGTTTAAATAACTTGGAGTCTAAGTCGGGACGAACTAGGTTGCTTCATCAAGGGTGGCTCAGGAACCATTCTTGGTGACTATCGAAACAAGTTCTTCAACCCCATGTGTATATGGTAGCATGGACATCTAACATCTAGAGATAGGATTGAAATAGAGCTTCATATGAGGAATGACCTATTAACAATTTTTCCAAGACCCCAAAACATGGATGAAACAAAAGATTCTATATCTGTTAGGGAAAAATAATAATGCAGAGCAATGCCATACAAAGGAATATCCATAAAGAATAATATACCAAAAATTGCAAAAAAATGAGTTTTTAGAAAAGGCATACTTCTTGGTGGAGACTCGATCACACTGATGAAACTTCACAAGGAAACATGACTATACTTATCCATTTCCACTTCTTTTCCCTTTATTTTAGCTTTACCCCTACTTTGTTGTGAACTATCATGTATATGAACTCAGAAGGAAATATACATCTCCTCGAGGATGAGTTACCAAAGGAGGAGACTACTTGGTAGTTTAGTTGTTTGTCTGTGAAGAGCTAACAAAACACACGCACATGGTACCTGTCATTTCAAGGTTACGAGAGTATATGTCTGAAAGTATGGTTCTTACAAGGCTATTGAGTTGAACTGAATAGAGGAACATGGAACCTAGAGGATATTCTTTCACAATTCCTAATCTTAATGTGGTTCCGAACAGACTTAAAGTCTAAAGATCTTAATTGACTCTAAACTTCGATTTTATTTAGATAAGTTTAAGAGTCAATTTCTTTTTTTATTTTTTTTGTTATGCGTTCATTAGCATAAGTGTTCGATAGGGACTAGGGCAAGTATAGGTGGCGGTGAATATCCATTACATCACTTGTATTCTTTCATTTTGGCCTTCGATCTTTAGTTAAATGCATGAGAATAGAATTAAAATGTACAAAATATATTTAACCTAGAAAAACTTTACAAATATGTGTATTAAATCACAAAATAAAAGAACAAGGAAATAAAATATTAGTATCAAAGATACTGAATGACCCTAGACCTCGAGACCAAGGCAGTATGGACTTGGTCGACCAAGAATAAAGTAGGGGGAGATAGGACCCAATTAATTGCACAAAGAACATGCACAAACCCTAATTCAATAACTCAAAGATATCCAGTAATCACTCGTTTTATTTTGCATTATAAACACTCCAAATAAAGAAATGTTGAACACGAAAATTATAAATAAAAATACATTGAAAATACAAAATAATTGCACATGAAAATAATGCATAGTATTGATGGGACACACATATGAAAAAGTCACAAGCTGGACTTCAATGACCTATGTCTACTCCATATAAACTCAAAATTCATCCAACTCCCCTTTATTGTTCATAAAACTAAATTATCTATCTAATGACAGTGTTTCATTAAAAATGGAGTTAAGATGCAAAGGATGGCATTCTAGGTCCCATTGTCCCATATACATGTATATTTAACTTATTTTCTTTATTCTTTCTATTTTTACCTTTCTTATATTTTTATATACTTATCAATATTATTTGCAATATATTAAAAATATAAAAAAATAAAACAAAAAATACTTAAAAATAAACAAGGTAATAAAATATATAGGTATATTATACCTATAATATATACCCCTATTTATTTAAGTACATAAATAAAATTAGAAAACTAAATTAAAATATGTAAATATGTGTTTAAATATATCGTAACTATATAAAATTGATATATAAATATATAGTAATAAAATTAATAATACAAAATGAAAATAAAATATGTAAAATAATGGTATTTATTCCTATATATACTTGTAAAAATTAGAACCAAATGTACTAATTAAAATAATAAACAAAAATATCCATAAAATAGTAATTAAAATAATATAATTTTGTATTTATTTGGGTTATAATTAATTAAATCATGTTATATTTATTATTTAATTAATAAAGGTTTTATTTTTGATTTTACCTTTGGTGGCCTATGTAGACCAATGGGGCACGAGTGTGTGTTGACCATGTTCAACTCCCCAGTCTTCGTAGGCATGCACCCTGACAGATACCTACCACCTGCTTTCACCAAATTATCATGTCTCGCACAGTGTCTGATCCTTGTTAGCTTCTTCATGAAAAATCAAATTGATACAAGCCTCAATCATGTGTTACTCTCATTTTTCTTCATACATTCATCGAGTCACGTGAAAACCCTATCTTTTCTCACACCCTTGCCTTGTTCTATAAATATTCTCCACCTCCATTTTTAGGCACCCTTGACTTTTTCTATAAATAATCTCCTCCTCCATTTTTGGTCGTTCCCCTTTTGTTCTTCATATGTCCCCTTGGTTTTGCCCTAAGGAGCTCGCCCTTAGTGACAATATGTGGTGCTCTGCATTCCACAACAACGAGGAGGTTGGTCGAGAGAAGTTTCACCCAGCGATAGAGCTCCTCTCCTAATGATTCTTCTCTTTAATTTCCTGGTATGAGATGCCCCCTTTCACTACTTTCTAGGTAGATTTCAACTCATGTTTTACCTCTAGTCGTTATTTCATGCATTTATAGTGTTTTTAATGTAGATTTTAGATTTTATGTTCACTGAGGATCTAGAGCTCTGGCAATTGTTTCTACACATTCTAGCCATGTTTCGACCATCGAACCTCACCACCTTTTTTCACTTTGCTTTTATTCCATCCATCTCGCCTCCATTCCCCTTGATCAGCCCTAGATCAAGAGACCGAGTCTCCTTCCTCCACTACCATCGGTGACCCTACATCCCGCACCATTTCACGTCGAATCCACCGAATAAATGCCTAGCTCGCTTCGCGTGTGCCTTGTCTTCTTACTATACAGATATAGTGTCTGGAAGACCCCAGCTGAGGAATTGTTAACCCAAGAACAATACTCCTATGTGATCCAAACTCTCACAACTCTAGGCCCCTATCGTTGGAGCCCGGATCCATTTGAGCACTCCATCTGGTGCAGGATACCTCCAAATTCTATCGATTACATTAGTATCCAAGGATACAATTGGAGAAGCCTACTGAGCCATATCAAACCTCCTCCTCAACGTCGTTCTTCCATGTTCTTGAGGAAGAGCATCTACCATCAGATAAGTCGGTCACTCTAGTTTTAATACCCACCATCCAATCATGAGCACCATATATCGTCAAATGTGTTAGTGGATATGATCCGATCCATTGATTGATGAAGGGGTATGGCGTTATCCGAAGCATCCATGCATATAAGTGAAATCATTCCGACTGTCTATTGTCATGTTATATAGATGTGTTTTGTACTGTAACCCCTCCGAATTTTAACAATTTTCATTTAATATTTAATCTTTTTTTGTAAAACTTTTGTGTAAATTACACAAATGACCTCATACTTTCAGTTATTTACTATTAGATCCAAGCCACATCACCTTACGTGTGTCACACGTGAGGTACTTTTTGTGAAAATTGTTTAGAACCCCGTACAGTATCAAGACCGATTAATAAAAACATTTAAGGTTTTCTTTATTTGCAAACAGTTCCATGTAATTGTATTTTTTTTGTATATATTTCTCTTTATAAATATCTTTACTCCTCAAAAAATAGTAGGAAAATTATTTTAAGTGCATGCTACTATGATTTATCATATATATTTTTTCCAAACAATTTAAATGGTTTTTCTATTTACTAAAAATCAAGAACAATCTTCTTATTCCATGTCTCACTATTAAAATTTTAAAAAGTATAAAACCACCTTTAAAAATTCAAAAATATATATATTCTACTAGCAGACCAAAAATCTGTAAAAAAATACAAAAAGAAAATCTTAAAATTTGCAAAACCCTAAAAACATTACAAAAATAAAAAAATTCGTTTAAAATAATAATGTTTTTTATTTTATATTTTTCTTTATTCTATATAGTATTTATTTTAAAAAATGGGATATTTTGACCCTAGTATGTCTTTTTAAAACCAAAACCATTTAGCTTATTTATTTTTGTGCTATTTTGTATCTTTTAATACTTTAAAAACATAGAAATTAGAAAAAAATATAAAAATTTAAAAATAGAGAAAATATCATAAATAAAAAATTATTTTTGTATTTTTAGTATATATAACCCTATATATACTGTATATATCTTATAGTACTTGTATAATACTTATTATTACTAATATTATATATAAATATATATTATATCTTAAAAATAAAAATAAACTAAAAATTGCAAAATAAAAAAGAGGAAATAATAGGTATAAAATAAAAATTCATAAAAATTAAATTAATAAATAACCCACGAAATTAAAAAATATAAAAAGAATAAAATTATTATTATTGATTACTTTAATTATTAATAATTATACATATCATTCGTTCTTCTTAATGTTTCGACTCTACTACTTGTCTACTATACACATCCTTATAGGGTATAATAAATTTCACCTAACCTTGGTCTTATTGTGTACATTTTTGAGGGCTGATTGTTGATTTATTCCATTGGGTATCGAGATTCAAGAGTGGGCCGATATAGCAATTGTTGGATCCAATTTGTCGGACACCATTGGCTCCTCCAAGATCAGATGTTACATTTGTCGATCCATCCGGATCGTCACTATCCAGATCAAATAGTGGTCAAGCTCCAAAGGATGACTTGATTGGGTTATAGACTATAACCGTATAGTATTCAACTAGGTTGTGGTGATTGCTTTCGACCATAATGCCTGGACTAGACGAAGAAGCATGTTCTAGGTCAACTTCACATTTAGATATAATAATCAAGACTGCATTATTTAATGAATATCTTGAGGAGAATATCTATAGAGAGGAGCCCATTGCTACATAATTGAGGAAGGCAAATTGTACATGATGAAAAACTCCATCTACGGGCACAAACAAGCTTCTCAAAGATAGAACATCATATTCAATGAAACCATAAAGAGTTGTGATTTCATTGAAAATGCTAACGAGCCATATGTGTACAAAAAGCTTAATGGAAGCACCATAGTGTTCATTGTGCTTTATGTATAAGACATACTTATCATTGGGAATGATATAGGGATGATGACTAATGTTAAGATCTGGTTCTCCCATACCTTTGAGATGAAAGATCTTGGATAAGCATATTACATCTTAGGTTTGAAGCTATGCAGAGATGGAGAAAAAAGGATTTTGAGACTATCATAACAAGAGTTCATTAAGAATATCTTGAAAATGTTATTAAACTTGTAAGCCTTCGCCACCCATTAATGATATAAAAAGTTATTATTTTATCATGTCCATCTAAAGTGAATGTTTGTGAATGCTCTTAATTTTAAGACCCCTTTATACAATTAACATGCGATATTTAATAAAGATCTTCTATCCAAGAAAAAGATGGCAATCTTTCTCTAACGGCATAGTTCCGATCGACTTATTGATGCAAGTCCTCTACATTGGAATAGAGATTCAAAAGTCTTGGAATAATTAATTCAAAGGGTTGACTTGATGAGGTCGAGATAAATTAAGACTTGAATCATAACTGTCACGGACAGGATCACATGCTTCGACCAGAGAGAGATATACATATATATGCTTGATTATGCACATTTGATAGACCAATATGTCGGTGACCTAACCAAGGTCCATATAGCTAATTGTTGATGTGAATATGAAGACATAGGAGAAGTATGATGTCTCAAAAGAATCATACAGGTTCATAGTTGATGAACTAGGAGACAAAGCTTGCTCATGAGATAATTGGTATCATAATGAATTCCATGCATCATCGTCTCGTTTATGAAATATTAACATATGCTTTTAGAAATTATATGATTAATATTGATGCCCAATCATGAAATGAAAAATCTATTGATATCGAAGAAGACAATCCCATTAGGATTTGAACTTCAGATGTATCAAGTCTTCCATTATGAACAATGAATGAGTATTGGGAATATTTAGGGTTAGATCTATCTTAATAGATCATTTACCATGATACTTCCATTCCAAGAAAATGATAAAACTGGACTGATTCTAGTAGCTCCACTTCTTAGCTCAATGATTTGAGAATTAATTAGATCAAGTATTATCTCATTTGAATCTAGTGTCTAGTTCCTATTCTAATTTCAATGTCCAAATGTTGGAAAGTGAAATGATGATGGGAATAGAAATAAACACACTCCTTGAGCTCATTTTCAAAACTCCAAATTGTTTGGATTATGATTAGAAGTGGTGAAGGAAGCTGGGTTCAACTCATTGAGGCATTCCCTAGCTCATGGAGAGTGTGATGTGTTTCGTTGAGCTCACTTAGAGTATGAATTTGTTCAGCTGGAGATCAACATTTGTAGATGATGTACTTTGTTAAAAGTGGTATAAATCCTGAAATTGGATAGTTATCCAATTTTCAAGTTACTATACATGGATAATATTATCTCCTCGACATTATCCCCATGTATCTACATTTGTATCTCACGAGTCGTAAATAGATTCGAACTCGTACTATGTGATATCAATATTAAGATAATAATTTTTATTACCATATTCAATTTTCTAGAAGGATAAATTTATAAATATGATTCAAAAATATAATTCATTAATTAATATGAATAATGATTCCTAATAAATAATATTTTATGATTCGTATAATTACTTCAAGGTACATATATGAATATGATTCACATTGGATTTTAAATGTTACATTCTTTATTTGTATTTATGAATATGATCCATAATCTATGAGGGTATTTCTCATAAAATTATCAATTATGATAATTAGATTTTCGTAATAATAACTAAGCAATAAATTCTAATGATGGTAATAGGAGGCATCCACTGATAAACATGTAGCACCCCATCCTAACTGGATTAGGATCTCAAATTGTTGATTATTTTTTTATACTATTTATTACATGATTTAATTGGTAATTAAAATGAGATAATTCAACTCCAATCTATTCATGAATAAGTATTAGATTATATCCCTTGATCCTCTATCCTATAGACACCATGGAGGAGGTATACTATGAGGAGAGTACTCCTCATAGACGTCCTCCATCGCTACAAAGGAGAGGGCAGTGACTCTCTTTCAAAGCATTCATGTTCCTCCTAATAATTATTTTTCCCAGAATATTAAACAAAGATAAGAGTCTTGAGAAATTATTTCTCTTAGACATCTAGTCTCTTTCACCCTACAGTACGCATTATCAAGCATCTATTCTTCTCTCCATTATCGTGGACTTGTGGAGGAGGAGATCATCTCCTCCTCCATGCCCTCATGTGTGAACAAGGATTGATTTCATAAGATGAAATCAGGAGCTAGATCATCCTCGTGTGGACAAGTTCAAGAAGTTGACATCGAAGTTCATGGGAAGCTACGTCACTCATCATCATGCCCATAATAGAAGTAAGCACATATAGGACTTGATTCAGGAGGTCTCGTGCTTTAGAGACTTACGCTTCAAGAGGTAACTCTTATCTCTTTCTAATGTTTATCAGAATATGTAAAATCACTTAGGAAAATTATTTCCCGAAAATTAATGGTTTCTTAAAGTACAAAATCGTTGTGCTGAATTTGCTAGTTCATGTGATGAGCATATATTATTTTATGCAAAATATTTGCTAATTTACACGTTTCCATGATGCAAAGTAGTAATTAATTTCCTTAAATTGGCATAAGAGACATGGTTTGAAGGATTTGGATTGCATCCACGTTTTTTGAACAATCGATCACAAAATCCCAATCATCAGGAATATTGTCTTGCAATAGTTTTAATGATTTGAATACTTCGACGATTTTCAGAGTTGCTAAATTCTTGACGAATATCCATTTCATCACCTTTATTCTTCAATTTTAGCCTTTGAACCTAGCTAAATGCATGCACATATCATTATTTTACATAAATTAACATTCATTATTTATTGCAAAAATATTGCATAAAATATGTTGCTTGAAGCCAAAAGAAGAAAAGAAAAAAAACTAAAATTAGAAAGGTAATTTATGTCCCTAAACTTCGAGATCTAAGCATATTGATGACGGGGTCGACAAGGAATAAAGTTGGTGAAGATAAGGGAAAAATAACAATAAATGTAATTTTTGTTCTTCCATAATTTATTTTTTGGACCCATTTTATTCTTTACAATTTATACCACAAATCAATAAACTTTGCATAAGTAAGTTGTAGATAAAAATACATAGAAAAATCCTAAATTGATTTCACACAAAAAAAATACACAGTGTATATTTTATACTCAGAATAAAATTCCAAAACGTAAATTTTCCAGACCCACATCTTCTCGATATGAACCCAAAATTCACCAAAATCAATTTAAATCTATATAACTTTTTATTATCTATTTAATGAAGGTAGTTTCACTTAATTTGGAGTTAAGATGCAAAAGTTAGGCCTTGGACCCCTATTGTACTATATACCTGAATAAAATATATTCTTTATATAAAATAATAAAAATAAAGAATACAGGCTAAAAATAAAATACCTAATATATAGGTAAATATACCTATAAATATACCTTTAAAAAGTAACTTCTAAAAAAATTCTAAAAAAGTAAAAATCATATTAACATACTTCATAAAATAATAAACATATTTATGTTTTAAATAAAATTAAAAATTCATTTCCTAATTTAATTTGATTATGTTCTAATTTAATATCTTTTTTGTCTTGTTGCGGGTGACATGGCCCAATCAGGGCCCATCACCCGTTGACCTGGGTCAACTCTCTGACCAATGTTGTAGGCCTGTTAGAATACTACGCCCACCACTTTTCTTGATTTTCCATCTTGATAGACTACTCGAGGGCTTGTACATACTTCATGACTTGTCTTCCCTATTCATCCTAGATTCACACCAACTCCATGCCTAGGCCCAAGCATCATCGATACACCAGTGATACCTAGGTCAACTTCCATCATTCATCACGATGCACATAGACCTCCTTACTCCATTTTTCAAATTAAATCCCTTTTCCCTACATCATCTCCTTCTTTTGTGTCCAAGATCTTGTGCGAGGTGACAGACTGTTTGCTCAACACTTAGGAGGATCGAGGAGGCAATTTAGGAGGTTCATTCCAGCATCTTTGCCGCTGACTGACATGAGGTACTCATCTCGTGGCCCCTGTCGCTTGAGGTCTAATTTCCCTTTGCTTTTATGTAGATTTTAGTTATTGTGATTCGCCCATGTTCCGACTCCACCAGACACCTCATTTGTTTGCCACTTCGCTTCTTTGTCTTTCACCCCATCTCGAACACTCAGATCCCCTTTGGATCTGGTATGACGATCTCCTTCATCCACCCTCATCGGGTATACACCGTCCATTACCATACCATCTTGAAATGCCACTAATAAAAGACCAGACATTTCCCCATGTGCTCCCCTATGTTATCATGCAAATACACCATTTGGAAGGGGGCATCCGATCCCCATATGATCTCAAGAACAGACTTGAGGTGACAAAGACCTCCAAGCTCCCTTTTGTGAGACCCAAACGTATTTGAGGAACGAAAAGGATTTGCAGCAGCAACAAGAATAAAGAGAGGCCATCAAAGTTTGCAAGTGGTCGGAGGAGCACGTTGCATCGAATCAAAACTCGCTTGCGATGAGTTCATCTCGTGTTCTTCTACCTGCCTCGTCAATCATCCGATCAAAGGTAATTGCTGGATCATTCAGGAGACATCGTATCTTCATAGCCTCAGTCGTAGGATCTCAATCGGAATCTAATCGCTGACTTCGAAGGAGAAGCGCTTTCGGCAGTTGAGGGGCGACCACATGGATAAGTGAGGACCATCAGCGGCTCGACCCATCATAGTAGGGGGTAAATTGCAAAATCTATACCCTGCCTTTTTATCTTTTTTATGTGATCCTGAAATTTATTAGCATGTTTAATTTTTTTAGAAAACTTGCATGTGAACCTATGTATTTATTTCATCTTGCATTTGGGTCCATGCAAGGTCACCCAACATGCGATCCCACATGAGGTGGCCATTGTGCAGAGATATTACAGATTTCTGTATTTCTGTTTAGTATTTAAACTTTCAGTTGTAATTATAAAATTGTGAGTATTTGCAAAAACATCCTTGCCTTTATTTTTAGTTGCAATTATATCGTTGCAAGTTTAATGATTTTTGTGTGTGTTCTCTATTTATTAAAAATAACATATATGTTCCAAATCCTGGAAAAATAGGTTTAAGTGCCTTCTAGATTACTCTTTCATGCCATATTTTGTATTTACATTTTAGGCTTTTACCAAATTTTTAAAAATAAAGAAGGCACAATTTAACCATGTTTGACTTAAAAATTCCAAAAAAATTATAAAACCATATTTAAAAATTCCAAAAATAGTATTTATTTGTTATCGTATTTTGTGCCTCGAGACCGAAAACCCTTAAAATAGAAAATAAAATGATTAAAAATTAACAAGCTCCAAATCCTTTATAAAATTATAAAAAATAACCAAAAATAAAAAATATTGTTATCTAATCTATAATTTTCTTTAGATTATTTATTATATATTATAATTGACTTTGAGAAATTTTGAGGCTTTTTGCTATTCTAAATCTCAAATCAATTAAGCCTATTGTTTAATCCATATTTTGTAATTTTTTGAGTTTAAGAATATATAAAAATTACAAAAATATATAAAATTTAAAAAACCGTAGAAATTATAAAAACATAAAACATTTTATTATGTAATTTTAATTATCTTATATTGTATATATAGTTATATATTTTTCTATATTATGTATTAAAAAGTAAAAGGAAATAAAAATCACAAAATATAAAAAAGAAAATTAAAAAATTAAAGATGATTAAAAAATAAAAAAAAATAAATCTATAAAATATATAAAATTAAAACTCACATGAAAAGAAAATAAAAATACACGAGAAGGAAAAATTTTGGATTTCACATTTCAATCTATCACGCCTGCTCCATGTATCCAACCTCTACACATACTTACACATGTACACACATTTGTAGAGTTATAATAAATTTTAACTCCATGATTTTATTTGCATTGCTATATTCTATTCCTGAAGTTGGGTTTCATGAGCAGTTATTATAGTGACGCTAATTGTGATTGATTAGCCAGCCCTCGCTGAAATCCTCTTCAACAAATGGTGTCGTTGTCGTGGAGCAACACTGCATAGATTGTGATTCATTGTTTCTTCTCTCATGTCTTCTTGCTTGCCTTTCTTATTTTATTTTCATTTTTATTTGGTATCATTTGTGAACCATTCTTACCTCTTTGTCTAATTTATCTTGTTGCATTGGACCACTACATGAGGGAGGATTTCTTAATAGGACATGTGGACCCTAGCAAGGCAGAGCCAGCATTCTGACTTAGTTGGTAGGAGAGAGCAACAAGGACAGACTTAGGAAATTTTGAAGAGCAGTCCACTTTGTATTTTTTTTATTTTTATTTGTAATTTGAAGTGAGAGAGCAACACATATAATTGCAATAATTTAGACTCTTGAAGACACTGCTACTTCACGAGGTTCATTTCTCAAATGATTTTTCACTTTGGGTCCTCATTAGTTTTGTCGTATTTTAATCACTTTTATTTTCCTTTGTTTTTTGATTTTATTTTTATTTGTTTTGTGTGATTGAGCCCTAGTTCTAGGATTTGATTATTGATAGATAAAGATCCAAAGCCAAAATTAAAGCACTTAACCCATAGTTCGTTTGGACTTAATCAGATCTAATTATTGATTATTTGGAATTGAGACCATGATCCACGAGAAAGCGCATACGACGGTTGCAGGATCCACTGTGGTAGGCACTGAGAGGTTTCCAAGACCAGATCTTAGGTTTCTTTTCTAGATAATTAGCATCCGGTGCTTTATGATAATAGCATATTCTATTCGGGTGATTTCATTGGTTGCATTGAATATAGTGTATGTTTCAATTCTTCTTAGCATCCTTGCATGAAGAGAGTTGGAGGCAAGATGAGCATTTCTACTTAGAATACATCATTGACTTCACTTGCATTGCTTTTCTGACTCTCTCCCTCTTATTTTTACATCATAGGATTAAAAAGTAATTCATACCTGGTTAGGACTTGTATATTTTTTATTGAAAATCCAAAAAAGTGATAATCAATAAATTTGGTATTGTTGATTAATTGCCCCTGAAATCAAAAGGAAAAATCATTATCTTGGAGAGAGAGAGAGAGTAAAACTCTCATTTTATTCTCATTTTATTTGCCACATACACACTAAAGACTAGTGCCCCAATCACATGCCTACCTACATGTTTTGACAACCACGTGAAATTCAACTAACTCTAAAATTAAAAAGATAAAAAGATCGAACTCTCACTATCATCATTGTGTTGAATAGGTGAATTGAGGGTTTTTTTATTATTTATATTTGTGATTGTTTATGTGCACAATTGACATTCTCTGTGCATCTTTATTGCATATCTTGACTTGACTTTCATGCTCTCCTGATCCCCTTATTTTATTTCAGAGATGGCCAATTGGAGTTATTTTTACACGGACATCACAGATCCTTCTTACATTCCAACGATCCACCTCCATTTTACTAGGAGGACTTTGCTCCTGATTCTTCTTTTTGTACATATCCGCCTAATCCACTATTCAGGCATTAGATTTTGAGTTTACCCATAACCACCACCCTCACATTTCCCACCTCACTCACCCAATACTGAGTTGTTGGCGTCACCTCTCATGAAGACAACTCTTAAGTACATGAAACAGTTAGTGGAGCAAATGAATCAGATGATTAATGCCTTACTAGTATAAATAACAACCATAATGTTGCTTCACCATCTAGTGATATGAATTCATTTGAGGACACCCATGAGATCTTGCAATAGCCCAAAACACAACAAATGAGAAAAATACAAAATTACAAAAAGAAATCGGGAAATACCTAGTCGAGTCAGTCTGTGAGGAGAGGGCACCCAAGACAGATCCTTTAACCACACTCACATTGACCACAATTCCTACCTTTGACCCCAAAGATGACCTTGTGCAAACTGCTCTTAGTCATCATTGTCTATATGATGATTCCGATCTCCTCCCTTGTATAAAGGAGATCCAAAATCTCAAAAAAATTGTTGACCGAACCTGAAGTGGTAGTAGCTATTCATGAGATTATTGAGGCCCCACTTTTCTAGGCCATGACCCAATTATGTGCACCCTCTCCCAAAAAGAGAAAACAACGATGTAGATCTGAGTGACACATTTTGACCATGGACACTGCCCATGCCATCACTCACTGTCCATCCACTAGGAAAGGGAACACTAGCACACTCCTTGTTTGATGTGATATTTTTGAATATTCTTGTGATCACACTCTCCTTGACAGTGGTGATTCAATTAATATAATACCCTTCTTACCGGTATAGTCTGTTCACCTAGGGCTTCTCAAGAAACCCAGGATGATTTGCCAATTTGCTAATGGATCAATAAACAGGTTGAAGAGTGTTCCAAAGAACGTCATCATTCATATTAAGGACATGAGCTTCAATGTTTATTTCTTTATATTGACCATGGAGATCTCCACCTTTATCGGGTGCAGTCCAATCATTTTGGGACAACCCTTCCTCGCCTCTATAGGATATGTTATAAATTATGGATATGGAGAGATACGCTTTCATTCAGATAGTGAGATAATTTTGACTGAAAAACCCACCACCGACCAGAGACCCACATTTGATGAGAGTGTTCTAATGCCAGCCGACCTCGAGGAGTATGACCTTGTTGCTGATATCAGAGTGGTTTGCTTTATAATGGATGATATTGAGACCCGAGGATTCCTCATTAGTGAATAAGACTCGGAAAGCATAGACCTTGGAGTTCCTCCTTCTGGTGCATGGAGATGCATTGATGACATTCATGGTATCTACACTATACACATTTTACAGTGGAGGGCATATTTAGGAGAGACTACATAGGCTAAATTTGACCTTACTACTTCATCAAGGAATTCGTGCCTTTCTGTTTAGACCAAGCCGAAACACCCCGGGCCGAACATCACCACACTATTTCCACCGAATAGTTCATGCCTTCCACTTCTGATATCACCGAATATCTTCATTAGGTTGATCCTGATCGATTTGTGTCATTGGAGGACCCCAATATCGACATGCATCTTGTGAGATCCATTCCTCAACGATCATGCAAGAAGGTTCGCTTTCTACCTTCTTAATCATTGTATATCCATCTCTTTGTACATATGCCTTCATTTTATTTCCTTTCATCTACCGTTTTTTCTCATCCGTCTCATTCTGTGTGTTCTGCCTTATTTAGGACATACTTTGTCGTCAGTATAGAGGAGGTGGATGAGTTAAGTGTTCTTTCTTCATTTTGTTTCATCAATTCTATTGTAGCCTATACTGTGGGATCTTTTACCCTAAGTATAAGGGGAGTGGTGCGTACATTTAGCCAACACAGTTTCTTTTCTTTTTATTGGTTTATTTTTAATGATACTTTTTTTAAGCCCGGTTTTCACAGCCCGGGTAGCTGTTTTTATTTAAAGCAAGAAAATATTACAAGTGGGGCCCTTCTTGGGGAAGTGCTTACAAGATTGACTCTAATAGACAACTAATCATGACAAAAGCTGAACAGCCACACACGGCTTCAACATAGAGAACAAAAGCTTTTCATTAAGTGGCTAAATAGGTCTGGCAGAGAGAGGGCCCAACCATTCAACAAGATCGGCTGTGGGATCATCATCCCAAAGGATTCCATCTCCCTTCCTGGAGAAATTATGAATTATTTTGTCTCGAAATACCCTGATTCCATCCCTAACCAAAGGGTTATGGTGATACTTTTTGAATCTTGCAATTTGCCTTGGGCCTTTGGCAACTTCCTTCTTCAACATTTTGAACTTTCTCTTAGGTTTTGGTTCATCTGAGGATACCTCCGTGTTGTTTTGGGAGGGAATTCGCTCAGTTGAGCAAGATGAGGAGGAGGCTTGTTTCTCTGTAGGAGCTCCTGAATCTCCTGAGCACGGGTGGACATTGTACAGCAGTTCCATGAACCGGCCAATTAGAGTTTTCAAGTGATTTTGAAACTCTATTGAAGAGCATTTCCCAGACTGGAAACTATTGAGCCAATAGTTGGTGAAAAGAGAGTTTCTTTCCCAAACAACTAATTCAAGACCGTATGTATTGTAGGCCATGTTTTTCACACCTTATTATGCCCAAAAGTTTCTTGGGCATAACTCTTGAATTATTAAAAAAAGAATCAGCCTTCAAATCTATTGATAAATTGGCTAATAGATCAGCAGCGTTGTTAGCCTCTCTGTACTGGTGTATAACTTGGGTGTGTGATTGCAATAGGCTTTTTGCTTCCAACCACCATTTCTTCAAACTCCAGGTGTTGCATTCATCTGAGCTCAACAAGTTGATGCAGAAGGTTGAATCCATTTCTAGGATAACATTGTGATGACCAAGTTCGTGGCATTTCCTGAGACCAACAACTGCAGCCCTCAGTTCTGCTTCCGAATTTGTACAATATCCTAAGAAGGATGAATAAGCAAAAATAAGGTTGCCTTCGTGATTTCTTAAAATACCCCCTCCTCTCGATAGTCCTGGATTTCCTCTCGAGGATCCATCTGTGTTGAGTTTAAGCATATTGACAGGAGGTTTGATCCATTTCAAGATCTTGTGAACTTTTTCCGGACTAGTAATGCGTACATCCAGATCTGATAAAAGCTGCACTTCGGCTTGATTTCTTACTCTATTACTCTTTATAAGTGATTTTAGACTGTAGAAATCCATATAAATGTGCCCCATAAAAACTTCCATAGAAGTACCTTTGATTTGATTTCTTCTCTTATTTCTCTCCTTCCAAATGGCCCATATAATAATCGCTGTTGAAAGTTTTTTAACCAGCTGTAGAGCAGTATCAATAGAGGTTGAAGAGAACATTGTGCTCAACCAATCAAAGAAATGTGAGCTCCACGAAAACTGTAGATTCAATGTATGAGCATACCAATTCCAACCAGCCTTTGCTAAATCACTTTCCCAAAACAGATGATAGGGAGTCTCTTCTCTGGGTTCTTTACAACATAAACATTTAGAGGGAAAGCTAAAACCAATATGTTTGAAATAATTATCGAGTGGGAGCCTATTAAGAAACAATTTCCATATAACTAATGAATACTTTTTCGGTATAAAATGCTCCCAAATACCTTTGCCCCAGCTAACCTTTGGGCTTTGACTCCTCACAAATTGCCAAGCCGTCTTGACAGAAGGGGCTCCATGTTTGGTATCAATCCATCTCTTTCTAGGTGGTTCATTTGATAACTGGAATTCTTGATGCAGAATATTTACTGAGAGCTCCTGGGGGAGCCTTAAAGCAAGAAGTTTTGTTCGAGAGATTGTAATACCTTCAAAAATGTCCTTCACTCTTTGTGTTGGCCTGTCACCAGGGCAGAGAGAATTTAAGGGCCCCTGTCGAAGCCATCTATCTTTCCAGAGGTTTAAGTTTCCATCTCCGAGTTCAAAAATGCAATTTTTGTCCAACAACTCCTCCGCTTTTTTGAGGTTCTTCCACCTTGCTGGGTTATATTTTCCAACTCCAGAGAGTTGTCCATATCTTTGCCTCATGAAGGAAGCCCATAATGAGTTTGAGTTTGAGTATGCCCAAGCCAACTTCATTCTCAAAGAAAGAAGAAAATCATTAAGATCCCTTACTCCCAGACCACCTTCCTCTTCAGGCTTGCAAATATTCCTCCACAGAACCCAGTGTTTATTAGTATGATCAGAACTTCCAGCTCAGAAGAATTTAGCAAAAATTTTATTAATTCTTGAAATAACTCCCTTCGGTATATCAAAGACCGACATAATATGTATGGGGATAGAACTGAGGACATGTTTGATTAAGACCAACCTGCCTCCTGGAGATAAGATATTTCGTTTCCATCCAGCCAGCTTTGCCTGTATTGAGTTAATGATATCCTCAAAATGAGATATCTTTGAAAGGCCTTGGAAAATCGGACAGCCTAAATAAGTGAAAGGGCATGATCCCTTTGAAATCCTTGAAGTCTCTGATATTCTTCGAATAACATTGGAGTGGACATTATGATTGACATAAAAAGAGCTTTTAGCATAGCTTATCCTCTGACCTGAAGCTTGTTCGTAAGTATGAAGGAAATCAAATAAGTTTGTGAGAGACCTTTTAGCACCATTTGTGAAAAGGATTGTATCGTCTGTAAACAATATGTGGGTTATAATTGGAGCATTCCTATGAGTAAAAAAGGGGGTACATTTTCTTTACAGAACTAGATTCGTGAGTCCCCTGCTCAACACCTCTTCTGCCAATATAAAAAGTGCTGGAGATAAAGGATCTCCTTGGCGTAGACCTCTTGAATTTTTGAACTAGGTTGTTGAAGACCCTTCTATAAGGATAGAGAGAGGCACATTACAGATACAGGCTTTGATGGCTATGATGAAAGCATTACTGAAACCAAATTTTCATAACACGTGGAATAAAAAATTCCACTCCATTCTATCATAAGCCTTCTCCATGTCTAGTTTGAATATAACATTACATCCTCTGTTAGATATGGATAAATGTTGCACCATTTCTTGAGTGAGAGCTACATTCTCATAAATCGACCTCCCCGCAACAAAGCCTCCCTGATTATCAGAAATCAAAGAGGGAAGTACCAAAGCTAATCGCTTTGCAATAATCTTTGTAATTAATTTATAAGTTACATTACAAAGACTGATTGGTCAAAAATCCGCAAAACTTGTTGGGGTGTTTTTCTTGGGCACCAAGGATATGAAGGTAGCCTTCATTGAATCCGGCATCCAGAAGGTATGAAAGAAATCTTGGACTGCCTTTATAAGGTCCTGCTTTAAAGTACTCCACGAGTGAATAAAGAATTCCACTGAGAAACCATCTGGCCCTGGCGCTTTCCCCGTTGGGAGGCTATGTAGTGTTTCTAAGATCTCTTCCTCCATGGGGATGCTCAATAGCTTTCTATTATCATCATATGTAAGAATTGATGGTATATCCTTCAGAACATCAAGAGAAAAAGAAGTACCAACTAAGGTGTAAAGGGATTTAAAGTAAATAAGACCTTCTGCAGCAGCTGACTCCCAATTATTATTGAACTGTTGGTTTGAAAAGAAGGTATCCCAATGTTTGTTTCTGCTGAAGCCCCTAACTGCCCTGTGAAAAAATTTGGAATTAGTATCTCCTTCTGATAGCCATAGCATCTTCATTTTCTGTCTAGCAAAAATATCAAACTTTCTAGCAATGTCCACATAGTCCTTCTTCAGAGTTATAAGTCTAGCCCATAGAGCACCATCCCACTGCAGTTGTAGTTCGTTTTCCATTGCATCAATCTGCAACAGTAGAGACTTATTCTGCTGAACTATATTGCCAAACTTATTGGCATTCCAATTTCTTAAACAAGCCTTTATAGCCTTTAATTTCAGTTGAAGTGCTATCAAAGGGATGCCCGAGCTGGTAGGAAACCAATTATCTTCTACTAGCTTTGAATAGCCTTTATCTAACAGCCACATTTGTTGGAATCTGAAAGGTTTTGGTTTTCTCCTTCTTCATTGAGACTCTGTGATAAGCATAGGAGCATGGTCCGAAAGAATTCTTGATAAATATGTAATTGTAACATTAAAAATAAAATCAGCATTCAAGAAGACCCTATCCAATCTCTCATAGATTCTATTTCTGGCAGTTTGGTTATTACACCAGCTGTAAGAATTCCCTTCATGAGTTGGGCTAAGGAGTCCTGCACTATTTATGGCATCCATAAATTCTACCGAAGACGTAGCATCAAAAGTGCCACCTATTTTTTCAGAGGATAACATAATTGCATTGAAATCTCCTCCTAGAAGCCAAGGCTGACCAGATAAGGAGGCTGCAAGATTTTCCAGTTCCAGCCACAGCAATCTTCTTGTTGTTAAGTCAGTTGATGCATATATAATGGTTAACAAGAATAGATCTTCATAGAGACCTCCCACCTTAAAGGTGGTTGATTAAGAAGAGAAGTGATGCACATCTATGACAAGGGCATTATCTGCTAGAAGCCATATTTTCTTCTCATTGTCTGGATTTGCCCAATAAAAATGCATATTCAGAAGAAGGGCCACTTCTCTAATTTTATGCGCATCAACCATAGGTTCTTGGAGGCCAATAAGCCTAATATTGTGAGCTTTAATGAGGTTCTTCAAGTGAGCTTGTGTAGATGAGTTGAACACTCCTTGACAATTCCAAAGAAGTATAGACATTACCACTATAATCCTAAGTTAAAGATAACCCTACGGTCAAGGGGAAGCACCTGAATAATAGAATTAGTGAGGACCCGTAGGTCGTTTAGTAGAACCCTTCTCTTGCATCTTCATCTTTGCTTTCCTTAATTTTGGTGATCTCTGCTGCACTTTTGGGAGATGTTCAGTCCCTAATTCGTAATCCGAGGATTCTTCTATAATTAGAGGATTGCTCTCATCAGTTGCTTTTCCTCCAGAAGTGTCTATATCAGAAGAGCCATTGGCCGGAACTTCTGTTGTGGGAGAATGCAAGACATTATGCATATCATCTATTAATATAGGAGGTAAACAGGCTTCTTCCATATCATCTTCCTGATTAGAGGATAAAATAGAGAATCTATTTTCCATGGTCTCCTCTATTGTTCATTTTTTGTCTACACTTAGGGATATCTTACCTAAGTATAGGGGGGGTCAGACCTAGTTGTGATTTATTTATTCCCACCCTCGACCCTCCAGGCATGTAGATACAACCTGCTATACTTAGGATTATTTCATTCTAGGTATAGGGGGGTATGGCCGACTTCTCATTTACGCATTCCTACATTCTTTATTTGGTCGATGTGGTATAGGCTTATCTATACTCATTACGAGTTATGTCCTCTTTTTCTCTCTAGTCTATGAGGAGCTCAAATTATGTATGGGGGGTCGTCTATACTCTATATATACTTTAGCCATAACTCGTACTTTTAAATTTCAATACGTATGGCTACATACAACTAATTATGCATAAAGAACATACTTGTATTAAATTCATTGAAATTCTTTGTATATACCAATTTATAAATCAGGTAAAAATGTTTTGTAAAATGTTTGAAAAATGGTTTGAAAATCTTTCTGAAAAGTATTGAAAACTGGTTGGAAAATATTTTGTAAAATGTTTTCAAACTTTGCAAAATTGTTTTGTTTGAAAAAATTTCTTTCTTTATTTGAAATATAATGTTTTGAAAATCTATTTGCAAATGGTTTGAAAAATCGTAGCAAAAATAATATATATATATATATAATTTGAAAATCTTTACAAAATGATTTTCAAAATTTGTAAATGTTTGTAAAATCGATTACTCAAATTAGTTTTCAAAATAAAGTTTTAATTTTTTTGCAAAAATCTTTTCAAATTATTTTGAAAATTATGCACATAATTCAAACAAATAAAGATTCTTTACAAAAATCTTATATATGCACTCCTGTAAATTAGTAAATCACGACTCTTATAAATAAAAAGATGCACTCTCATGCAAATATATTTACAAATTTCATTTTCTTAAAGAAATTATTTTAAAAAATCCTTGAAAGTTTGAAAAATTAAAAATCCCAAAAATATTGCAAAAATATTTTCAAAAATGCATAGAAATGTGCAAATTCTTTTTTAAAAATCTATAGAAAGATCAAAATAAGATAATTGTATAACAACAATATTTTCCTTGCATTGCGCATAGCATTTATTTTTTTCGAATTGATATTGATAATTGAACAATTCTAAGTAAAATCCGAAGATTGCTGCTTGGTGGTCCCTTAAATCTACTTAATCACAGGAACCTTAAAGGAATTAGAATTTAGATACTTCAGGTCTACTAGTCTTAATTATTCAAGACCATGATACTTGGTTCACTGTCATGTTGATTGCCTAAGTAGAATATTTCGGAGCACACACATGATTATTGTTGATAATGGCCTATCTTCCAAACTTGCACCTTACACTATGCTTACCTCAGTTGAGTTGGTAGAGGGTTGGATTTACCGGCATGAGACACAAGCCAATGGAAACATCAGAAGTCACACATTTGTAGTTATTGTAACCCAACCTGATCCAATAGCATTGCAATAAAGCTTCAAAAGAGGGATAGTCTACTAGCTCAAGAGGAAAAAGTCCATATGTGAATGTTGTTGTATATAGTATTAAAAAAATGCATAATCAAAAACTCCAAAAAAGTGGACAAGCCTAAATGAAATAAAATGCCTGTCGGAGTATGTGTATATTGTATAGTCAAATTAGCAAGCTTAAGCTTCAAAGTCATATGTATGTGAGCCTGCAACCAGATGACTTGGCTAGATTGGCCAAGCATTCTAGGATAGGTTACTACACTGTCTACCATCCATTCTTCTCCCCACCTCCTCTTCTTGAGCCGGTTGTACTTGAACTTAGAATGGAATGCCTTGATTCTCGAGGAAAGAGTTGTTGGATTGGGAAATTAGGGTTGCTTATGAGTTGACCTTTTCTGGCATGGCTATTGAGGAGACTTGAGCATGATTTTGTGATTCTCATATGTTGATGTATTTTAAATCCATTTCCCAATAAGGTTTCGACCACGCATAAAATCCAAAGGTCTGACTTAAGCTCAAAATTTGATTATATGAATACAAATTTGAAAGTTAACATCAATCCAAGTTATTTCTTTTTTTTCTTTATTATATTTTATGTACATATTGAATAAGTGTTTGCTATATACTAGCAAAGGCAAGTATAGGCGGTGAAGAATCTCAATCTCATCACCCTTTATTCTTTCATTTTTGCATTTAAACCCTAACTAAATGCATACCAATTTATTATTTATATCCCAAATCAATAAACTTAGTACGAGAAAGTTGTAGATAAAAATACATAGAAAAAGCCAGAATTGATTTCACACAAAAATAATAAACAATATGCATTTTATACTTAAAATAAAATTCAAAAACCCAAACTTCCCATACCCATATTATAATGCAACAAAATCACTTTAATTCTATAAAACTTTTTATTAGATATTTAATGAAGGTGGTTCCATTTAATTTGAATTTAAGGAGCAAAAGTTAGGTTTTGGATTCCTATTGTATTATATACCTGAATAAAATATTCATTTTATTTATTCTTTATATTTTTCATAACTTTATATTATTATAATTTTATAAATATTATTTATAATATATGTATATACATAGAATACAATAAAACCATAAACGAACACTAAAATAAATTACTACACAAAATACATAGATGAATATACTATACTTATAAATATATAATAAATACATATATTTATTCAAGTATACAAAATACATCATAAAGATAATAAAAATATATTTAGGTATATTAAATAAGTTATAAATATATAAATTATGTATATAAAATATTAAAATCATAAATACAAAATCAAATACCTAATATATACATAAATATACCTACAAATATACCTCTAAAAAATAACTTGTAATAAACAAACTCGTGAAGATAAATAAAAATCCGATTAAAATACTACGTAAATTAATGAACATTTTTATATTTAATCAAAAATTAAATAATTCATTTACTAATTTATTTTAATTTATTTTGATTTTAATTTTTGATGTGTTTTTTTTGTGTGTAACGTGGACCAATCAGGACCCGTCACATGTTGACTTGGGTCAACTCTCTGACCTAAGTCGTAGGCCTGTCAGAATGTTGCTCCCCACTCTCTTCTCGATTTTCCCTCATGATACACTACTCGAGGGCTTGTCTATCCTTCAAGACCTTTCTTCCATGTCCGTCCTAGATTCTCACCGACTCCTTGCCTAGGGCCAAGCATCATTGATATGCCCATGATTCCTAGGTCAACTTCCATCATTCATTATAATGTACATAAACCTCCTTCCTCCATTTTCCAAATTAAATCCCTTTTGCACCACATCGTTTCCTTCTTTTGTTTCCAACGATTTGAGCGAGGTGACATATTGTTTGCCAAACATTTAGGAGAATTGAGGAGGCGATTTACGAGGTTGATTCTAACATCTTCGCCGCTCACCGACATGAGGTATTGTTGAAGAGGATTTTCATGGGTCTAAAATATGTCTCACACAAGGAGGAAACACAGTCGATGTGGCAACCTGCGAGAAACACGGTCTTCAAACAACAATTAACCCACAATGATGATCAAACAATGAAAAACAAGTATGGAGTTGGAAATTTATTATAACTCCACAACAAAGATGTGTAGTTTGCAGGTATGTGTAGAGTCTCGAACATAGGGAACAAGCAGGATAGATCAGGCAGAAACGCTCAACAAATTATGATATATGTGTCTATATGTGCTCTTTTTTAGGGTTCTTTAATTTATTTTCAATTTATTTTTTTGTATTTTGTTTTTTATTTTCTGATTTTGTATTTCCTTTTTATATTTTTATATTTTCTTTTTCTTTTAATAGATATAGAAAGCTATATATAGATTATATATATAATAAGGACTACTATAGATATCTATACTAACAAAATAATAAGAATACAACAAATGAATTATTTTTAGTCAAATATTTTTTACTGTTTTGTGATTTTTCAAGAAAATTAGCTAATTTTTTTATATTTCTAAAGAAAAAATACCCTAAATCAGGTTTAAATAAATAGCTGAAATTAAAATGGAGATGAAAATAGTTAACAGAAGTAAAAATTCTCCAAATTAATTTTAGTATAAACATAATAGTCTAGAGAAAAATACAGAATAGAAATCACGATTTTTGGATTTTTCTATGAATTTTTATATTTTTATAAAGGTTTTTATGGTTTTTTATTTTTTGAACTTTCTTTTGTATTTTTATGATTTTTTATCTAGAAGTTAAAAATACATAAATAAACAATTTATATTTTTTGGATATTTTTTCAAAACCTTTATATAGTTTTTATGTATTTCTTATTGCAAATAGGGACAAAAATAGATGTTTTTTCATTTTTATAAATAATATGAAGTCTTATTTGCAAAATAAATTATGTGTATGAATGTTATGCAATAAGGAAGTTACTGTTATTTTTGCAATTTTTTGGGGCAATGTAGCTATATGAAATAAATACAAGAAACAAAGAGAAACTACATTGCCAGTAATGGCTTAAATGTAGATATCAGAAAGTGAAACTACCTACTTGCAATTTCCCCAAAAATATATAACTGAATAAAATAGTTTTTGGACCAAACTAAAATAACTAAAGCCCCAAGGGCCCTCCTACAAAAATGCCTGACTCACGTGTATCAACACGTGAGCCATACTAGCGGGGGCCAAAATGTAATTTTCAAAAACCTAGGGGCCTGTATGCAAAAAGACCACGAAATATATACTTAAACAAAAAGTTTCAGAATTAATTAGCAATATAAGGAACACTAATAGGTCAGTCGCAAAATGTCCCCTCACGTGATGTGTTACATAGGTGACATGGCTTGGACCTATACGAAATTACATAAACATCGAGGGGCCTTCTTACATAATTAAAAAATAAATTTAATGACCAAGGAAAGATTAAAGTTCAATTATTAAATACAAAAATTCCTAGGGTAAAAACTGCAAAATACCCATAGCAGAGGCACAAATCAACGGTCATGTCAAAACGAGGGAGCCCGATGACAGTTCGACGGTGACGACCATGATTAGATGAGGCAAAATGATCGGACGATGATGGTGTCACTTGATCTAACATGCGATGTACGATTTGGGGAACCTTCAAGGTCCAACGACAACGAGGGCAGGTCGACGAACGGGGAAAACTCTACTGATGTGAAGTTCCCCCTAGTGATATTATGCCCTTCCGTCATGCAAAGATGCTTCAAAACGCCCCCAGAACTCTCCTGCAGATGTATTATATCGTCTGGATGTGATAAAGAATGGGGGAGGGCCACCAGAGATCCACCACAAGGTCAAGGTAGACCTAGCACTCCAAGTGTCTCCAGCTACAACAAAAATCGCTCCAGATGGCTTCTTTGATTCTTACACCTGCAGGAGTTAGTCTCAAATGAATAATGAAACTCAGGAGAGCTCAAGGGAGAATAATGGGTGGGGTGGATGCGAGAGTGGGGTTCGTCGGAGCTCCATCTAAGGTAGTCGAGCGATTAAACGTGAAATGAAAAGCACGAATCGAAAACCTAGGATTAACTCTAAACTGACATGCAAGAAAAGCAATAAAAAGTAGACCTCAAGTGGGTGTACCTACGAGATTGAACCTCATGAACAATCTTAGCCGGAGATTGCGGAATCCGCCCTAAGAATGATCCTTCGACCACCTAAGGGTGTGGTGGAGGTGTTGTCACCACTCCCCAGCCAGATGCACAACAGGAGGGAAAAAAAGGTCAAAAGGGGTTCAAAAGGAGAAGGGGAAATTGGATGGGCTTATGTACTGGCGACCATGCCGATGAGAAGACCGAGGTGTTACGATCATGTTAGTGACGCGAATACTAAGGTGACGTTGGGGCGTGTATGTGCAATGAACGAAGATCAACTTTGCAGATGAAATCATCCCAAAATAAGTATTCAATCTTTGGGTAAAAAATCAAGAAAATGGTCAAAAACTCGTTCTGACCCGAGTTGGGGCATTAGGCAGAGAGTTGACCATGGGTCAACCTCTGACGTGACCTGGTTGGTCCATGTAGATCAACCAGGAAAAAACCTAGAAAGAATTTTAGAAAAATAAATAAAAATAGTAAATGAATTTATTAATTTTAGGTTATAAAATAAAAAATATTTATTATTTTCTAAAGAATTTTATTATGATTTTGATTTTTTTAGGTTTATAATTACAAGTTACTTTTTAGGGCTATATTATAAGTATATTCATCTATATATTTAAGTATTTTGTTTTTATTTTATATTTTTGATTTTATTATTTTATTTTATTCTTTTATAATTATAAATTATTTTTAGATACTTAAATATATTTTAATTTATTTTCTTATATAATATAGATATTTAAATAAATTGGTATATCATTTTTATAGATATACTTATTAGTAATTCATCTATGTATTTCCTTTACATATTTGTTTTTTGCATTTTCTTTAAATTTGTATTCCAGTTTTAATATGTATATATATTACAAAAAATATTTACAAAATTATGAAAATATAAAATTATAAAAATAATGAATAATAAATAAAATAAATATTTTAATCAGGTAAACTGTATAATAGGGGTCTAATACCTAACTTTCACACTATAACTCCAGAAAATATGAAAACACTTTAATTAAATATCTTATTAGAAGTAATATACAATTAAAGGTGATTTTTATATATTTTGAGTTTTTATTTGAAAGATAAGGGCCTGGGAAGTTGGGATTTTGGAATCTTATTTAGATTGTAACTTGTACGTTGTCTATTATTTTTGTATGAAATCAATTTTGTATTTTTCTATATTTTATTATATACAATTTCATGTTCAAAGTTTCTTTATTTGAGGTATATAAATTGAAGTTAAAAATAGGTACCGAAAATGAATAAAAATGAAGTAAATAAAAGTGGATTTTATTGTCTTTTGGACCTTTTATCTCCCAATACTTTATTCCTTGTCTAACTTATCCTCGAGATGCCTAGGTCTCAGGGTTTAGGAACATAAAATATCTTAAATGATTTATTATTTTTATTTTATTTTCTTTATTATATGATTTTGGCATTAAAAGTTGTATTTTATATACTATTTACAAAATAATGCATGAATGCTAAAATGAATGGATTAACGGTATTTACATGCATTTACTAGGATTTTTAAGGACAAAATGATAGAATAAAGATGATAAAATGGAGATTCATCATCCCCCTATACTTGCCTTTGCTATTTCCTAGCAAACACTTATGCAATAAGAGCAGAAAATAAATTCAAAAGAAAAGAAAAAGAAATAAAGTGGATTAAGTTTAATTATCAAACTTGTCTATACAAAATCAAAGTTTGGAGCTTAAGCCAGACCTTTAGAATTTTAGTGCAGGTGAAACCTTAGTGGGAACCAATTTAAAATCCAATAGCTTTCGAGAATCCCAAAACTCTGCTCAAGTCTCCTCAATAGCCAGGTCAGAATACTTCAACTCACAACCAAACCCTTGTGACTATGAATCTAACTCGTACAATGTAAGTGATGGTAGCTTTCCCGAACTGAAATAACAAAGAGATTGACTTCTCCAGTTTGACAACCTAGTGACCCCAATCCAATAACTCCTTCCTCGAGGAGCGGGGTATTCCCTTGTAAGTTCACGTGACAACCATCTCAAGAGGAGGGGGTGAAGAGAAGAATGGATGGTAGCTAGTGTAGCTACCTATCCTAGGATGCAAGATCAGTGTAGTCAAGTCAACCAACTGCATGCTCACATGATTTGACTTTGAAGCTTAAGCTTTCTTATTATCTATACAAACATATACACTCCGACATGCATTTTATTTTCAATCGGGTATGTCCACCTTTTTGGAGTTTTTTTCTTTTTCCTTTTTTTTTTGAAATACTATATACAACAACATTTACCTAAGGAGTTTTTCCTCTTGAACCGGTAGACTATCCATCTTTTGAAGCATTATTACAATACACACTCTCCTGTCTTTAGAGGTCATTGTCATTGGACGGGTTGGGTTCACTTCCCTCCCTAGAGGAGAACAAATGTTTCCACTTGTGTGTCTCATACCGGCAAATCCAATCCCCTCACCACTCTAACTGAGTTGAGCCAAGTTAAAGGTGCAGGTGTCCAAGTTAGGTCATTATCAACAAGACCCACGTGTATGCTCCGAAATAATCTACTTAGGCAGTCAAAAATCCATTGCGCCAAGTCTCATGATCCTCGAAGAATTAAGTCAACTAAACCTGAAGTACCTCATTTTAATTCCTATAAGATTCATGTTATTAGATAGATTTAGGACCAACCAAGCTCCAGTCTTTGTAATTTACTTACTCTTGTTCAATTATCAAACTCGATCCAAAAATGTGGATGCTATGCAAATGCTATGAATAAAATATCTTTGTGATGCAATTTTCAAAGTTTTGAACTTTTTATGAACTTTTGAAAATATGATGCATATGCATTTTTTTGCATTTTTCAAAAAGATTTTTCAAATGTTTTTGGTATTTCTAATTTTGCAAATGTTTTTATGATTTTTGAAAACAAAACATTTTGGATAAAAACTAGGTATAAATATTTACACGAGGATGAATACTATATTTACAAGAGTTATGTTTTTAAGAATTTGCAAGGGGTAAGTGGTCAATTTTATAGATATGTATATACAATTTAATAAAGAATTGTAATGCGATGATCTTCCTCAAACTTATTTGAAAAGGAATTTCAAATGATTTTGAAAATAATAGTCCAAAATATTTTTTACAAAGAGTTGTTACAAACAGTTACACACATTTGAAAATCATTTTACGAAGTTTTTTCAAACAGTATATATAGATTTTGTCAAAATAGTTTTGCAATCATTTTACAAAACATTTGCAAATCGTTTTTCAAAGATTTTTATTTTGCACAAAGGAAATAAAATTTTTAAACAAAATCTTTTTACAGCGATTGAAAATATTTGACAAAATGTTATCCAAATAGTTTTCAAAATATTTTTCAGAAAGATATTCAAACTATTTTCAAACATTTTACAAAAAATACTTTTACCTAATTTATTAATAAGTATATACAAAAAGAATTTGAGGAATAACCAACATCTTTTTATTAAGTATTTTTAATGAATTTTAATAGGATTTTTAGCCATAATTATAAATAAAATATGAATGAACGAGTTATGGCTGAAGTACATACGTAGTATATACGAACCCTATACTTAGCTTGAGTTATGTCCTCATATATCAGAGAGAACAGAGAAGACATAACTCATACTAAGTATAGAAAAGTCTAAAGAATAAATGAATAAGGAATGAATGACTGAATAGGAAGTTGACTGTCCCGCTATACTTCGGATCAAATAATCCTAAGTATAGTAGATCGTACACAAAGCAAGGAGGGTTAAGGGTGGGAATGAAAATATCATACTCAGACTATCTCCCCCTTTACTTAGGGTAAGACATCTCTAAGTATAGACAAGAAGAGGAGAGAGTGGAGAGGATCAAAGAATAGAAGAAATCGGGGTGCACACCCCCCTATACTTAGGATAAAGTACGTCCTGAGTATAGAAGTCTGACCACAAGGGGTGATGCCTTTTCGATAGAAAAAGAAAAAAGAAGAGGAAAAGAATAAAAGAATAAAAGCGAGATGAAGATCGAGATGGAATAAGATGATAAAGAGACTGTACACATCACTCCTCTTGTACTTAGGGTAAAAGAAAACCTAAGTATAGGCAACAACAGGAGTGATGAAATGGAACAAGGAATGAATACTCGACTCATCCACCCCCCCTCCCCATACTTAAGACAAAATACGTACTTAGCAAGGCACACACGAGAATGGGGTGGATAATTGAAATGGGAGATGGACAGAGGGACATGAAAGAGAATATACAATAGAATGGATATGCATGTGGTCAAAAAGGTAGAAAGTGAACTTTCTTGCGAGACTTCTGAGGAATGGATCCGACAAGGTGGAGGTCGATATCGAAGTCTACAGTGGACGGAAATTGATCAAGATTGACCTGATGAAGATCATCAGTGGTCCTAGAGTGAGAAGATATAGATGGGTCAGTGGAAGTATTGTGTCCAGGTCTGGCCTTGGGTATCTCACTGATGTCGAAGTGAAATGGGACGAACTCGTCATCATAAGAAGTAGAGTCAATGTCATCCTACGAGTTCTCATCTAGGTCAAAACCAAAAGGAATGAACTCATCAGTGTAAGTAATCGAATCATGGACGTCCTCTACAATATCAACCGGATCACCATTCATATCAAAAGGCCTGAATTCCTAGATAAAAGAAACAAGATCAAATTCAGTCTTAGTCTCATTAATCTCAGTCCTCTTCTCTAAGGTGTCAGTTGTGTAGATCACGTTGATGTCATCAACACATCACCAAACAACAGAAGAAGGAACTTTGAGGTCTATGCTTTCCGAGACTTCCTCCTTGGAGAGAAATTCTCAAGTCTCAGTGGAATCCAGCCTAAACAAAGTCTCTGATAGTCTCATATAGGTCATGGTCGTTGATGAATCTGCATTTCATCATCTTTATTTATGTTAGCTTAAATCTCTTATAAAACACCTCTATATAATACTAACTCCATATTCTTACTAACTTGCATCTATGTGTAAATATTGCACATTTACTATTATTTTAATCTAAAATAAATAAATAAAGGAAAATAAAGAAAAGAAAAAAGAAGAAGTTTGTATATATGTAATAGGTACAGGCTGATCCGAACCTGAGAGAAGGTCAAGACTTGACCTGATCAATCAGGAATAAAGTAGGGGGAGATAGGGCCCTCGTTCAGAAAATTCAAAGAAAAATGTGCTGTAAATATTTATATACTTACACTATTTTATTTGTACATAAATTGATCTCAAAATAAATAACTTTTCAAAACAAAAGTTGTAAATAAAAAGGTTTTCTGAATAATAAAAATAATTGCAAAATTAAATCATGTACAGAATAAAGTAGCTACATTCGAAAAAAAAACCATAAAGTAATAATTAAAAGACCAATTCCGACTCCATATGAACACAAATTATACCAAACTCACTTCTATTGTACTCTAAATTAAATTCTCTTTAAAATGGTTGTGATTTCATAATTTTTGGAGTAACGACTGAATAGTTGGTCTTCTGGGTTGGTTTTGCAATTTTACCATTTATTGTATATATTTATTTTTATTATTTTTTAATTAACTATAAATATTTTTATAATTATTTAAAATAAAAAAATAAATGAAAATTTTAAAACAAAAAACACTAATCTCCTTATTTAATTATGTATATATTGTACCATATGTATATAGTATTTGTATATAGTAAAATTTTTAAATAACCACCACGAAAAAATAAAAAATTAACATTTATTTTCAATTTAATAAATTGAGGAAAATAACAAAAAAATATTTTTCTATAAATAATTTTAATAATCGTGGATGTCATCAACACATCGCCAAACAACAGAAGAAGGAACTTTGAGGTCTAAGCTTTCCGAAGCTTCCTCCTTGGAGAAGAATTCTCGGGTCTCAATGGAATCCAGACTACAACAAAAGTCTCCGATAGTCTCATCTAGGTCATGGTCCTTGATGAATGTGTATTTCATTATCTTTATTTATTTTAGCTTAAAATCGCTTGTAAAACACTTGCATATAATACTAACTCCATATCCTTACTAACTTGCATCTGTATGTAAATATTGTATATTTATTATTATTTTACTCTAAAATAAATAAATAAATAAAGGAAAATAGATAAAAGAAAAAAAAGAAGATTGTATATATATAGGGATAAAGGAGCCTACCTCGGCGGGTGCAGGTAATTCCCTACACCCGGCCTAATTTTTCATTATTTTTTATTTTTTTTTGAAATGAAACCATGGGGGATTTATATCACTATGTATCACCACGTTGCCATTCCAAATTCAACTTAATTCGAGACTTCTATCAACTCCATCAAGACTACAAAATTTTAACAGTCTCAGAATGTTTGAAATTGACCCTATCTAGATGAATGTGTTAGGAATGTTTGTTTTGCATGAAACTTGAAATACATATTCCCCTTAACATATTAATTAAATCCCCCAAACTTTTAATCCAAAAAAAATAATCGAAAAATGGGGGTGGGTGCAGGGAGTTTCCTACACCCCAGGGTGCAGGCTCCCTGCCCCCATATATATATATATATATATATATATATATATATATATATATATATATATATATATATGGACACACACACACATCTGTGTGTGTAATAGATACAAGCTGATCTGAACCTGAGAGAAGGTCAAGACTTGACCTGATCGACCAGGAATAAAGTATGGGGAGATAGGGTCCTTGCTCAGAAAATCCAAAGAAAAATGTATCGTAAGTATTTATATACTTACACTATTTTAGGTATACATAAATTAATCTCAAAATAAATATTTTTTCAGAACAAAAGTTGTAAATGAAAAGGTTTTATAAATAATAAAAATAATTGAAAAATTAAATCATGTTCAGAATAAAAGTAGCCACATCCAAAAAAAGCCATAAAGCCATAATTGAAAGACCAATTCTAGCTCTATATGAAATCAAATTAAACCAAACTCACTTCTATTGTATTCTAAATTAAATTCTCTTTAAATTAATTGTGATATCATAATTTTTGGAGTAATGGTAGAAAAGTTGGCTTTCTAGGGTGGTTTTGCAATTTAATAATTTACTATTTATATTTATTTTATTATTTTTTTATTAATTTAGAAATTTTTTTATGATTATTTAAAATAAAAAATAAAAATAAATGAAAATTTTAAAATAAAAAACACTTATCTCCTTATTTAACTATGTATATATGTACCATATGTATATAGTATTTGTATATAGTAAAATTTCTTAAGAAACCACCACAAAAAATAAAAAATTAACTTTATTTTCCAATTTAATAAAGTGAAGAAAATAATAAAAAAAATTTCTGTAAATAATTTTCGTAACCGCAGATGTCATCAACACATCGCCAAACAACAGAAGAAGGAACTTCGAGGTCTATGCTTTCCGAGACTTCCTCCTTGGAGAGGAATTCTCCGGTCTCAGTGGAATCCAGCCTACAACAAAAGTCTCTGATAGACTCATCTTGGTCATGGTCCTTGGTGAATATGCATTTCATCATCTTTATTTATTTTAGCTTAAAATCACTTATAAAACACCTTTATATAATACTAACTTCATATTCTTACTAACTTGAATCTGTGTGTAAATATTGTACATTTATTATTATTTTAACCTAAACTATATAAATTAATAAATAAAGGAAAATAAATAAAAAAAGATTGTATATATGTACTAGATACATGTTGATCTGAACCCCGAGAGAAGTCAAGACTTCACCTGATCGACTAGGAATAAAGTAGGGGGGATAGGGTCCTTAATTAGAAAATCCAAAGAAAAATGTGTTGTAAATATTTATATAATTATGCTATTTTATTTGTACATAAATTGATCTCAAAATAAATATTTGTTTCAAAATAAAAGTTGTAAGTAAAAAGGTTTTCTAAATAATAAAAATAATTGCAGAATCAAATCATGTACAGAATAAAAGTAGCCACATTTAAAAAAGCCATAAAATAATAATTTAAAGACCAATTCCGGCTCCATATGAACTCAAATTAAATCAAACTCACTTTCATTGTACTCTAAATTAAATTCACTTTAAAATGGTTGTGATTTCATAAGTTTTGAATTTACGACTTAAATGTTAGTTTTCTGAGGAGGTTTTTTCAATTTTATCATTTATTGTATATATTTATTTTTATTATTTTTCAATTAACTAGAAATATCTTTTATAATGATTTAAAATAAAAAAAAATAAATGAAAATTTTAAAACAAAAAGCTAATCTCCTCATTTAACTAAGTATATAATGTACCATATGTATATAGTATTTGTATATAGTTAAATTTCTTAAATAACCGCCATGAATAAAAAATCAACATTCAATTTTCAATTTAATAAAGTGACAAAATAATAAAAAAATATTTTTTTGTAATAATTTTCGTAAATCCCGCGGATGACATCAACACATCGCCAAACAACAGAAGAAGGAACTTCGAGGTCTATGCTTTCCGAGACTTCCTCCTTGGAGAGGAATTCTCTGGTCTTAGTGGAATCAAGCCTCGACAAAAGTATCTGATAGTTTCATCAATGTCATGGTCCTTGATGAATCTGCATATCATCATCCTTATTTATTGTAGCTTAAAATTGCTTATAAAACACATGTATATAATATTAACTCCATATTCTTACAAACATGCATAAGTGTGTAAATATTGTATATTTATTATTATTTTAACCTAAAATATATAAATTAATAAAAAAATAAATAAAGGAAAATAAAGAAAAGAAAAAAAGAAGATTGTATATATGTAATGAAAACAGGCTGATCCGAACCCCGAGAGAAGGTCAAGACTGATCGACAAGGAATAAAGTAGGGGGAGATAGGGTCCTTGATCAGAAAATCTAAAGAAAAATGTGTTCTAAATATTTATACACTCTTTTTTTGTACATAAATTGATCTCAAAAAAATCAATACAAAAGTTGTAAATAAAAAGGTTTTCTAAATAATAAAAATAATTGCAAAATTATATCATGTACAAAATATAAGCTGCCACATCCGAAAAAAGCCATAAAGCCATACTTGAAAGACCAATTCCAGCTCCATATGAACTCAAATTAAACCAAACTCATTTCCATTGTACTATAAATTAAATTCTCTTTAAAATAACTACGATTTCATAATTTTTGGAGTAATGGCAGAAAAGTAGGCTTACTAGGGTGGTTTTGCAATTTTACCATTTATTGTATATATTTACTTTTATTGTTTTTTGATTTACTATAAATATTTTTTATAATTATTTAAAATAAAAATAAATGAAAATGAAAATTTTAAAACAAAAATATTTATCTCATTATTTAACTATGGATATAATGTACCATATGTATATAGTATTTGTATATAGTAAAATTTCTTAAATAACCACCACAAAAAAATAAAAAAATTAACATTTATTTTTCAATTTAATAAAGTGAAGAAAATAATAAAAAATAAATTTTTCTATATAATTTTATTCTTTATCTCATTTCAAATTCTTTCTTATCTCGTCCATTCCATATTTAAAATTTAAAATTTCGAAATTCAAACTCCATTATTTTATTTATTAATATGGCTCCACCTCTCTCATTTCAACATGATCAATCTTTGGTGAGAGGAGCCTATTCTCTGAGAGATATCTTATTGCAGAAGAGGTGCCTAGCCTCCGAGTCATCCGGTGATTGTCAGTCGGCCTTCGTCGAGGACATCACGGTCTTTTCTTCTCCTAAGGTAAGAACCATATTTTTTTTCTTATTTTCACCTGGGTTAATAATAGTTTTATTTTTTTCACATTTTTGTTTCGTTGTCATTTTTTATCTTGATCTTAGAATTCACCGTGATTTTGATGCACCTTCAATTCCGATTTTTCATCTCATTTTCTTAATCTCTCCACGTTCACATTCTATTCCCCACGATCTCTTAACTCCGGCCATGTACGGTTCGATTCTTCCATTTTGTCAGATCCCCATTCAGATATTTTTCAATTTTTTATATTTATTTAAATAAGAAAAGATGGTCTATAGTATTCGAGTCCTCTTCTATTTAAAAATTAAAAAATTTTAAAATTCATATATATGTATATATATTTCTCTAACATTTGTTTTGTAGGAAAAAAATAAAATATTAAAAAAATATATTTACAGTTTCTATTTCTAAAAAAAGTAAAAAGTTATTTTTTTATTTCTTTATGTTTCTGTTGATAAAAACAAAAAAATCATACCGCCGACTGCGAGGATCCAACCAGCGCGCACCAGCACACCGACATCTGCCGAGCCCGCCCTAACCTCCATCTCCACCAGCCCCACTTCCGCAGGAGGCGCCCTCCGTCTCCACCACGCCTCTCCGCGAGTGAACCACTGGCGGGAGTCCCATCACCATCGCACCTCCGGCCTTCGTCCTCCTCTGCTGAGCATCACGCCCCCGTGCGGCTGACCTTCTCATCACCTCAACACGTGAGCCACTCCGCCAACCATGCGAACCGCTGAAGAAGCCCTTGTCGCCGCTCCTACAGCCCGTGCGAAGGAGCCGCCACCCGCGAGCCACCATCACCACCACCTTTCCACGCCGCAAGCACCACTTCCACCTCTCGACGTGGCACCACACGAAGGAGCTCCACAACCGTCAACCCTCCTCCGCATGAAGCAGCACAATCACCTTCGAGAACCTCCGCCCATCCTCCAACCTTTCGTCCACCGCCCGTGTGCTTTGGGAGAGAAGAAAGCAAGTGACGACCCCTTGTGGTTTGAAGGAAAGAACGAAGGTTGCCCCACAGTAACGGGTTTTTTATTAATAAATGGAGAAATTACTAACAAGCCCCAAGAAATTATAAAAATTACAAAGAGACCCTTGTTAGATTCAATTTTATTGAGTAAATTTCTATTTCAAACTTAGACTTCTGTGCATTTGCTTATAGATCTTGTTCTTCCAGTTGCTCACGTGATACACACATTCTTGGTAGTGAAATTGCATGCAAGACACTACTAAAAAATCTCATATGAGCCACATAAACAGTCCACGATAATTTTATCATGGCCCAAAACATTCGACCACGGTAAATTACTATGGCTTATTATCAATGGTTTCGGTATTTACCGTAGCCTAAAAGTATTGGCCACATTAATTCTACCATGACAAATAAATCAAGGTGATGGAAATATTATCGTGGTCAAAAGTTAAACACCACGGTAATATTACTGTAGCTAATTTAAACGAAAAATTAATAAGGGCTTCCCCCACCCGCCTTCCAAATCCCTAATATTTCGTTTCCATCCTTGGCTCCCTCCTAAGTCGTCCGTCAAACAAAAATCCCTAACCTCAACTCTTCCCTCAATCATCACGGTCGTTGCCTTTTTAGGCATTCTCATTCGATTATCATTGCCGTTGTTGTCCATAACCCTAATCGTCCACTCCCTTCCCACATATATGAAACCTAACCCTCTTTATCATCGCTCAACTTTCCATCTTGCTGTAGTTGCTGCAGCCTGAAAAGGACATCCATCAGCAACAGAGCAACACAAGCGACGCTCCTCCCCTCCATTAGATCGAGATCAAGAAATTTCTAGGTAATATATTCTCCCCCCACACATATTTTTTTATTTGAGGCTGGAACATTTTGGATATCCGTGACTTATATACTATTAGGTATTTTCATAGGAAATCCCATGATATGGTTCAGTCATTGTTTATACGCTCTTTAGTTGTTAGTATTAAAAGATCATGCATGTTCATTGTTTTTTATTATGTTCTCAAGTAAAATAATGGATCAATATATTTTTTACATGTTGATTGATCATTTACAAAGATTTGAATCACAGATATATTACATAATCGTCATCATTCATCCATGATTTATTTTATTTTGCAAAGATTTTATTTGTAGGAGAAATTTGTGTTATTGCAGTTGCAATGATAAACGATAAAACTACAGTTATTAGGTTGTATCCCATTCCAATCTTAGTTTTGATCTTATTGCATTGATTTGCAAATTTACATTTACCGATTATATGGTCATTTGTCTAGATTAAACTGGTAAATATTAGAGTATTCAAACTTAGAGAAAACCAATCCAGTAGATGTTGTTAAGATCTATTCTAATTCTAATATTGTGAATGGCTTTAATGCTTTAAGACATCCAATTTAGTAAATCTACTTGGTGTTATTTTTTTGTTTTTATTATATGGAAACCATGTATATTTCTATCTTGTGATATCTTTAAATTTATATGATACATTGAATTATTTATAGATCTTTACATGTCCACAGCAGTAAAAATGAAGAACAAGATCCAAGGCAATGGGGAAGGGGGGTGTAGGTGGGTAAGGGGTATTGCAAGGCAGGTTGGAAAAATATATTGTGATACCATGTAGTTTTTTTGTGGAAAAAATATTTGGAATGAAAATATATTTATAGATTCCCCTGTTGTATTTATCTAGCTGATGGATTGATACACTTTTTGTGGATGGACAAGACTTGGTTGACTAAGCGGTTGTCAGATATAGAAGTATATAATCGAGGAGTTCATGATTTTTTAGACTGGGCATTTCATTCTGATAGAGCACGTTTCAGATATGGATCTAACAAGGATTGTATTTATTGCCCTTGTCGGAAGTATATGAATAACAAGAGATATAAACGGAAGGAAGTATATGATCACATTATTTTGAATGGGCGGTGGCAAAGATATATTATTTGGAATTTACATGGAGAGGAGGAATGGCTACAAACAACATCAGAAGTTGCAGAAGTCGAAGAGCAACCGGAAGATATTATTAATCCTATGGTAGCATATGAACATATTGAATTCGGAAGTAATTTGGACAATGTTGAGAAGGTTGACAATGGAAGGGATCAATTTCTCAAAGCTTTTATGGAAGCTGAGGAACCCATTGCCAAAGGGTTGAAGATGTCTCGATTCAAGTTCATCTTAAAACTATTTAAACTGAAAGTTAAGCACCGAGCTACAACTGCCTTAATGTCAGATATGCTGTAGTTTATTTCTGAGGTATTAGAGAATCCACCAAATTTTCCGCAAAGTTGGTATGAGGCTAAAAAGACTCTTCTGTCTATCTACAACCATTACTTCAAGAGTTGAAGGTTCTGTGGATCAATGGTGTTGAAACATATGATGCAAATAAAAATGAAACTTTTTGTACGTGAACAGCAATTTTATGGACCATTAATGATTTCCCGCATATGCAAATTTATCTTGGTGGAGTACAAAAGGAAATGCATGTCCTATTTGTATGGATCGAACACATAGTTTACGTCTGAGTGGTAGTTTAAAACAGTGTTACATGGGTCATCGTCGTTTTCTTCCAGAAACACATAAATGGAGGGATCGTCGGTTCAATAAGAAGTTTGATGGTAATTCAGTCGGGGAATGTTTGAACTTGGGAAGTGATGAATACCCATTCATCACTCTTTATTCTTATATTTTAGCTACAAAAACCTTTGCCAATGCATGTATATTCATGTAAATACAAATAATTATCAAAAGCATGCATTGTATAAAGTTTAATAATTAGCATGTTTTTTGTGCAAAAATAAAAGAATAAAGAGTAAAAAGAAAAAAAGAGGGAAATATTTAGAATAAATATTGAGCAACCTAACCTAAGGGAGGGCTCAGCATGGGCCTGACCGCATAAAAACCCAAAGTAGAGGGAGATAGGAGCTCATATGTGTAAATATTTATGTAAATATAATAAAAATATTTTCCTCCAAAAAGAGACTAAAATGGGCCTGTAAATACTTGTATATATTTATAAATATAAAAATCAAAATAAAAAGAGAAAGCTAAAAACAAAACAAAAACCCTCACCTTGTGCATATTCATCATGTACATAGCCACTCCTATATTTATTTTACCCTAAAAATACATAAAATTAATTTCCAAAAATTTTGTAAATATTCCATCTTTTATGTTGTAAATAAATTAAATAAAAACAATTAAAATAAAAACAAAATAAAAAGAACAAAATTAAAAACACAAAAATATATTGTAAATATACCATGTATATACATGTACATATATATTTATTTCACCCCTGTATATATATAGTAAAAATAAAATAAAAATATCTTTTTATTCCTTAGTTTATACTATAAATAAATAAAATATAAAATGGGAATAAAATTGTATAAAAATAACAAATTAAAAATCAAAAACTAAAAATACATATTGTACATATACCTATGTATAGCTATATATTGTAAATACCTTATTTTTATTTTGAAAAATTAATTAAAAATCATTAAAAAATAGAAAAAATTAAAACAAAAATATTTCATGTTTTGACTTTTAAATAATTCTGCCATTTACTATTTTTAATTGATTTTTCAAGTCTTATCCAGGTGGTAGCCTCCCATAGGTCCAGGAGGGATGTTGACCGCCCGGTCAACTCCCCCTCCAGAACCACCTCCCACGGGTATTATGCGCCCGACCCGACTTCCCCTTATTTTGGCGCCTAAACCCGACAACTTCGCACCTAAACCCAGGGTCCTAATCACTCTCCAATGATCTGGGAACCTCGCCCGATCTTTAGCCTCGAGATCCGCGCGCTCCATTGCCCTACCCGCGCTCATCTTTCTGGACCCTCCACCGTATATAGCCCGAGCTCCGCCACCTTCATTCCCATCTTTGGCTCCCCATCTTTCAGTCCCGTGACCTCCACCACCATCCCTGAGGTGACAGCTCTCCGCCGGTGGTATCGAAGAGAGGCGAAGGTGATCGGACCATCGATCCGACGAGTCTCCACCGCCGTGCTCCGCCCAGAGCAGGAGCTTGAGCCTCGGGCCTCGACGACCCGTGAGACGACGACCCAGAGCTTCGCAAGCTCAGCCACAGTCGATCCCTCCATCTAGGTAGACCCGTTCCCTTTCCCTTTTTGCTAATTTTTGATTTCCCCCAAATTTCGTCGTCGCCGTGTTTCACCGATTCCGACCACCTCACAGCTCGATTCGATCATCGGAATCAACTGTCACCTCCGCCTTCTTCCCGCGCACCTTCTCCATACCTCCATTCAACCCAGCTCGCACAGGAGCTGGGGCTCGAGCTCCTCCGTCTACCCCCTCGCCGGAGCTCGCCCATATCGCACCTCTCACCACCTTCACCCCACCTAACCGGGTCGAGGCAGTTTGCCCTCGACCCGTGAGCTGTTTGGTCTATTTTGCAGGAGAATCCAAGCCCATCTGAGGGCTTGGACCATTGGGTCCAGCAGCTACAGCTCCGACGACCTTGCCGGAGCTCCCTGGAGCTCGGCTGGGTCATCGGAGACTCCCATCCGACGCGGAGGCTCACGCCGAACCTTTTCCGATCATCAGCGCCCCACGAGGAGGCTCGGAGCAAGCGCACTGGGCCGGCGAAGTTCGCCGGCCACCTGTTCTTCGAGGATCTCCAGCTGCCGTCCGATCAGCCTCGACGCTCCAGATTAGATCTCGTCCGTTAATTCACGGAGCAGTCCTGACCGCCCGATCCTTGAGGCTTGATCTCCACCGTCCGATGACTGAGGTTTAGCCACGACGTCTTCGCACCGTTAGATCCAGCACGTGGTTGAATCTCATCCGTCCGATCCGAGCGAGGCCCTTCTTCGCAGACCCACGTTGCAGCATCACCGTCTGATCTTCCACGTGGACGCGTTTCAGCCATCGGATCGACTCGAGGGTTTCACTTGTGTGCGGCACGCTATTCCGACCGTCCGATCTGCCACACGTCGAGCATCACGCCCTCGGATAATAAATAAGGGGTAACTTGTTCATAGGCCCCCTCCTTTATTTTATTTCGCATTTAGTCTTGTAAATATTTAGAGTAGTTATTTAGTTTTTAGGATATTTGCATAGAGGACCCTGCTCTTTATTTTCTTTGCATATATGCCCCTGTGTGTGATGTGACACGTGCTTCGTCACGTGGTTTTCTGGTGTATTTGCACTTTCTATCTTGTAGTTCTGAATGTTACTGAATGAATGAAAACTTTTGAGTATTTGCATTTATACCCCTGTGCGTGAAACATTTGTGCATGTGCTTTAATTCGTGGGTTATTTGCAGACTACCCCCTGGACTTTTGGTGCCTGTTACCAATTAGTCCTCGGGAATGGTTTTTATTACATTTGGGTCCCTGAGTGCCCCAGGCACGTGCCACACGTGTGACCTCTTGGGTATTTTGCACCAGACCCCTCAGAACTTCGGGTATTTGCACTTTGGTCCCTGTGCACAGTACCGTCTTTCCATTTTTGAATAAAATAGCAAATCACCTCCAAATCCAACGAAAATTGGACACATGGCTCCTGCCATGGTGTAAAATATTCGAGGATTTTTGGAGAATTTTTGTTTTGTTTTGATATTTTTAAAAATTAAAAAAAAAGTATTTTCTTTACTGTTCAGTTTGAAAATCACAAAAAAATAATAAAACCTATCTAAAAATTTCAAAAAAATTACTTACTGTTTATTTTGGCTTGCTTGATTTTCTAGCCAATTTTGGCTATTTTTCATTATCTAAAACACCTAAAAATTGAAAAACACTCAAAAACTCATAAAAATTCTAATAAATAATTTAAAAATCCAAAAATCATAAATCCAGTGCACTAATTTTCCTTAAACATCCTAGTTTAT